>JAUESF010000057.1:3650781-3660790 GCA_032274765.1 Malacoctenus tetranemus
CCGTGCACCGAGCCGTGACTGTGCAGCGGCAGAGCCCGCGATAATATCTCTCCTTAACCCCACCACTTCACCCCCTCCCCCCTCCACTCCTCGATGGGGCCCCCAAGCTGCGTGCGGCCGGGGGGGCAAACTTTACGGCACTCAGACTCCACTGGGCGCAACGCTGAAGCATCAATGTTGTGGGGAAAGAGGGGATCATAAAGAATAGGGAGGGGAGGGGGCGCCGCGGGATGCTGCAGTGATAATGGACAGAAAAAAGTAGTATTTTTATCTGAAATCCCCCCTAACACCCCCCCTCCCCTCCCTCCCCTCCTGCCTTTGCTTGACTGCTCCCGGTTCAAGGAACTGAGAGTCAGCACGGACTCTGATGAGACTTTGATGTCGGTGTTATTGATTCGCATTACTGTGTTTTTTGAGGCGCTTGTACAATCACTTTCAGACACTTTACCCGGATTGTTTTCCCGATACAGCCGCGCCTCGTCCCCGCTTGTTTTTTTTTTTTTTTAGTTTTTGCGCTTACAGTAATGGTGCTGCCTTCACGTTTTAATGCGAGCCGACGGCGCGGCCTCGGTGTCAGAACAAACAGGTCAGCAGAGCCGGCGGCGGGGGAAGAGTGTGTGTTGGTGCTGGTGCTTGGAGTGGATCTCACTCTCCCCCTGAGAACAGCAGCACAACGCTTGGTTCAGAGAAATCCGTCCGATTTAAGGATAAAACCCCCCCAAACATTTTGGGTAATAACAACCCAACGTTCATGCTGAGGGTGCTTTTGATTTTCTGGGTCAAACAGAAGCCAAAAATAGCGCGAGGAGATCATTAGATTATTATTCAATTGCATAACTTTTGAGAAAAAACCCCCATCCTAAATAATGTGCTTTTATCAGTCGGATCAGAAACCTGAATAATGCTGTATTGTGTTGAAACTGAAGCCCGATGGCCTCCGAGGAACTGCACCGTGCAGTACCGCTCCCTACCAGAGGCTGGCGCCGCACAGTGATACACGGAGTCCGAGAAGGTGCCACATAAAAACAGGTTTATTTCAAACGTGACCGCCTCATCCAGGTGTGAAAGGAGTGGGGGTGGTGGTGGGTGGTGGTGGTGGTGGTGGCATTTGTGCTTCGTTCGCTCTTCTACCGTTTACAGCCTCACCTTCATGGAAGCTGAAGGCACCTGTGTTGCCCCCCCCCCCTTGTGACGGTGAAAACAGTCACTGCGTGTCTGGAGTAAAGTAGAAAAATAAACGAGCGTCCTCTGAGGACGGACAGTCTTCCCCCGAGGGGGCGGGGGGGCTCCTGCGCTCGTGTCCACGGTGTTGGGGTTTTCTCGCCGACTGACCACCGGCACCACCCCCCCCCAGGTCAGCTCCACAGGCAGATGTTGCTCATGGCCTGGCAGCTGGAGCCCACCTCGGCGGGCGAGAGGTAGATCTTGCCGCTGGGGCAGACGCACACCTCGTACACGGCCTGCTCCCGGGAGGCGTGGCCGGCCGACGGCGTGTAGGTGCCGAGCGGCAGGCTCCCCAGCTGGATGGTGTTGGCGTCCAGAAGGATCTGGATGGTAGGAGAGGGAGGGGGGGAGGGCGGGGGGGCACAGAACAGACACGCTGGAGGTCATCCAGGGCAAGTTCCTCCCGATTGTTCCAATGGAAGCGAAAGGTTTGGATGGAGGGAGGCGGAGTGGTTTCTTACCTCTCCCTCGGTGGACTCCAGCTGCAGATCCTTGCGCCCGCTGACCTTCAGCGGCCCCTTGTCGGCGCTGACCTCCACCCCTCTGGGAGCCTCCATGGTCAGGGTGCGCGTGGGCGACTCCAGCCTGACGAGGAGGAGGAGGAGAGAGGAGGAGGAGGGATTACAAAGGAGCGGGCATTGATTTGAGCCGCGCCGTGGTTTGACTTCGACCTCGCGCTGCGGTTCGACCGCCGATGATGCGGGACTCAAGGTCGAGGCCGGGGGGGGGGGGGGGGTTGCCCGGCTGCGCGGGCGGAAATGGGACCGGGCTGCAGCTTGATGGAGTCCACCCTGAAGCGCTGCCGCTCCTCCACCTGTGGCGCCGCCGAGCTCATAATTGCGCACGCCGATTCTGACCTTGGGCGGCACCGAGGCTAATGCAATCTGCATCCCCC
This sequence comes from Malacoctenus tetranemus, assembly GCA_032274765.1. Taxonomy (NCBI): domain Eukaryota; kingdom Metazoa; phylum Chordata; class Actinopteri; order Blenniiformes; family Labrisomidae; genus Malacoctenus; species Malacoctenus tetranemus. The sequence continues at coordinate 3,652,901 of JAUESF010000057.1, forward strand.
CCCCCTCCTCCCGTGGAGTTATTTGTTTACACACAGGAGTGAGGGGGGGGGATAAGTGTGGAGAGCCAATCAATGTGGAATTTGTTTTCATAACTCATAACCGTTTCAGATTGATTTCCTCTTCTCCCCCCCCCACCCTCCACCCTCCACCCCCCCTCTCCAAATCTGTTTTTCAATGAATTTTTAAACGGGAGCCTTTAAGGAGGCGCCTTGAAATCGCTTAAATCTCCTCACCCTCTGAAAGCGACACACATTCGGGATTATGCCGGGGAGCGAGGAAGGGCGGCGGGAAAAAATAGAAGTAGAAGAAGAAGAGGAGGAGGAGGAGGAGGAGGGAGGAGAGAAGAAGCAAATGAATTTCATCTGCATTTGAAAAAGCCTGTGAGTGGAAGCGGCTTGGAGAGGATCTGAGCCATGTGGCCCTGACCTGGGACTGCGCTGTGTCTCCCGTGTCCTTCTCCCACAGCGACGCCATGTTGTTTTGATTCACCGGGGTCTCTTTGTCTGCAAAGCCAGGACTCACTTTAGTGATGTGTGTGTGTGCGTGATGTCTCTACTTGATTCAAAGCCCCTCTCTCTGCCTTGACCCGCTCCACACACACGCAGGTCGGGTCGGCGTGCCTCCCGGGAGCGAGCGCCGATCTGTGACCTTTACCCGTCCACCTGAAGGCCTCCTCCCCTTCGCTTCGGTCTGACCTTAAAAAGCATCGTGAATGAAGCGTCCATGCGAACCTTTAAAACGCCATTTATCGTCTCCATCAGTGTAGAAAAAAACAAAACACACACACACACACGCGCGTGCGTGGCTGACCTGAGATCACCGAACGCTAACCCGCGACTCCGACTCCAACTGCTTCCGTCTTCACCCACCTCCCCGTGCGGTCGGGTCCCCGCGAGTGCGGAGAAAGCCCCGCCTCACACATGCGCCTGCCAGAAGACAAAGTGCTCAATCTCCGTGAGTGGCCGTCGCAGACCCAGAGCCAGTCCTGAATGAAGCATTAAACCAATTGGATGGAATTAAAAATGTCGCTCTGTTCTTCTTTTTTTTTTTCTTTCTTTTCCTAAATTTTTTATCACCGCCTCCGACGACTTCCATGAGCAGCCGCTCCCTCCGACGCTCCGGCAGCGAGGAGCCTCTTCTCATTCCCACACTAACGATGGAGTCTCAATCCCAACGTCGCACCGTGACGTGTTCGTCATGCCTCCGCTCCACCTTAAGCTGTGATTCACACCACAACGCCACTCGACAGGACAAAGCCTCCTCTCATTATAAAGCTGGAGTCAGCTCAGCTAAGCCCCCCCCCCCTCCCTCTTCTTATTAACAGCCCCCCCGCCTCTCTGCCACCACCAGGCCAAAAAACCCCAAACACTTCAGGGATTAGCCTTATCGTGCGTTGTCCACTCCGGGCGCCGCGCCGCCGTCCTCCCGCGCGTCCAAACAGAGACGTGTTACCTCGGCGACCAATTAAAGGCGACACGAGACGACCCGTGACCCTGACGGCCGACTCAGAGCAGAGGTTTGGACGTGATGAGCGATGATTGTCTTAGAAAAACAACAACACGTGTCCTTAAAGGACCGTCGCAGACGCTGACAAATGAAGTCGGCTTCGTATTTCAGAGAGAATATGAAGAAATGAGAGTCTGAGACTCGTCGCTGCACGACTTTATAACAATCTGCTGGTTTCTGACGGTTGCTGGACCGCGAAAAACAATGATAGATGCTGTTTGCTGGCGAGAGCGAATCGACGATTGAGCGAAACGAGCGTCCCAGACAATCGCGTGAGCACTCGATCTGCATGCCAGAGCAGCAGCAGCAGCAGCAACGAGCCAATCCGCAGCCAAAACAAAGGGGGCAGGGGTGTGAGGGGGGGCACCAGTGGGCTTCTGTCCCACTGCCTGTCGATTCTACAGCAATCGGCGGTGGACAAGTCTGTCCCAGACCCCCGAAAAGTTGCTCCGCTCGGCTTTTATCTCCGTAATGAAGCTGTCAGTCAGTGGCCGCGGTGGTGGGACGAAGAGCAGCTCCTCTCCCTCCACTGCAGCACGGATCCCAGCATGAAAATGACGGGATTATGTAATTGACCAAAGAAACTCCCTCCCCCCCTCCTCCTTCTCCACCGTCTGGTTACGAGTTGAGTGGGCAGTTATCCAGGGGAGGGGGAGGGGGGGGCAGCGCGAGCGCCCGGCAATTATCTGGAATTGTCTGGTTAAAAACGCGGCGCCGGGGGAGGGCGCCGGAGCTCCTCGAGAGCCCGAACTGGAGGGAGGTCACGGCGAGGTGAAGGAGCTGATTACAGCCAGGCAGCCGGAGTGATGAAGCTGGGAGCTCGGGGGGAGGGGGGGGGGCGTACGCTTTATTACCGCACTCCCCCCCTCGTTTGTTTCGGCGAGGACGACGAGCGAGTCTCTCGCCCGGGAGCTTCACGCGGAACGTTTTCTAAAGTTGCGCGTTGACCTCCGTTGACCTCTGCTGCCGCCCGCCGGCGCCGCGTCTCGCCGTCTCGGTCGGCTCTCTCAGACTTGTGCCGCAGCAGTTGAGGGCGACGGGCACGAGCCGGAGCCAACGCCATCCCGCCAAAATCACGTGATGAAGCTCCGATGGAGGCGCCGCTCCGGGGTTTTCATCTCCGATGCGACGGTGAAAAACTAAAAGGCGTCTCCAGGAGAGGAACAGGGGCTTCAAAGGGGACCCGGGGTCTCAGGTGGCTGCCTTTGATCCCCTCCTCCACCCCCCCAGATCACCAGGAAGGAGTGGGCGCCAGCCAGGGAGAGAGGGAAAGGAAGGGAGGGGGTTCACTGACAGGTGGCACACGATTTGCGAGGAGGAGTTTTTTAGCTTGTCGTGCTTTCAGGGAGGGCAGAGACTCATCAGTATTGATGGAAACACTCGGAGGAAGAGGAGGAGGAGGAGGGTAGGGGGGGCGAGGGGGGGGGGCTGCATGCAAAACACTGCCGGAGTCATTTTTCCCACCAGGACGGGGACTTTGAATAATCAGATTGGAACTCGCAGAGGACAACGTGCGTATCCGCCCCCCCTCATTCTGTGTGAGGGGGCTCGACGTCATCCTGACTGCACCGCATGATGTCATGCTGAGGAGGCGGGGGGGGTCGGGAGGAGGGGGGGGGTGTCTGATGCACGCATGTAAATCAGTCAGTGAGCCACTCTGGTTTATAACTTACTGTCAGGCTTCTGAGCATGAAACTAAAAGTTCCCGCTCAACCCCCCCCTCAACCCCACCCCCCCGGCTCTGTATGAGAGTCGGAAGGAGCGATGGCACCTCCATCACCTGTGAGAGCCTGGTTAGGTTGGGGGGGGGACACACCCCCGAAGGTGTGTGGAAGGAAAGACAAACGCTAAACTGAGGAAATGGTGACATCACTTTTTTGACATCACCGAGGTCCTGCGGGGCGGGGGGGGGGGGAGGAGGGGGGACCCCCCCCTCATTCCTCCCCTTTCTCTTCTATCACCTCCAGTAAAATGGTTGTTTCTCGTGCCCACGGCGCCAACGATGAAGAGCAACACAAACACGTTGTCGAGCTCGAATTGTGGTCATTAACCAGCCCACATGATTCCCCCCCTTCTTCTTCTTCTTCTTCTTCTTCAATTCGCTCGTTCCTTTTTAAACACTTCTGTATGAGTCAGTTAAAAAAGAGAGAGAGCGAGAGAATGTTTCTGATGTTTGGACAGAAAATTGGTTTTAGATTAAAGAAGAAGGAGCAGTGTTTGTTGAGGCCTGACGGCCGGTCTGCACATCTGCTTGTTTGGAAGAGTTTCAGCGCCTCGTGAGGAAGACGAGGCGATCGCTCTGAAGTGAACCAGAGAATCAGGCGACTTTGACGGCGTCCGTCCAATAGGACGTCGTCGTCGTCGTCGTCTTTTTGCACGTTGCTGCTTTCGAACCACGTCGCACATGGCCCCTCCCCCTCCCCCCGCCGCCCCCCCCCCTCGATCTGCCCCTGTGTGTGTGAGACTCATCAGTATTCCCCTCACTCCTGATGAATTAGCTGCCAGAACGCTGCCTTTTTCTGCCAACTTTGATCCCACCCCTCCCTCCCCCCTCCTCACCCTCACCCTTTCCCCTTCCCCCCCTTTAAGGTGGACAACAAACTGCGCTCGTTGCAGCTCGTTAACAGAGCGACGCACGCCTCCCCCCAGGAGGAATCACTCCCTATTACGCGACTCCACATCGCCCCCCCTTCCCCCCTCCAATACTTTAATCAATTCCCAGCTGCTGCAGAGGATAACTAGCACGTTAGCTCAGCCCGTTGGCTGTGAAATTAATACATTGGTCAGATGGAGTTAAAAACCTGGGCGATAATGAACCAACCAGTGCGCCCGCATCCACAAGTGGGTGCTTGAGATAATGATACTGGTGAATAATGGTTTGGGGGCACGCTCTTCCTCTTCTTCTTCTTCTTCCTCCTTTTTTTTCGTCCTTTTGAACGCGGCCATCGACGCTGAAATGCCACGGAACATTTCTCATCCATCGGGTTTTTTTAATTTGCCAGGATATGAGCGTCTGACATTAAGCTTTAATGAAGACGTTCTGCAGAGAGCGCGCGTGCAAGAAAAAGAGGAAATAAACCGTCTCACCTCAGGTCGTCGGCGCCCCTCGCCAGGATGAGCGGCGTTTCCACCGAGCGTCCGAACACGGCGCCCTCGGAGCCTGCGGGAGGGAGGGAGGGAGGGAGGGGGGTCGTCAACGGAGACCAGGTGGAGATTTCACACTTCAAAGGGCTATCGTCTGCCTTTTCTACATCTCACTAGCTCCTGCACGGTTAAGGTCATTTCCCCGGGGGTCGCCGTGGCGACGCGGCCGGCTTCCTTCCGCTACCTGTGACGGTGAACTTCTCCGTGGTCATGACGACCTCCTCCTCGTCGGCGGTGAACAGCAGCCGGCCTCCGTCCCTGCTCCGCACCTCCAGCCTCTGACACTGCGCCTCCACGGCCTCGGGCCCTGCGGGGGGGTGGGTGGGGAGGAGGGGGGAGGAGAGAGAGCACGGACATGCTACAAACTCCTGCCCAAGGATGCGGTCGCGCCCGCTCGGCGACACTTTAATGTTTCAAGACAAACGGCTCGTTCTCATTGGACAATTAGAAGTTATAAATCCCACCTTTGGAAGTGGGGGGGGTTATGATTTTTTTGCCTAATGCATCGGTGGCCTTGTAAATCAGCTGGGAGGAGACCGCCCGGGGCGGGGGGGCTTGTGTGGGGCTATTAGTGGGCTGAAATACTCTTGCAGGGGCGCTCGCTCTGCAAATAAAAGCCTGTGACGGAGCTGCATCGGCCGTGCTCCCACAGCAGAAACAACAGAGGAACAAAGACAGATCTGTTTGCAGTGGAGGAATATTAATTCCTGCTCGCCAGACTTGTTTGGTGTTTATCCAGATGTGAGCGCAGAAGTTCCCAACACCCCACCCCACCCTACCACCACCACCCCTCCTCCCCCCCATTAATCCAAAGCCTGCGACGGGCTTGCGAATTCAATTTTTCACGTCTCGTTTCAGAACAAATGCAGTTTCTCTCTCTCTCTCTCTCTCTTTCTTTCTCTCTCTCTTTCTGAAAGCAGGTGTTGAGTTTAGCAGGAAGGTCGACTGTAGCTGGGAAAGTCTCGATCAATCGCTCCTGATGGTAATAAGCAGGTTATTTGCTCCACCGCGGCCGTTCGTCATGTAAACAGCTCCGGCAGTTCGGGCTGACTGATGGTTCGACCTGATGGAGAATAAGAACAAAAAGTCCGTCGACCTTTCGGTAAATGTGTTAAAAGTTGGTGTGTGGAGTGTGCAGACTGTTAGAGACTCAAGACGAAGCGCCGTTAGTTAATAAACGATGAACACGTGTTCGTATAGACGCCCTCCAAACTTCTCCTCCAACAAGCTCCTTCGGTTCTCCGGCTGCGATGCGTTCAAGCCCCCCCCGAGGTTCCATTTCCGCAGCTCCTAATCGACGATCAACGTCAAGAACCAGCGTTCGTCCCTCCCCCTCCTCCAACTCACCCACTGTGAGCTGACCGGTCAGCTGGCCGCGGTCGTTCCTGGCGTTCAGCGTCACGTTCTTCTCCGAGCGCAGCAGCAGCAGGCCGTCCTGAGAGCAGCCAGGCGGAGGGGCGGAGGGGTGGAGGGGTGGCAACGGAAGAAAGAGAGGGAAGAAAAGGTGGTTTTTAAAGAGCTGTAATCTCATTAGGTGGATCTCTGCTATCGCAGTGTTCATGCCGCTCCGGAGCGCGCGAGGCAGGCGCAGCGGTGGGGAATTAAATAAATAAAGGGGATTATTAAATAGGAATTATCCTTTTAAAAAAAAACCCACCGCACTCAGCAGTCATTAGAGGAAGTGGCTGCCTCGCCTTATCAACATCAGCGGGGGATGTAATGCTGTCTGTTTCGCCGTCGGCTGCGGTCCCCACTAAAAGGCCTCTTCCCCCCCCCCACTCATATTATCAACCCACCGGGACGAGACGACATCAAGTCGAAAGTGGAGCGAATTAAAACGAAACCATCCAGCGATGAGCGACGAGTGATGCTCACGTCTGCGCTTGGACGAAGGCTCGTCGGCGCCGTTTTTTTGAAGGCGCGAGAGTGAATCCACCAGCCGTATCCCGCACTTTTCACCCCCCCCTCCCCCTCCCCCCTCCCCCACCGTGCGAACGCGGGCTCGGCGCCGTCGACGCGCCGATCCGTTTGTTTTGAATGAGCCTAATAGAGCTGATTAACTTCCTGCCTCACCTGAGGAGAGGCTAATTACCCTCCCACGTCTTACTGCGGAGAGCGACGTCGCAGAGATCACGCGGTTCATTCCCACTCTCCACGTGCATCGTGGGTAAAAGTTCACCAGCTGGCATAAAGAAAACTCAAGTCTTTGGTTTCCGGGTTTGAACCGTTTTTAAGCGTTTCTGGGTCTTAAGACGAGCGAGCGCGCTCTCTCCCCCTCAGACACGGCGTGACATGAAACGAAGACGCCCTCCAGCGCCGCTCAGGCCTCACTTGTAATCCTAAATGAGCGTTTGCCTAAATATATTTGAGTTTTAATTATATTGGATTGTTGTGCTGGAAGCCGATTTGCATACGAACGTAATGAAGAGACGGGGAGGGGGGAGGAAAAATACTGTCACGCGCTTATTGCGTCTTAATTTCCCCCACTCAGCTCCCCCAGGCTGATGTCGAACAGGTCTGCAGGCGGACTGAATATTCTGTTAATATTGGGGGAGAAAACAAGAAGTTCCGGTGCATTTGGGCGTGCCGCGGGAAGAACGTGTCGGATGAAAGTCGGCCCGTGTGAGGCGGCGTGCAGTTTTGGCAGCGCCACAGTCGAACAAGTAGGAGGGCCTAAGCCGCCTCCCTCTCCGCAGCCTTGAGTCCGGGGGACCGGCGCCTCACAATCATCTCTTATCGGGATGCAAGTCGGTGGGGCTCAGAGAGAGAGGGGGAGGGAGGAGGGGGGGAGATGGAGGAGGGAGAGTTTCACTCCAATAAAGATACACCTGCATCCGTGGCTATTTATAGATCTGTCAGGCCCCCCCCCCTCCCCTTCCCCCAGAGACGATAACGAGAGCCAGCAGTCTGAGCGGAGGCTCGATGAACTGGGATGAAACATTTCAGAGTAAAAGACGTACTTCTGACTTTACTTCGGGGATTTTTTTTCCCCATAGCGTTTAAGTGGCGTCACGGTTGCTATCGACGACAGCGAGGGAGCATCAACAAACATGTAACATAGTTTAAAAGCATGTAACATAACGTGTATTATAATGTTTAACATCAGTGTAACCTGTGTGCATGACTCAGAGATCTGGAGAGTCCTCTGACACACCTGCCTCTAATCAGCATGACCTCATCCAGCAGCCGGCTAACGAGCCCTCGTTAGAGTCAGCTGTGTGGGAGCAGGGAGGAGCCCA
>JAUESF010000057.1:3660890-3671449 GCA_032274765.1 Malacoctenus tetranemus
AATCAGCATGACCTCATCCAGCAGCCGGCTAACGAGCCCTCGTTAGAGTCAGCTGTGTGGGAGCAGGGAGGAGCCCAACACATCAAAAGTTCAGTTTCGTGATATCCGGATGTAAAGCAGATCGTAACACGTTTTTTAACCTTTCAGTTTCACACATTTGTTGTGTGTCTCCTGCAGATGACACGGCTGTGTGTTTTCAAAGTCCTTGTAAAGGCATCGGTGGAAAAACCTGATTCCACATGCCTGGAATTCTGTTGGTGTTGTGACTTTCACACTTGTAATTGGAGCAATTTTGCAGCAATCATGTCCTTGAAACTTTGGAGCCGGATGTTCGAGCGTTCCGACATTCGACACCTGGCCGAGTCGGTGTTGTTTGCGCTCCGGCGTTCGGGCCCCTCCTCCCTTACAGACCCTCGCAACGTCGTGGTCCGAATGCAGACGCGCGCGGCGTGAGAGTCTTGGTCGGTTTGTAAACACAGCGCCGACACCCTCGTCACCTGATAAAGTCGGGCGTCTCCATACGCGGCAGCTGGGCGTGGACACATCAGCATGCGCTCTTCGTAGAACTGTCCCCCCCGCCCCGCCCCCCTCCCTCCAGAACTGTTCTGCCGCTTCCACCCGGGACTCCAGGGGGAAATCTCTATCAGCTGAACGCTCCTCGACGCTCACTCCTGAGTCAATGACTGTCTGCTGCTTTAGAGCTGGACAGATAATGTTTATCGGGGGAGGGGGGAGGGAGAGGGGGGGGGCCGCGAGCGAAAAAAGGAGGATGTGAGGAACTGCGCGTGAATCTCATTAGATGTTCTCCAGGCGTCTCTGCCTGATTTACGGATTCAGGCGCCGATGAGGATTGGAAGTACCAAAAAAACGGGAAAACCTTCAAGGTTTTTGGCTTCAATAACGCCCCCCCCCAAAAATGGCACTATATTCACCCAGGGTGCACTGCTGAGCTACTGATGTTTGTGGAAATGGCTTATTGATCAGCGGCAGCTATCTGACCGAGGACCAGCGTCGTGCGTTGCCGCGGTGACTCCATAACCATAATCCCCTCTGTCTCCTCAGGTGAGGAAATATCGAGTGACCCCCCCCCCCCCCCGAGAGTTATTTTTTTCTTCATTTTTATACCTCTGGCGCCGCCTGATAAGGGGGGGGGGCGTCTGTAAAACAGGACAGTAAAAATGTCTGCAGGTGGTACTGCACTAGAGGGAGGGGGGGGTGACATATCGGCGTGTTTCGACGGCTGTGAGGTGTTTCCTCCTGCCGATATTCAGCTGGGGGAGGGGGGGGCGATATCCGGTTTATGTCCCCCCCCTCAATCCGGTGTGGCGAATTAGCGACACTCTCCTCCGTCGATGTTCCCACCGTATTTACATGGAGCCCCCTCTTCCAGTGCCTGAAATTGCTTCCTGCACCGTGCCTAATCACTGAAAAAAAGAGAGGGGGGGGGGGGTTGATCCGACGAAGCGTCTGGGGCTCGTGTGGGAGAGAGCGAAAATTTGGATCAACTCTGCGCCGCCGCCGCGGCGGCTGTGTTGGTTAATCTACTCCACATCAAAGAGGAGGGTGGGAAGTGTACGGAGGGAGAGTTGGGGTGGTGGGGGGGATTTATCGCGTGGGCTTGATTGGAAATCCAGAGGGGAGAGACTCTGCCCCCGCCCCCCCACTCCCCCCCACTCCCTGTAATCGCCTGTAATCTCCTGTAGGTTGCATGTGGCCCGGAGAGGAGCCGAGCAGCCCAGCCTATTACCCGCCTGCTGCCCGATGGGAGGCCCCGATAGCGCGCCGGTGGAGGACGACAGGAAATGAGGAAGGAGAGGCGGACGCGGGTGGTGGTGGTGGGGAGGGAGGGCGGGGGGGTGGAGAAACGAGAGTAATCTCTCCCTTTTCCGGGCCCAAATATAAGGCGACATCAAAGTGCTGTCAAGTCGGCGCCGGGAGGAAAGTTGGCCTTTGTGCCTGATGAATTGATCATAACTCCTCCAACAAGCAAGAGGTCGATACCGACGCGTCAGGAGCTGTGAGGAGATCTTTCTTCACCCCGAGAGCCTTCCACGCCGGCTCCAGTCAATCGGGAGGAGGGGGGGAGGGGGTGTTTCTCTCCTCCCCCCCCCCTCCTCCTCCCTTTGACTTCATGGATCAAACTTGGGAGAGAGAGAAAAGTTAGAGAGGGAGGCAGCGACTTACTCCTCGGGACTGGATCTCGCTCACGTACAGCGGCAGCAGGAACTCGCTGACGCCCTCCAGGCGGACGCCGTCGCCGTGCAGCCGGAGCTTCCCCATGCCGCCCTGCAACACAATCGCCGCCGTCAGCGCCGTGACCAAACGTCTCGGTCCCCCCCCCACCCCCCCCTTCCCCTTCCCCCCTTGATTCGATTCTGTAGGATTACAGCCTCCCAGAGGCGTGAAAAATTGAATTCCGGTCGAAGTGCGCCAAGACGGAGCCGTGGCCCCCCCTCCTCTGAATGACGGGGAAGAAGTACGACGTGACACGGGGGGGTGACGGAGCCGGTGACGGAGCCGCTGACAGCCTGACGGCGTGCAGGCGGAGGGAGGGGGAGGGAAGATTCATGGAAACGACGAAGGAAGTAATCAGATTTATGGCCCCTCGCCGATTTGCATGAGTTGGCGTCGTGTTGATGTGGACGTTATCGTAATGAATAGCATTAGCAGCGGTGGCAACGACGGTCGCCGCGGCGCCCGTATTGTTTCGTGTGGGGGGGGGAGGGAGGAGGAGGGGGGGGCGATAAAACAGCGGGAGGAGACGAAATGTTTTATCGCGTAATGATGCAAACGGAGCGAAAGCGTTTTCTCGGTACGACGAGCCAACGAGGCCACGTTGCTCTGCCCCCGGGAGGACGAGAGAGAGAGGGACTTGTGGAGTCAGTCTTTAGACGTTCGCATCGATCGACTGTGTACGAGTTAAACACCGTGACCTTTACTCGCACCGAAACGCAATAAAGAAATAATCACAAAGCTTCAAATGAAGGCGCTTAGTTTTCCAATCAGGACCCCCACACCCCCCCAACCCCCCCCTCACTAAATCTTTGTGTTATTACATTTTGTTAGACTGCAGGAGTCCCTGAAAAAAGCTGCTCTACCATAAAAATGAAGCTACGGGGAGGCGACACATAAAGCACAGCAGACCTCGGTGTGGCAAATAGACCTCCAGGAGATCACAGCTCTCCAAACCATCACTGGTGAAGTTAAGTGCGAGGGCAGCTGAGGATGGGCCGAACGGGGTGGTCCCTAAGGGGGCGGGGGGGGGAATGAGGAAGAGTCCATTGAGCTCCGAAGTTACCGTCGGCTAGTGAGTTGTGGGGAGGAACGTGGAGGTGGAGACTTCACGCCGACGGGCCGGTAAACAATCACCACCGCGCCTCCTCTCCTCCGCCTCCTCTCCTCCGCCTGCTCCCTTCATTAAAACAGTTATCAGGGACAGATTCTCAAAGCCGACAACGCCTTCGCTCGTGCACAATAGACGCATGGCCGGGCCAATCGCGCGCCAGCTCCGGCTCGCTCTCCAGGGAACTCGTGTTTTTCTTTTATTTCTCTCTCGACGCCCGACGGCGCCGATAAGGCTTCTCTCGCCGCTGACGCAGATTGATGGCGGGCGGAAGAGGCTCGGAGGAGCGGCGGCGGTCGTCGGGGGAGACGGTTTGTTTTGGGGGCGCGCGGTCGTCGCTACGAATGTCGGCGGCGACGCCAAACCGTAGACGAAGGGACGGCTGATTGTGGCCTCGCCGCGCTCCGGACCCGTCTCCCTCTCTCCATCACCGTCTGTCTGCTCCCGCTCCACCGTCCTGTTTCCCCTCACTACATCCTATTTAAACTGGAGGTGTCACAACACGACAATTGCAATCTGTGGAATATAATTAAAGCCGGATAGAAAAATGTTTTTTGCTACTGTCGCTGTGTTTTTTCTCTCTTTGACAAATAGTCAATTAATTAAAAAGAAGCACTAAAATAGGAATCAGCAATCACTTTGTGTGACTTTGCAGCCCCCCCCCCCAAAAAAAAACGAGCTCCAGACACATTATGAATAACGAAACGCTGCCAATCGTTATGTAAATGAGGACATACGTCGGGCGCGCCGCGTTCCGATGGCTGCGTGTGCGCTCGAAGGCATCATCCAGCCGATGACATTATATTGACTTTGAGGTGAAAAGTGTGCGGCACACAGCAATAAGAAACAGAGTGTGTCTGTGTGTGTGTGTGTGTGTCTGTGTGTGTGCTGTTTCCATTATCTGCAGCACTGAAGGCTCTGAAGTCAAATGTAGAAGGGAGGAGGAAGGAAACAACACCAAAACTCTGGAGTGCTCTGAGTCCGGATCAATAGGTGGTCAGAAATTGGACAAAAACACAACAAAATCGCAGTCTGGAGACAGTTCCTCCTGGGAAGTTCCTACAGGAACCAGGAAGTGGCCAACTTTGCCTGTTTAAGGGCATAAAAAGTCAAAAAAAGTCATTTTTGTTACTGTTTTCTTCTGATAAGAAGCAAATTTGTGATTTGCTTAGCGACGAAGATCTTAAATTTCAAGTGCAGGAGCCAGAAAACTGATAAAAACCAGAATCCTAACAAGCAGATTTAACTCATTTATTGTCCAAAATGAATTTCCACACTTAGAATAAGATAAACTCATCTCAGTGTTTTTGCAGCTTATCTCAACGTGTGTTCGTCTTCTGTGAAGAGTGATTTATTCTTTTTTACTCTTTTTACTCACCCATTTTTTTCCTCCACTCACAAAGCGGCTTTACTGGAACGTAACAAGTGAGAATTCACTCTTGAAAGGAGACGACCGGACCTTGAAATAAGACGGAACGCGCTCGCGTATTCAGAGCGCGATAAGACGCTCTTGAACTCAGAAGAGGAAACTCTGCGACGTTTCCCTCAGCGCTGCCGCTGAACACTCACCACGGAGAAGTTCATGACCTTCACGATCCACACGGTGAGCGCCAGGTTGACGATCATGGTGACCAGCAGCAGCAGCAGGAAGAAGTAGAGGCAGCGCTTCCTCCAGCCGCGCAGGCCCGCCGGGTCCGCCGCGGCCCCCCCACTGCCGCCGCCGGCACCACCGCGCCGCTGCAGGTGCAGGGACTGCGACGCCAGGATGAACTGCTCCTGTGTGATCTGAAGGAGGAGAGAAGACGCTGACATTTATAAATCAGACACGACGGAAAGAAATGACAGTTTTTTTTCCCCTTGTTTACAACTTTCGCGACGACGCGTCGGGGAAAAAAACGGCAATTTGGAGATTGAATCCGGCGGCGGGGTGATCAATCAGGGCCGCGCGCGCAAGAGACAAGGTCATTTGGGTGACTTTATTTTATTAAAGGAGAAAACCGAATGAGAGCGAGGGGGAGGGGGGGGGGAGGGGAGGGAGCCCCCCCCCCCAATTCGTCTCGATTCATCGGTTCGCGATCGGCTGCTCGTAAATCTGCACGCCCGAATCTGGCAACCCCAACGAGCTGATCCTCGTGATTAATCGCAGTTAATCTACGGCGAACCAGTCCGTTTGCTGCTCTGGGATCAGTTTGCATAGGAATCCAGGACCTACGTCGTCCAGTCAGCTGAAGCAAACGTGCAACTTCTCGCCTCCTTTCTGTTTTTTGGACGCTATAACTTCAGAGACAGAATCGCGTCCGCACAGATAAAACACGGAGAGCTGAACAAAGGGAAGGTGGAAGCGCAGCGGAGCGACGCGCTTTCATGGTTTCACGAGTTGAACAATGATCAACAAAGGCCTTTATTGTTGTTTACTTCACTCATGTGTTGTAAAAGAAACAGATGAGAGGAGAGAGAAAAGAGCAGGTTCACTTCAAAAGCAGAGACGCAGTTTATTGCTTATTGTGCCTGTTGTGATTGCTTCTTTTGTTTTTGCCGCCCCCCCCCCCCCCCACACACACACACACATCCAAAGAATCCAGATTGTCTGTATGGAAATCCGGACATGAAAGTTGACATCAGACGGAGAGCGAGGAAAAAAACGGGCGTCTTCTGTTGACGACGATGAATATTTAGTGAGTTCGTCTTTGCGGCATCAACGCGACATCGTTGGTCGGAGGCCCCCCCCCCCCGGTGCCGGGGGGCCCGACGGTGCCTTCTATTACGTCCAATTATGTCAGCCCGTCTTCCTAAAGTGTCCCGGATGCTCGCGCGGCAGGAGCCACTTTTTTTCTTCGCGCCGGGCGCTTTAATTGTGTGACACAGGCATCCATAATTGACACCTGTGCACGGTTCTCCCTAGAGAAGCCCCCCCCCCCTCCCACACCACCACCACCGACATGCGATGCATGCATAACTCAAGCCGTGGCCGGCATGATTTATTCACGCTCTGCATGCCATTAGCATAGGACACTGATGGCAGCCATCATTACATCACACACGCGTGTGTGTGTTTTCCCTCCCTCTGACACGCTCCTCGGGACGACCCGTGGGGCAGCCAGGCACGGGACTTGCTCCGATGACCCGGATCGGACCCCCCGCCCCCTCCCCCCTCCACGTCCCCCCGTGCTGTGCTCCTGGTGGGCTTACCGGCGCGGCGTCGGCTTTAACAGTCGGCGCACACGACCGACCGCCCGCGAAGGCATCGTGTTGTTGCAACGAATCGATATCTCTCGCGCGGGTGATGAATTTGAGCCATTACAAAACCACGGCGGAGACACTGAAGTTGTTTTTGTGTGTGTGTGTAGGTGTGTGTGTGTGAGTCTGAAATGTGCACGTAACCTTCGGACGATGGATTCACGGAAACACCCGCGTCCTCCGGTGTTCAGCACGTGCCGGGGAGCGCGTGGATCCGGCTCGTGGTTGTTTTATTAAAAGGGGGGGGAGGGGGAGGGGGGGCACGACAGCTCTGTAAGACTTTGTTGTACAGTCAGTGCCGGTCGGAACATGACAACCCATCACTGTCAGCTGTTTTCATCTGTTTTTTAGGGGCTTGAAAGAGTCAATCAGCGCTCGCTGGACTTTGATTTTCTGTCTAAAGTCTTGATAAATGGTGTGAAACTCCCTAAAACTGCACATAAAGGCAGAAAACATCGAGTTTTACCAGATAATGGAATTATAGAGTGGCTCCATGATGTTATTCTACTAAATAAGTGATTGTTTTCATCAGTAATCAGTTGTTTTTCTGCTCTAACTAACATGTCAGAACCAGTTCATCCCTTCAAAATGTTTCAAAAATAGTTTGATTCGAGCGTGAAACTGGCTCCTGGGACCACATCCTCCCACCGACGACGTTTAAGTGCTCGGTTCGGATCAACGAGGAGTCCGTAAAACTTTATTGTCCGTCACAGGACGCGGCAGAAGTCCACCACAGGCGCGATCTGACGAAAATGTCAGCGCTTCCAATCGCGTCAGTCCGCCGACCGCGACTTCGGCTAGAGATGGGTAGGGGAGGGGGGACGGGGAGGGGGGGTCCGACGCACGACTTGTAATGGAAGCAAACAGGCCGGGTAGCTGACATCGCGTCGGTGCGCCAAGAGGCCGTCACAGCTCATGTAAACAAGCACAACTAAAGGAAGAAAACAACCAGCCCAACAATTTCCAACCAATCTTTTAGCCTGCAGCCGCGGCCCTGCTGGACAACCTCAGTCTATTTCCAATCTCCTGTTGCTAAGGGAAACTTTCAGCACTTGTAATTTCTATGGCAACCCACCGTTCCCGACGCCAGCCGATCCTGTGATTTCTCCTTGCAAAAAAGAGTTTTAATGCATACATTAGGCCGGGGCCCAGGCAGGCCTCCTCAAGCTCGCCTGTTCAGAGAGCGAGTGGCGGCGCTGGAGGGGTGAAAGTGACGGGCGGCGCCGCCTTTCGAGGGGGTCCGAGAGTTCGAATCGAGGGGAGGAAGAGGAGGAGGAGGAGGAGGTCTTGATTTCATTATCTTGAAATAAGTGAAACTTCATTGGTAAGATTTAGTTTTCTTGCAGTTTCCATGAAGATAAAACCCAGGAACAAACAGTAGGAGCTCAGGAGATGCTGAGTCTAAATGTTTGACTCTCAGAGTCAATAAAGTTCTCCTCTATTGTTTGGACCACTGTTAAATGCCCCCCCCCTCCTCCTACCCTAACTTGTACCAGAGGCCTGAAGCGTCTCCAGTCTGCGCTCAGTGGAACGGAGCACCCCCCCCCACCGCCCCCCCCCCCCGACTGCTCTGAAAGACGAATGTCAACAGATTATCGCCGACAGATGGGTCCCGGGGAAAAAACGTTTCAGTGGGGTTGCTTCGCCACGCGCGCTCCTGATTATATGCAGGTTTCTATTTTTAGACGCCAAACACCTACACAGCTACTTGCTTCCTCTAAGGTAGAGAGAGAGAGAGAGAGAGAGAGAGAGAGAGAGAGAGAGAGAGAGAGAGAGAGAGAGAGAGTCCAGCTGGTGTCTCCATTGATCACACGGTGCAGGAAGCATCCTGCCGGATTCGTTGCGCTCCTGAGATCCGACTCCGTCACTTCCTTTCGGGGGAGGGGGAGGAGGTGGTGGTGGTGGTGGTGGTGGGAGGGGGGGTCCTTACAGCTGGATCCAACCAAAGCCGGCTATTACCCAGCGCTCCCCGGGTCCCGCGCCTCATCTCCACCAATTAGCACGGAGGGTTGATGCTCCGCCCGGCGCTCTGATCAAACGGCAGCCGATGGGGCCCCTTAATGAGGGAGAGCGGGGGCCGTTATTAACGCTCGATGAGCGCGATCAGCTGACCGGCCGTCCCCCACAGCTGGAGGCCAGGAAGCATGGGGGGGGGGGGGGGTGAAGTCACGAAGGTGCTGCCGTCGATACTCGTTCCACCTGAATCCAACGCTGCTGCTTTTCCTCCGTCTCGCCGACGGCGTCGTCTCTCTTCCTCGCCGGTCGGCCTTTTGAGGAAGGACGCGCGGGGATCAAAGACGGCTGATAAGTTCGGAGTGACGAGAAAAAAAAACAGGGGAGGGGGGGCTGGAGGGGGGGGCGCAGCTGTTGAATCAGAGTGAAACGCAGCCGAGGAGAAACGAGCATCAGGCTGTTTTTGAAGACAGGGCTACAAAGAACGCGTCCTTCTGCTGCTGTTTTTTTGCAACATCCACGTCTCAGACTGCGACACGAGTGTCGCATCTCAACCCGCTGGACGGCCCAGGGATTCAAACCGACAACCTTGAAGTCGGGGAGCCTCTCTGACCTCCGTTTCTGGCTGCGAGAGAGCGGTTTGTTTAGCTTGACGCGAGGTTTCGTCTTCCACCTCATGCACTCGGCTCAGCTGATTCAGCAGCAGAGTTGCTCAGTGGACATGAGTGAGGTGTCCAGCCACCAACAGGAGCGCGCTGGGGTTCGATATCGCGCCCGGGAACCGGTGAACACGCGGCCAGGACCTCCCACTTTGGGAACACAGTCCCTCGCCGTGCTCCCTGGGAAAAAAAAAGGCGGGAGCTGAATGATTTTCCTGACGTCTCATTGGCAGAATGATGGAGCGGGATCCGCTCCTCGATACTCTCGGCTCCCGTCTAATTAACTCGGACTCCATTACTTAAACTCGTGCGCTGGGAACCGTCGATACTGCTGCTTTTGAGGAACCTTTCATGTGGGGGGAAAGAAAGGAAGCGTGTGTGATTCGCGTGCAGCTGGCAGCCTGTCGATTTTGACCGCGGGTGTCTGGACGCAGGTCTCGGCGTGAGCAGTGCGGTTTAGCAGAGCAGCGGCAAACGAGAGCTGTGGCCGTCCCAGAAATATTCGGATAGCGTCGTCGACGACGACCCCGCGCTTGACCTCCGGCCGGTTTATCCGAGGTCGTCGGCTGCTTTTAAGTCCCGTTGATTCCTTCTCCCTCGTGCTGATGATGGCTGTGTGAGGGAGGGGGGGAGGGAGGGAGGGAGCGAGGGGGGGGGCGACAAACTGCTGATGTAAACAGACAGACACTTCTCCACAGTAAACTAGCTTTCCTTGTTAATCCCCGGCAAATCCTCCCCGAGAGCCAAGGGGGCCATTTTGGACAGCACCCCATAGGCGTCATTTGCATTCATCAGCTGGATGCACACGGGAGGAAGAGGGAGAGGAGGAGGGGAGGAGGAGGAGGGGAGGGGGGAGGGGGGGTGAGAAAGTGCCAGGCTGAACACGGGCGTCATCAACGAAAGTGATGCCACGGAGCCTCCTCACAACAAAGCCTCTGTTTGGATCCGATAAGGCAGCACGGACGCACGCTTAGCCCAAAGTTGCAGGACCTGTCGGGGAGGGAGGGAGGGAGGAGGGGGGGGGGGTTAGAGATGGGGGGCTTTGCCTTGAGTGCACGGGCAGAACAGGGGCTCTGCTGTGTGGCTCCCTGACACAGAGCTGCTCTTCTTCTTCTCCCTCTTCTTCTTCTTCTCTCTCTTTTTTTTAACCACTGCAGCACCGACATGCACACACTGTACCCAGAGGTTACTGCCCCCCCCCCCACCTACCCCCCCCCCCCCCCCCCCCCGCCGGTCTGCTCCAAAGCAGGCAAAGTGTCAGGGAGTGCCGCAGTTCCACGCACACGCTCGGACGCCTCGGCCCCGGTCGAATACGAGACGCGTGACGCGACTGAGTGGGGCCTTATTCCCGCAGTCTCTCCTCCGTC
>JAUESF010000057.1:3696604-3710499 GCA_032274765.1 Malacoctenus tetranemus
ACGTGAAGCGATTTCTGCGCCCGGAATGCGCGATTAGCGCCCACTTAGCTGCTGTTAAGTCTGAAAGTTGACGTTTATTTGTTGTTTCGCGAGGTGAGAGAGAGGCCGCGCGTGAGCGAAGCGTTCGGACGCCTCCGCCACTAAACACCGGCTGATGGGCGACAGGAGCGGCCGCCATTAGGGTGGAAAAACCGCGGGACGGGGTGACAGCTTCAGCCAATTTACTGGGTTCACCGGCCCTGATGCGTCCTGGTCTGGAGACGCAGGTTAGGAAATGACACTTTGGCTCCGAAGTCAAGAAAAAAACAGCAACCAGGAAATGATGTTTTGGACTTTTTGGGCTGCTGAAAACAAGCGAAGCCCATTTTTAACAGCCTCACGTCAGTTTGCAGCACATCAGGTTGTGTGTTTTTGAAACATGACGTGAAATACACATGAAATTAAGGGGTTTTTTTACCTTTTTTCCTACGTCCTTGAAACGAGCTCCCGGAGTGTTTTCCTGGTGTCACGGCGGCACGTTTTTCGTTCGCCGCGGCAACAGGAAGTGCTCCGGGGGTCGCCGCCCTCTGAGGTGCCAGACGCGGATGTTTCCGAGAGGCGCTAATGGACGTGTCGTGAAAAAGCGTGTCTTTTAAATTCGATGGAAATTCCCATTCGAAATAACAGGAACGTGAAACTGGAGCTTTCATATGAGCGCTGCTGATTGCAGTTTTGCAACTTCCCAGTGAAACGCGTTAGTGACGAGCCCCCCCCCTCCGATATGAAACTTTTCCCACCACCATGTCTTTATTGGAGGTTTATCGGTGTGGGACGGTCACAGCGGCGCTCTTACTTTGAAAGGGGGCCTCGAGTGATCATCAAACTCATCCTCATATCAGGTTTTAATGATATCCCGCCAGGTACCAGGCCGACACTTAGAGCTTATTGCCTCTTCCTCGCCTCTTATATTACATATGGAGGCTTCCTTCTGTCGGCCATACTCTGACGCGCTCTCTGACATTGATTCTTGTAGCGTTTTGTGGCGTCAAAATGCAAGAAAAACTAAAGCGATTGATGCAGAAAAGTGAATTCATCCCAAAATAGCTTCTGTTCCTCCTGCATCACTCAGAAGACCATAACAGTGTTCTCTCCCCCTCTGGAAGCCCCCCCATGTGGGGTTTTTGTAGCTTCTGTGACTCTGCATGGTCCACAGAAGCCCCCCCCCCTCTCTCTGGTCCGTTGTGAACGTATACATGTAGACTTCCCCGGCAACGCCAGCTCCAGTTGCGAGTTGAAAAGTTCAAATGTAAACGCGAGGCCAGAGCTGCGAGGGAGGAACGCAGCAGGTCGCAGATTTACACGGGAGAACACAATGCATGTACCGCGGCCCTGCGTGTGTGTGTGTGATGGTGTGTGTGTGTGTGTGTGTGTTTGCTGAGCTGAAAGACTTCCCTATCTGTGTTTGAGGAGTCTATCTCGCCGAGCCGAGCCCAGGTGAGCGTTTAACTCTTCTTCCTCGCCGACCTCATCCGTCGTCGGGCAGCCAGCGGTGGCGGCTATTTATAACTGCCGGAGGTTAATGAAAAATACATGATCCCCTCTTCATCTCCTCCTCCTCCTCCTCCTCCTCCTCTTCTTCAGGTCCGAACGCTATTCGTCAGCGGCCTCCCCCTGGACATCAAACCTCGGGAGCTCTATCTCCTCTTCAGACCTTTTAAGGTATGTTTGTATGTTTTAAGTGGACGGCTATTCTTAGGCGCGCCAGTCAATGGGACCTCCATTAATGGTGATGAAACCAATGGAAACTCTCCCGCGGGGGCTTTTTCTCCAGCCTCTGTCTTAGTTTTCTTCATAAGAAAACTTGTCCCCGCCCCCCTTCCTTTTTTTTGTTTTTTGGACCGGTGCCCGAGGACAAACGCACCCTAGTGGGGCCCCGGGTTCACCGCGTCGCTTTAAGTGAATAATGGCGCGATCGCCATGCGTTTAATCCCCCCCCCACCACCACCACCTCTTAGACGCCGCTCCTGGTATGTGGAGTTAGAAGTAGGAAGTGTGCCCCCCCCCTGTGTCCCTGTGCTATTGACCCCAGTCTCTGTCTCTGTGTTGCAGGGCTATGAGGGCTCCCTGATAAAGCTCACCTCCAAGCAGGTATGTGAACCAACACGCCGCCGCCGCCGCCACGGCGACGGGCCAGCCAGCCTCTCGCCGCGCCGTTGCGCAACCTCCCCCTCGCTCATCGACACCTTTAATCCCCCCCCTCCCTCCCTCCCTCCCTCCCTCACTCCCTCCCTCTTCCTCCGCTCGTTGGCTATGACGGATTAGCGCCCTCCGTCAGGGAAGCTCCTCTAATAGAGAGGAGAAGTTTGAAAGGAGGAGGAGGAGGGAAACAAAGTGCTGCAGCGACTTGCCTTCGGCATGGCGAAAGACGGAGGAGGAGGAGGAGGGAGGAGGGAGGAGGAGGGGGGGTGGCATGTAGCCGCAGACAGTCGGGATGAGGCAGGAGACGGAGGGAGGGAGGGAGGGAGGGGGAGGGGGGGGAGAATTCCGAGGTGTCAGAGCGAGCGTTTTGACAACAGCGGGGCTGATCGTGGAGTTCTGGCCTCCGGGGGGCCGCGGGGCTGGAAGTGAGCTCAGCTGGCAGGTGTCCACCTCACCCCATCGAGACGCGAGGCGGCGCTCGTTAGGAGGGGGCGGGGCTTAGGCCGACCCGGACGGCGTGAGAACAGAGAGGGACGGTATGAAGTCTGCAGGACGAGCGAAGCCGATGCGATTCCCTCCACGTCGGAGTTTTGCTGGACTACAACTCCACTTGGTCACCACACCCTCACCGTGACGGGTGGCACCCGACGGTGGCGCCGTGGATCGACGGGACCCCCCCACCGGACCCCCTTTCTCCATCCGTTGGCCTCCTCCAGCTGCAGGGAGCGCGCAGCCATCTCCATATATAGCAGCGATCTCAGGCCCCCTTCTATTTATATTCCTCCCGCGCTTCCTCTCCTCCTGACGTCTTCGCTCGGTCCCCTCTTTCTTTTTCGTGTGTATGTTTCTCCTCCTCCTCCTCCTCCTCCTCCTCCTCCTTCTCCTCCCTCTCCAACCTTCTTCTCTCTCTCTCTCTCTCCAAAAATTCCCATAACCCTCGACAGCTTTCCCGGATCACACGCAGCAGTGTGACCCCATGGGAGCGACATGTTTAGAGATTTCCTGCCCCCCCCACCCCCGCTCTACTCCTCCACCTCCCCCGCCCCCCCCTCCCCAAACTTCTCCCAGCATCCCCATCCAAACATGCAAACATGCTCCCAAAAAAACCTGGCGTCAAAAACGTCTTCACAACCTCACCTGCAGCAACGTTGCCCTGCCTCACCTGTGTGTGTGTGTGTCAGTGATGTCACTGGAATACAGGCAAAAATGCAGGGTGGAGGGGGGGTGGTGGAGGGGGAGGGGGAGGGACAGCCTTTCTTTTAACAAAACGATGCTTTCCCACCTCTCACCTTTAACCTCTGGAATCCCACCCGTTTGTCTCCTTTATCCCCCCCTCCCTCTCCCTCCCTCTCCCTCCCTCTCTTTCTATAACTTCTCCTTTATCCCCCCCTCCCCCCCTCCCTTCTCTCTCTCTCTTCCTTTCATTTCATCGCTCCGGCTCCCCTCTCGCACGCGCTGCACTTTTTTTCCCGTCCGGCTCTGGCCGTTGCCCGTATTTGGGCAAAGGCGAGCAGAGCGATGAACTCTTCTTTGTGGAGCGCGAGCGTCCAGCCTCTCTCTCTCTCTCCCTCTCCCTCTGCGTCGCCACGGTTTCATAAACAAAGGGAGAGAGAGAGAGAGAGAGGGAGAGGGAGCTGGTTCTGATGGAGAAAAAAGAAAAAGTGTATATAAATATATATAAAAGCGCGTCTCTGTCACTCAGACAGAAGTGCCGACTCAGTTTTCTGCCCTAAACCATGTTCCTTCCCTTTTGTTCTGTCTCCTTGTCTCCCCAGCCGGTGGGGTTTGTCAGCTTTGACAGTCGATCAGAGGCGGAGGCTGCTAAGAATGCCTTGAACGTAAGTGCCGTTGCCTCCCCCCCCCCACCTCCTCCCTCCTCCTCCCTCCTCCCTCCTCTCCTCGTACATCTCCACTCTCCTCCGGCACCATCGCAGCGCTCCTGATCCAGACCTCTTTCTCCCATGTTTCCCAGAGAAAAGTGAGAGAAGACATGCACCCCCACCCTCACCTCCACCCACCCTCACCCCACTATATCATACATCCTTCTGTTTGAGTAAATAAAGCCCCCCCTCCTTTTTTTTCTTCTTCTTCTCTTCTTTTCTCCGAGCGTTTGCCAGCGATCCTGCAAGGTCGGGAGGAAATTAGCTCCTCTTCCACATATAAATAGCAGATATTGATCCGCGGGTTTAATTTTAATCTCACTTATTTCGGCGCGTAGCTCAGCACAAAGCCTTGATGAAGCAACATAAAAACAGAGGCCCGCTCCTCTCAGGCCTTTTCTCTTCTTTATCCTGCTCTCCTGAAACAAAGCGAAAGCGAGGAATGAACGCCGACGCTCACACGAACGAACGCACCTTCACTTCTCCCATTGTTGTTTGTTTTCTTCTTCTTCTTCTCCATTTTTGGCGTTTTTTTTCTTCTTCTTCTTCTTCTCGACTGCGTCTCAGATTTCCGTTGATCTCTTTGTCAGGCTGAGAAAAAACAGATCACTCCGCCTAAAGAGGAGACGGCGACGAGCGCGACTTTTTTCGATGTTCGAGACGCCGCCGCCGCCGCCGCATCAAAGGCCGTCGCAGAGAAAAGGATCAGAAATTAACATGTGATTACGAGCGAGAACAACGGGCGAGGCTTGTTCCTGCTGAAGCGCTCAGCTGGGGCCTCGAAGTGTCGGAGTGTTGGGGGGGAGAGAGAAAGTGGCGTCCCGGAGGGCGTCGTATGGAGATGAATTTCTCTCTCTCTCTCGCAAAAAACACAACAACATCTATCTGCATATTGAAATATGGAGGGAAAAAAGCTGGAGGTAGAAGGGGGATTTGGTTGCTGCCCCCCCCCTTTTGTTTTTTTCATCGGGGAAAAGTCTGAGGTGCGTTTCAGGGTGGAGAATCGAGCGATGCCCGGGCCTCGTTATATATCCACCCACCTCCGCGGCGGCGGGCGCGCTGAGCCGAGGCAATCCTAGTTAATTCCCCCCCACCCCCCACCCCCCACCTCCACTTCCCGGCTTCATGAGAGGGAGTCATCCCCCCCCCTCCTCCTCCTCCTCCTCCTCCTCCTCGCTCGCCCGAGCCGAAGGAAAACCCTCTTTTTTTCTCCCCTCGCAGTCGGATCTGACCTTCGCGCCTCGCTGTTATCTTCCACAGACAATCCAATAAGGATAATTAGAGCGAGGGAGAGGGGGGGGGGCGCTACTGTAGCTTGTGTTGTTGCCTTGTTGCTTGAAAGTAAAGTAAAAGTTGAGGTTTTCTTCAGCTAGAATCGAATGAAAGAAACTGTAACGGTGGAGTGATTCAGGATAGATCTGCGACCTGTAGATGCGCCCTGTCGTCGACGGTCCAGGAGCTTTTTGGCATCTCAGGAATTCCAGTGAACGGGAGCCGCACGCCGACGAGGGAGGGAGGGAGGGAGGGGGGGAGGGAGGGATCCCGGCGATATATTCGGTTACAGTCCCAGAGCTGCGCGCGGCGTCCGACGGGGCGGCGTTGCCAACAATTTCCAAAGCGGAGCGATGCCGGACCGCGGCCGAGTCACGCCGGGCACGCGGAATTGGGAAAGCGACGCCGTCTATCAAGCGCCTGTCTATTATTCATGATGCAATCACTTCCTGTTTGTTCTGCCGGGCGGCTGAAAGCAGGAAGAGACGCAGGACGAGCGGGAGATCGCTGACAAAACAACCCGAAACGTGGCAAAAACACGTCCACATCAAACGCACCTCCAAACGAGTTATTTCGTGCCTCTGTGTCTGATCCTGGATCTGCTCTCTCAGGGGGTCCGCTTCGATCCGGAGATCCCCCAGACGCTGCGGCTGGAGTTCGCCAAGGCCAACACCAAGATGGCCAAGAACAAGCTGGTGGGCACCCCCAACCCGCCCCCCTCCCAGCAGAGCCCGGGGCCGCAGTTCATCAGCAGAGACCCATGTGAGTGTGACCCCCCACCCCCTCCACCCCTCTCCTGCCGTCGTCCCTCTCCGTCCCCGTCCAGCTGTCCCCCCCCACCCTCCACTGCTCTTGTTTTGTCTGGAGCTGCTTCCTCTCGGCGTGGAGCAGCTGGTTCCTTGTTCGCTGTTTCCCTTTAAACTAAACAACAAATGAAGAGTTTTCTTCAGAGTTGTAAAAGTTTTTATTGAAGCGGTGGTGTGTGTGTGTGTGTGTGTGTGTGTGTGTGTGTGTGTGTGTGTGTGTGTGTGTTTTCTCCTCCTGCCTTACTGAAACAATCCCAGTGCCTCCAATCACTCCACTGCTCTTTGTGATGTGTTGCCAAAAAGTGGCTTGAGTTCCTCCTTCCTCTCCCCCCCCTCCTCCCCTCCTCCTCCCTGTTAGATTATTAATTCCTGAGCGCTTCATGCTGGTGTGTTAACCCCTCGGGCTCCAAAAGGTGCACTCTAACACCCCCCCCTCCCCCCACGTCATGTAACTTGTGTAAGGAATCTGCCAGTGCAGCTTTGTACATTTTCTTCCTTTGAGTTACACATTGTTGCAGCAGGTCAGAGATTTCTGCAGGAATCAGCCGTCGGTAGTTAAACATAGACCAGCTGTGCTCATGCATTCCTACCTAATGACTAAATTGCTCTTATCTTTGGATCCTTTTCTCTCTTTTTTTTTGTGTGTGTGTGTGTGTGTGTGTGTGTGTGTGTGTGTGTGTGTGTGTGTGAGAGAGAGAGAGAAGGGCGTGTACTCGGCGGGGGCCTCAGAGGAAGAAAAAAATGGAAGGAAACAATTAATGAAAGCATGACGTAATCAGAGAGAGGGAGAGAGAGAGAGGGAGAGAGAGGGAGAGAGAGAGAGGGAGAGAGAGGGAGAGAGAGAGAGAGAGAGAGAGAGAGAGAGAGATCTCTGTCTCCTGCTGATAAGAGATGGTTCCAGTCGCCATCTTTGATCGTGCTCTGATGAACGGTTCACCGGCAGAGCGCGAGGAAACGCTGCTCCCGACGCGCCGCGCCGCCCTGCACCAATCACGCTCCCTCGTCGCACCTTGAAATCCTCCCGTCTGAGACACTTCCTCCTCCTCTTCCTCCTCTTCTCCTCCTTTGTCCCCCCTGTAAACGCTTGAGCCGGTAACTGACCGACTCCTTCCAGCTGGGATCTTTTAATAATTGATGTCGAGTTTTTTTTCGACTTGAAATCAGTTTGAAGTCGATCACGCGCGGCAGGAATCAGGCGACAAAAGCGCGTCGATTTCCGAAGAAAAACAGGGTGTCGCTCACCTCCACCATCCACCACCTCCACCTCCACCCTCGCTCTCTCTCTCCCTCTCTCTCTGGCCACCCCCACCCTGATCCACGTGCCCGCCCTCCTCACCCCACGCCTCCTCTCTTCTCTCTCCCTCTCTGTCTCCACAGATGAGCTCACAGTGCCTGCTCTCTATCCCAGCAACCCAGACGTGTGGGCGTCATACCCTCTGTACCCGGCGGAGCTGTCGCCGGCCCTCCCGCCCGCTTTCACCTACCCCTCCTCGCTCCACGCTCAGGTAACCCGCGCACCTCCCCCCCACGCCCCACCACCCCCTCACTGCCCCGCCCTCACGGTCCGAGCTGGAACCACTTTTTCCCGCCTCCATCCTCACCGAGCCCTCAGATACTCGGAGTCGCTTCCTATAATTGAATTTTATTTTGCGTGCAGAGAGTTGAGTTAGGGACTCTCATAAATACTTCATTAGAGTCCACTCCTGCAGCTGTGCAGGGCTCTCTCTCTTTCTTACCCGTCCCCTCGTGAGAGCCGCTGCTACCCGATCCCCCGACGACTTCCGGGGAATCGAACGAAAAGCGATTTGCGAGCGCGCGAAGACATGCGAGGGAGGGGGGGGGGCGTCGGTGGTTGGTGGACCGGGAGGAAGGAAACCGAGTCCTGGAGTCTCTTCAAAGTTGATACGTTGAACTGGGAAACAGGCTGGAAATGGACGAATCTGACAAATTAAGGCTAAAGATAAAAACCCAAAAATGGCCGTCGTGTCTCTTTGCCTGTTTCCAGCCGTTTGATAAAAGAAGTCCGACTGTTTGTGAGGTTGACGTCACCGTTTTGCCATTAATTAAACCTCTCCTCTTCGAGCCCCCCCTCCTCTCTCCCCTCTAATCTGCGCGGCTCCTCTGCGAGTTCACACGAGAGTTCATTATTGATCTCTGGAAATTCTTCTCATGGAGCTTCAGTTTCGGTATCGCTCTTCTGTTTTTCTCCCTCTCCTCCCTGCGAGCTCACGTTGTTGCTTTGAAGCCTTCCGAGCGCGTTGCATACCGGTAGGCCCCTCCCCCTCCCCCCTCCCCCCCTCCCTCTGTACGGCGTCGCTCGGTCGCTCCTGGAGAGCGCGCGGCGCAGATTTCCCTCGTATAACGCGGATACGACGGCTGGCGAGGGAGAAGCGTCCTCCAGCCAGAGGCAGAACGAGCGCCGGGGATGATGTCAGAATCTGAAATGAGCGTCGGCCGAATCTGCCTCACCAGCATTTCTACACACACACACACACACACACACACACACACACACACACACACACACTGCTCCACGAAGGAGATCTGCCTTTGTGGTTGCAGTGAGGGGTGCGGGTGATGTTTCTGTCTCTTCTGGCCGACAGAAGGATGCTAATGTGAACGTCGACACAGCTGGAAACATGGGGAGGGGGGGGGGAGGAAAGTAGTTCTGCTGACGTGAGCTCACCTCTCCTCCTCTTCCTCCTCCTCCTCCTCCTCCGGTTCGTTCTTCCTCTTCAGAGTGAATGTAAAGTGACGTCTGCGGACCGTCCAGAAATAAAAAAAAAAGCCCCTCGCTAAGGAAAAACCCCCCCGTGAGGACGTAAATCGGGACTCGAATCAAAGGGGACGATTGTGTTGAGTTTTTCCCCGCAGAACATCACAACATGTGACTCGGCTGACTTCAGATTTACAGTGGAAGATGGCGGCGTCCATGTTATTGAGCATGATGCTGACGACACCATCGAAAGTCACGCGTTCACAGACTTCTCCTCCTCCTCCTCCTCCTCCTCCTCCTCCTCCTCCTGATATTTACGTGTGCTCCTGTGTGTTTAGATTCGCTGGCTCCCACCTGCAGATGGAACTCCTCAGGGATGGAAGTCCAGGCAGTTCTGCTGAAGTACGTGTGAGTAACAACGTATACACACACACACGCTACACACGCGCGCGCACGTGCACGTGAGCCCAAAGCCGGGGGAAGTGTAAATTGTGTTGCGACGCGGACATTCCTCTGCAAAATGTTTTGACACCTCGGCGTAAACAGACCTGGAGATACTCCCGAACATCTGCCAGAGCGGGGGGGTGGCGGGGGGGGGGTGGCGAAGGTCGTCGGGGCGTGGTCTCTAATGAGGATGATTACAGCGTTGGTGCTGGAACGATGTGAAGCCCGGTGGGTCATTGAGATCCGTGGCCACTCCTCACACATCAACATAAAGAGATGAAAGGTGCGATCTGAAGCGAGGGGGCGAGGAGGAGGGGGGGATCCGTCACCGCACCCCCCCCCCTCCCAGCGCTCAGGTCACGGGCTGCAGAGGGCCGACTCCCTCCCATTGATGTGACGGTTGATCCGCGGCATCAAACGCAGCGAGTCAAACAGAATCCACGATGAGCGCCGGCGTTTTCCAATCCAGGGTAGAAACGTGAACAAGCTGCTTCTTAGCGCACACTCGTACTCCTGTACTGTACTCCTGTACTGTACTCCTCTACTGTACTCCAGTACTCGCTTCCAGTACTCCCAATCTCACCACCATCTTTGCGAGGGGGAAGCTGAGTCTTGGCGCCGCGATGATAAACTCTGAATATTGTTGGATAATGTTGTGTGGAGATATTAGGTCCTGTTTGTCATTTTTGTCAGAGGCTGGCAGGATGAAATACATGGTTTAATTTAGAACCTCTCTCTCTCTCTCTCTCTCTCTCTCTCTCTCTCTCTCTCTCTCTCTCTCTCTTTTTGGGGCGTTTCCACTTCCTGATAAAGTGCACAATGGAGGATTATAAAGAAAAAAGATGAGAGAGAGAGAGAGAGGATGCACCTAAAGGTCGTAAACATGGACTACAGACCGTGAACCTCTGAGGTTGCTTCACACTGGCCTGTTTCCTGTTTTTTTAAATGAAACTTTATTAAACAAAACGATGATCGCAGGGCTTTATTGAATAAACTACAGGTGCATTAATTGGCGTGCAGCTGCAGACGGCACGCGGAGCTCTCGGCTGCTAATAGGCGCGTCGGTAAGCGCATGACTCAGCTGTAACCACGCATGAGCTCAGGAGCCACAGAGCGCATCGAATCCCTGCCACTAGTCTGGCCAGTCTGCGTCGGTTCAGTGTGTGTGTGTGTGTGTGTGTGGCGCCAGCCACACCGTCACCCTCCCCCTAGTGTCTCGGGACAGGAAGGAACATGTTCTGCCAACCTCCCCCCTCCCTCCCCCCCTCCGTGGGGAGTGGGTGGCGGCGGCGGCGACGGCAGTCTAACATCCGCGGAGCTGTTGATTGGTGTTAGTCCTCCGCTGTCCTCCTCTCACCCCGCGCCGCGGCTGGGACGCGGCTGGGACGCCTATTTCCCAGAGATGCGAGGGGAGAAACGGGTGGGGGGGCGGGGGGGGCAGTGGAAGAGGAAGGGAGTGGAGGTGGGCGGGGCCCGGGGAGGAAATAATTACCCCTCCATCAAAGCGGGAGGAAGTCATTTGGCCCCGGTCAGGCTGCCCCCGGTGGACACCGGTCTCTTCGAGCGAGACGACAACAACCCCCCGCCCCCCCTTCACATCCGCCTCAGCAGGAGGACGCCGCGACGTCCAATCAGAACGCTGCGATAGAGAAGCGAAACACACAGAAGAAACTGCAAAAACTGAGCAGTCTGAGCGACCATGACACAGAATCCATGTGTGGAAGCACAGCAAAGGGTTAATGAGGTGAGGGAGGTGTGCGTGTGCAGTCCGGAGCAGGAGCGTCTCGGACTCACATTGCTCCACACGTCCGCAGCTGCGACGCGTTCAATCGCGAAGGGAAAACAAAGCTCTCGCCGGCTGACTCTTCGCAGCGTCCTCCTTGGACGCGGACCAGTCGACCCGGCGTTGAGTTCACCTCGCCGCTTGGTTCCGTCCCCCCACCCCCCCGGCGTCCCCCGACGTCCCGCGGCTTCCCCAAACAAACCCTCCGTTGGCCCCGCCCCCCCGTGTCCGCGGGCCCGCGATGTCGACACGATCGATGAGGGGTCTTGTTGTCGATGGGTCACGTGTGGGCAACCAAAAATAAGACGCGGGGGGGGGGCTAAGAGATCAGGTGTGTGTGTGTGTGTGTGTGTGTGTGTGTGTGTGTGTGTGTGTGAATGTGGACGTGCGAACAGCTGAAAGCGAGGTGGCGTTCAGGGTCTTTAGCCACGACTGCTAATGGTTTGCTCTAATCACCTGGCATCCAGCCCCCTCCTCCCCCCCTCCCTCTAGGACCCCGTTTAAAAAAACTTTGTTTACAACTGCGACTTCATGCGAGGGTGGGGGTCGCTGGTCGGAGCGCGTGCGAGGGGGCGGGGGGGGCGGACGGGTGGTGTTTGACGCGCGCAGGAGCCAAACACAAGCTCGCAGTGGACGTGATGCGCAGTGAACTACAGGCAAAG
The DNA here is from genome assembly GCA_032274765.1 of Malacoctenus tetranemus. Classification (NCBI taxonomy): domain Eukaryota; kingdom Metazoa; phylum Chordata; class Actinopteri; order Blenniiformes; family Labrisomidae; genus Malacoctenus; species Malacoctenus tetranemus. Next base: position 3,708,346 of record JAUESF010000057.1, read on the forward strand.
GTAATCCGGATTTTCCATCTGACAAGACATGGTGGGGGGGAGGAGGGGGGGGCTGTGGCGTAAACCCCCTATCATGCGTGCGACCCCGAGAGAGTGGAGTATGCGTGTGTGCGTATGTGTGTGTGTGAGTGTGTGTGTGAGGAGTCTGGCTGCCTTCCCCCTGAGGAGCTTTCTGGCCAATCGCCTGACAAAACCGATGGTTCCTGTGCAACGCTGGACTCGCTCCCACAGGAGGGGGGGGACCGAGGGGCCAGCTGGGGCCCTTTCTAATAAGGAAGTGGGACTTTATTCCTCCACCTCCCGCTGACACACACTCACACACACACACACACACACGGAGCCAGACATACTGTATCGTCGTGCTGTGGCACCGGCTCGCAGGAGCTGGATCCGTGTCAGCAGCTGCACTCGTCACCAGCCAGCTCCAGCAGCTATCGCTGGTATGTGAGAAACACAGCCGGGGCCTAAAGGCTTTTCCACCCGGATTAAAGCAGGGGGAGACTTCAGAAGGGGGTGGTGGTGTATGTGTGTGTGTGTGTGGGGGGGGGTCTTTTTTTCACAGCCTGCTCTGCACAGGTAGAGATCCTAAAAAGGGCCTCGGGTGCGTTCGCGTCGCATCTGCGGTTTCAGTGTAGGTTTTCTTCAGACACAAACGCCACCCGGCCGGCGTCACCTTCAATAACCGCGCCGACGTCCGGTGGAAACTCAGTTTTTATGTCGGTGGAAATCGTCGGTTTGGGAAATCTTGATTTGAAGCCTCTCCGTCTCTCCAGTTTACGGCGCGAGATCAACGATCGGTGAAAACAGCGAGCTGCGTCGGATCGAAAAAACAAAACAAAAGAGGCAGAAATTCAAGACCGAGTCCCCCCCCCCCGACGCCACCGTGTTTACCTGTCCCACATCATGCGCCTGGGCGGAGTCATTGGATGTAACACATTAAGCCGGGGCGGATCAGTAAACCTCCGCGCCTAATCGGCTCGGACGGGTTCAGTGATCAGCCCAGTCACTAACCTCACGTCTCAGCCGGAGACGGATCAGGGCGGAGGGGGGGCGGAGAGGGCGGAGGGGGGGGTCTGGAAGTATGCGTCGCATCAGTGTAGCCAAGCGGGCCTGTGTGCACCGCATCGATTCCCTCATCCCTGGGTGAACACGCAATGGGGCATTAGCTTGTTGCCCCCCTCCCCCCTCACTCCCTCCCCCTCCTCCTCCTTCGTCTCTGTCTCTTTCCGTCTATTCAGGTCACGTTTGATTGTTTATTGTTCCACGCAGTCCCCAACTCCAGCTCGCTCTCCTCTGAACCCCGGGTCACCGCGGCCTCCATGAGACGGCTATTTTTGGCGTTCCAGCTGGTGGGGGTGGGAGGGAGGGGAGGGGTTGCGAGGGGCCAAGCCCTCGCTCTCCCTCCCTCTCTCTCTCTCTCGGGTCGGCCGGTGCTGATGCGGTGGCGTGCCGGGATGTCGTGCTCGACGAGGGGGGGCGGAGGATGAGCGCTCGCGAACAACCTGTGACACAGTCCGAGCCAGTCCGACGCACTCAAACTTGCCCCCCCCGTGCTCTCCCCCCCCCCCCTCCCCTGCAGATTCCTGATGTGTGATGGTGGCCGTGGCCGGCTGTGACGGGCGTTGCTGATTGCCTCTCGTGTCCAAATCTGAGAACCAACCAGGAGGACCGACCGGACTCCGCCCCCCGCAGCAGCGTGACCGTCGGTGAGTCGGTGGCTCCGGGGCGAGAGGTGGCAGATCTCACCTCTCGCCGCCGAAGCAGCCCCCCCTCCCCCCCTCCTCCTCCTCCTCCTCCTCCCCCTCCCTCCCGTGATGTCTGACTTGTGTAGATTTGCAGATAAAGGTGTGAAGGGTGTGTGTGTGTGGGTTTTTTTTGCTTGTTGTTTTCTTGTTGTGTGTAGTTTGGACAGACATTATCACCATGCCAGAGACGTCTGCTGCAACCACGCTGAGTCAAATTGACACCGTGTCAGCTTTCGTGTGTGTGTGTGCGCGCGTGTGTGTGTGTGTGTTTGAGGGTTTTTTTTTGCTTAAAAGAAAATGTTTTGAAAACAGGTTCAGATATTTGTGGGATGAAGATGCGTGTGTGTGTGTGTGTGTGTGTGTGTGTGTGTGTGTGTGTGTGTGTGTGTGTGTGTGTGTGTGTGTGTGT
>JAUESF010000057.1:3756878-3774216 GCA_032274765.1 Malacoctenus tetranemus
GGACGAGGTCAGAAGAGAAGATGATGCCGATTATCTTCACATTTTATTTAACTCGAAAATTAATACGATAAACATTAACTTTAAATGTTGTTGTTCCATTTATTCCCACTAACGGTGCAGCAGTGACTGCAATCGAGCGCAGTAGCCCTGCCAGTGTTTGGCTTCACTGTAAAGTTCTGGTGAATGAGCTCTCACTGGAGATCTTTCTGAATTCTGAGGTGTGTCTTGACAACTTCACGTGTAATTTCACTCCCGTTTGAATCAAAGCAAACACTTTTTTCCCAGTTTGATCAGTTCGTACTTCACTTCGCACGACTCTCGTTTGTCAGCGTCTGAAACTTCCTGCTTGTTTGCCTCCCGGGGGTGAAACCACCCCCCTTCACTCCTCTCCCGACACAGCGGTCATTAAGGTAGTTTTCTCTTCGTCCTCGCCATCACTTCATCCCAAACCTTCCTCGACACCACACACACGCGCGCACACACACACACAAGTGTAGCCCACTGTGCCAGCAGGCAGGCAGTTGGCAGCCCAGTGCAGGATTAACTGGTACCAGTATGCTCGCCTATAAATAGAGTCGACCAACTGCTTCAGGAAATGAACCATGATGGAGCCTCCCGAAGGCCCCCGCGAACAGGTTGTGCTTTTTATCCCCTCCCCTCTGTCAGGATTTATCACTGTAATGTACGTGTGAGGATCCTAATATGTATTACTGTCTTCCCCCCCCCTCGTGAAGCCCATTTGAGCCGTGCACCGCGCTCGCACCGCCCCGGTAATGCAGCGGGGCTGTATATACGCAGAAATGCTCTCAGTGACTGCCGAGGCCACGGCCAGTCTCTTCTTCTTCTTCCTTTTTTTTCTGGGTTTCCAGAGTTCCGGCTCGCTCTGCAGCCTCACAATGGTGGGAGCCATTGTCTTTTTTGTCCTCCCCCCCCCCACACACCCCCACAGCATTGATCCCCCCGTAGTGGAACAAGCTATTCGCTTTGTATGTTTGCCTCGCACTTCCGCTCTCTGATGGACTCGCGGGATTGATCCCGGCAGCGCAGCCATTACCCCGCGCTCGGCAGCGGCAGTTTAGGCGAAGCCTCTGAAAACGAAGCGAAAAAAAGTGCAGAGGAGAAATTACAGACGTGCCGTCGCGCTCCCAGCGACGCGGGGTGGGCTTCGCTTTGCCGTGTGTGTGTGTGTGTTGGTCTCCAAGTGGGATTGGCTGGAAACTGCCGAGTTTCAGACCCAAAACCAACCCAGATTAGGGGCCAGTCGAGCCCCAGGAGACGGGTTTTTTTCTTTTTTTCTTCCCAGTTTTAATATGCAGCCAGTTCGAGCCACCGGCTGGTATACTGGTATAAAAGCAGAAAAACTACCCCGAGACTTGCTCAGAAAGTGCTGTATTTATTCCCTTCCACTCTCTTTTTTTTTTCCTCATGAAAACTTTACGTTCCCCCTCCAGCAAGCACGAACCCCCCTCGTAGGGCCCTCAGGTGCCCCCGGCACACGGACCCTTGCGAGCATGTTGCCGGTGTACGGCGAGGAAACGAACCAATCCGACTCCACCAAAGAAATACCAGCGTGTTGACTGTGTTTCCTTTCACCCCCCCCCCCCCCTGCAGGATCACTGCGGACGAAGTCCAAGCCAAAGTGGTGCTCGTCCACGACGAGAAGCGGGGTCTCTCCGAGGACGAGGCGCAGGTGAGTTCAGCCGGACGGCCGCACGCCACCCTGCCCGCCGTTCTGCGTCACTCCCACTCGAGGTTCGAGCCGCGTCGAGTCGCCGCCTCGTGTGGAAGTTCCTCGGTCCTCCGACGTCTCTCTTCTTCACTTCCTCTTTTTTTTAATGACATTTCAGACAGAAGAAATTGCAAGCTGGAAGCCCTTTGATATCTTTTTATAGCCTCCCCCTGCTTTGCATCAATTAGCTTCACAGTTGCTTGGAGGAGCTCTCGGTAGTTAAACGTTACCACTCGACTCCTCCAGTCGGATGATCAGATGACTTTTTTTTTTCCCTCCCTCACCAGTCCGAGCGTGTCAGCGGGAGTTTACACAACTAGGAAACTTTAAAACCAGCGAGGGAACTAACTTTCCTACCTGCCTGAATTCTTTTTCAGCCCTTTTTTCTGCTGCAGGTCCAAATTTAGCAGTGATCCTCCCTTACCAGTAGGTGGCAGCATATTGGTGCCCCCGCGAACAGGTTTCCTACCTGTATTCCTGAGCTTGGAACGTGTTTTCCCCCCTCGAAATGTCTCATTTTTGTGTCTGTTACAAGATGATTCTCCAGCCCATCTGCGTCTCTTTGTGACACATTTGATGCGATAATGCACATTCGGGCGGTCTGGCGTCTATTTATAGAGGCAGATCGCTCCACGAGTGACTCAAAAAGCACAATCTGTCTGTTGCGTACCACCGCAGACACTCATGCATACACCTCATGCTTCTGAATGCGACACGCCGCCTGTTTGTTTCTCCCCCTGAAGAGACGCGCGCGTTGCTTTCATAGCCACAAAGCCCCCCTCAATGTGACTTCCTGGCGTCTTGTTTAAGTCGGCTGCCCGCCCCAGTTCAGTGTTTCCCCCACATGTGCGAGCGGGTTCCTTCCATGTTGCACATCCTCTCGGTTTCTTCTTCTGTCGCGGGGGGAAAAAAAGTTCAGTTTGTGTCGTTGTCGAGTCGAAAACGCGTTGTCGACTTTTTCCTCCACCTTGAGCCGGTGCCGGTGGTTTCAGCGCGAAGGCCGGACTCGTGTGGCTCCACGCCGGCTAGCTAATTTTAGCCTCGGCCAAGCGGCTCCAGAGCTGGAACCGACATGAAAGAGTCACGGAACGGGGAGGAGAAAAAAAAAAATCAGTGCTCGTTTGTTATTCCTGCTGGCTAACGGCAGAGGCACTCCTAATGAATTCAGCTGCATCTGAAGAGGAGGGGGGGGGTGATGAAGCGGGTATGAATATGCATGGCGATGAAAACGTGCACTTAACGGGCAGCCGCAACAAACGGTGATCAAGCCGGGCGAGTGAAAGCGGGCGCCGGTGACACTCGTTAACGCGCAATTTCCATCGGAATTGACAGGCGGCCCTCCAGTTAGCTCCTCAATGGAGGTCCGAGGGCGCAGGCGTCGCACCAGGAAGGAGGTTAATTTTGTGTATCAGAGCGGACGTTTGGCGTCGTGGCTCTTTGGTGGGAGTGACCATATTTGGACGTTTTCCTGTGGCGGCCTTTTTCTGACTTTTTGCACTTTTGTATCTTCAACGTCGCAAAATCTGCCGGGTTCCCAGAAGCAGTGGCAGCGTCTCTGCTCATCTAAGACAAAACGCGTGACAATGCGTCCAGATGGTCATATTTAGGATACATTTTTTTTGTTGTTGCGAATAACACATCAAATCCAGCACAATGGTTTGCTCTTTTCAAAAATTCAGCGTGAAATTTATACAATTTAGATATTTTTCCGAGCTTGAAGGGGTGGAAATAGGAGTCGTTTCGATCAGTTTTCGTCTCCCGTCTTTTCTCCCTTTTAAATTTCATCCAAACGTGATTATTTTAACCGAAAGTGTATTAAAAAAAAAGCACCAAACTTCTGTAATTTCCTTTTTTTCTAAACCCTTTCGGGCAGAAGTGGCCTGGAGAAGATAACGCTTCATTTTCTGGTGACTTTAACATCCCAATTATGTTACTGTACAACCAGTGTGCACGATGAGAGTGTGTGGGTCCTTTCAGGTGTGTGTGTGACGGGGGGGTGAAAGACACACATAGTGGTGAAAAGACAATAAACTCCAGTCAACAGGTTTTTGGTTATTTTGGGAACAGAGGGGGAAATAAAACGCTCCCTCCTCATCGGAGTTCAGCTGTAACGCCTGAAGACCTTCAGCTCTGTCCTGTCAAAGTCAGAAATAAGAACATATAGTGTTATTTTTTAATATTATTTGCATGGTTATTCAATTTGTGTCATTTTCACCTCTTTTCTTATGAGTTCCTGTGCTCCCCCCTCCTCCCCCCCCTTTTTTTTTCCTTAAGAAGCTTTGGCCTCCACAGAAAATTCAGTTTCCACTTCAGCGGCCCAGATAATTCAAGAACAGAGAGGATTTTCAGGAGAACAATTTGATGATCAAAGGAGGCGCTGTACTCGTCGGAGGAAGGGGGGGAGGGAGGGAGGGGAGGGGGGGGGAGTGCGATACTCTGAAGTGGCTCTCCTTCAGTATTCCATCATTACGTTATAGCCCCTCTATTCCTGCAGAAAGTGCCGCTAATGTAGCTTCACTCCCGTTTTTAAAAGGTAATCATCGGTATCAGGGAAGGACGCCTTGTCACCGTCGCCCCCCCCCCACAAAAAAAAAAGGAAAGAAACCGTCTCCTGGACGACGGGAGCGCCAAAAGATGTCATCGCGGCACTCGAATCAAAACATTTAGTGGGGGAAATTAGCTCTCGGGAAGCGAGGAGTGGCCATTTTCTTCCTGTCTCGGGCGCGAACCGCAGGACAATGCATCCCCAGGTGCAGCCGTGTGTGACCAAGCTCGGACTGCGGCGGCGCCGAGCCACAGGAAATTGCCTCCTCTCCGGCAATAGACATCGGCGCACGGGAGGGGGGGGGGTGAATTTCACTTATCCATCTCCTACCCACTCGCCTCCCTCCGAAGCCCCCCCCCCAATTCGATCTGCCATAAAAGACCAGAGCCGGGGAATATAGCATGCTGTGAACGAGCCAAATCCCCTGATTAAAAAAAAAAAAAAGAAACAACAAACTTTGCTGCTCGTGCACTTCTGTGTGATTATACGACCAAGAGAAAAATGGTGGGAGATTTCTGAAACTCGCTCCCCCCTCCCTCAGATTGGAGTTCCCCCTCTAACAGCCGAGCGAGTAGAAGAAGAAGAAAAACCCGGCGCGTATTTCACATTTTAATCATAGCGAGCCAGCCCTAAGGAAGCCCTATATACGGTCAAAGAGCTTTACATTAGTCGGTAACAAGGTGGAAATGACAACGGTGCAGCGGTGGTGAAGTGGTGCGTGGACAAACAGGAAAGAAACAGCAGCTTAAAGATCTCATTATAATGAACCCCGCGAGTCTTCGTCGGATCGGAGGGTTTTTTTTTTTTCTTCTTCCACGAGAGGTTGGAGAGAGAGAGAGAGAGACCGCGTGGCTTCTCCAGATAGTTACGAGGCCGCTCCCACGCCACGTCGCGCCGTAAAGCAGGCGAACGGTCGCGTTAACGTCCTCGGGCTTGTTATCGACGGACGCGGACGGCACGGAGTCACGTCTGAAGAAAGAAAGGTAGAAAAGTTGGCTGCGAGTTGTGTAAACACACAAGCGAGCAAGTGATCGTCGTCTCGTACAATTACCCGAATTAACTTCTCGCACAGCCAGCGGTTCAGTTGTAAACAAACCAAGTAACGCCCACAGAGGTCAGAAAAACCAACAAAATGAGGCTCCTCTCATCACTGTCGCGCGATTTCAATCGGAGGAATTGAAATTAATGCGCGTTATCGATCACCGAAAGAGCTCTCGGCCGGCAGGAAGACAAACTTCTAGCAACTAAACGAAAAGCTGCTCGAGCACCATTGAATAAGCTGTCGCAGCATCCGTCCGTCGCTGTGCTGCTGATACAATCCCGACATCCCCCCCCCCCTCCCCCCCGTCAGCGCGGCAGCTCCGCGACCCGCAGGAGGAGCGGGCCCACCGACGCGACTCTACCTTCTTGGCAGCGACGCCCGGCGCTCTCGGTGTTGACAACACCCCGCCGATAACGCACAAAACAAACAGCAGGCGCCTCGCGTCGCCCTCCCCCCCAAACCCTCCCCCCACCCCCCCAACAAGGTCGGCCCTCTCGCCCCGGCGCTTCGCACCATCTGTTTGAGCTGGGCGACATTTGGCCCCGGCCAACGCTGATATCTCACTTCGGCGGGGGTCCCCCCCGCCCCGGCCCCCCCCGGCATGTTTGCGTTCTGTTCCTCCATTGTATGTCAAGAGGGGAGATTTCTCACCTGCATTCAGTCGCCGAGACTCAAATTCATTCACCGGCGCTCACTCGGTGGAAGATGTTTGTCAAGTGATGTATTGATTTAGCGTGCGGGCTTCAAAAGTGTGCCTCGTACCCACTTGTCATACAATGCTGCATGTCAACGACTTATTACGTCCTAGGAGTTAAATAGAAAAAAGGCACGAGGAGGAGGAGGAGGAGGAGGAGGAGGGAGGGCGTGACGCCGCCGCCTGCTCCGTGGCGTCCCCTCCAGCCTCCAGAAGGGGGCAGCAGGCCTCCTAAATTGAGTGAGCGCTAATGGTGAAATGGAAAGGCACATTCACAGGTCATTTAATCTCTTTGTTTTGTCATGGGCTGGGCCTCTGGTGCTGCTCCCCCCCCCTCCTCCTCCTCCTCCTCCCCTCCCCCCTCCTCTCCCCGCCGCGCTCTCTCAGAAAGCGAGCGCTCCTCCTCATCTGCCTCCAAGAGTTTCCTTTTTCATACATTTGGACGGCAGTTTTTTTTTCCCCCCATAAGCTCGCAGTGATTGGTGGATTAAAGGCGCGTGTTCGGAGGAGATTCAGGAGTCTAGAAGGGACCATCCCAGCGTTTTTTTCCCCCTCTCCTCCTCCGTCTCTATTTAACTTTGCGAAATAGCCGTCTCTTTCCGCAGCAATGTGCCGTGTGCTCTTGCGTCAGCCACAGTAATCGGGGAGTCCAACGCGAGCGGACCTTTAAGCTGTACTTTGGATTCCGGTGACCGGTCTGTCCGTCTCCTCGCCGGCCACCGTGAGGTTTTTTTTTTTTTTTTTTTTGCAGCGCTTGCACAAGCTCGCCGCTCCACGCGGCGTTTGCTGGTGGGCGACGCAAGGCGAAGCACGCGGTGGGGACGCGGTAACCTCGACGATGGATTTGAGCAAACACCTGCAGATTCTGGAGTTTGGACGGTCTTGTGTTAAAACGCCTGCTGGGCGTATGAAGCTGGAGTTTGACTGATGGAGGGAAATAGGGGCCTGGTGTCCCTCTACACCCTCTCCCAGCCCAGCCCTGCCCAACCCCCCCCCCCCTCCCGGCACCATTCATCACCTCCCATCACCCACGTCACGTTTTTTTTGCTTCCCAGCTGGAGCGCTCTCCAGTTACATAATTCGAAATGACAGGCTGGGAAAAAAAAAAACGAGAGGTGGAGCGACGTGTGGTCTGGAGAGCCGAGGTGGAGGACGCCGTGACGCGTTCCTCTGAGCAGGGAGGATGGAGGAGGAGAGGGGGGGGGGAGGATTTGGGTGGTGGCCGCGGAGGACTCTCCCTCGCTTTTTCCACCCAGATTGCACACCTGACACTCCTCACTCTCCCGCCTCCTCCTCCTCCTCCTGCGCTCTTTAATCTTTTTTTTCCCCCACCCCTCCCCGTTACGTAACCGGCCGAGATTGGATGCGCCGGGGGTCGCGCAGGTGGCACGGGTAATGGAACCAGTGGGGAGTCAAAAGGCGAGCGACGGAGAGGAGGAGCGCGGCGAAGGAGACGTCTCCGACAAGTCCCGTCAGACGCGCCTTCGATCAGGGACGCAGCATCAGTGCTCCCATCGAGTCCACGTCCGTCTGTTCACGCACCGGCTCCTGCTTTAGTCCGTCCTCACTTCCCCTTCCGCGCTTAACTTTTCCTCCACCAAATGTGGCGTCGGCGAGGAGAAATTACCGACCGGAGTCACGTCGCGCTGTTTGTACCGCCTTGACTCCATCATTGAAAATTCTGTCTTACAAGCGGCGCTGACAAACCGGCCTTAAAGCGAGCTCAAGGCGATCATTTGTATTCTTATCAGCTCCCACCACTTGACAAACACCATTGATGTTGCATCCGTGTAAAACCCGCGGCTCCCGAGGAACGAGGCGAGCGCCTGCGTGACGGGCGGCGTCCGCGGAGAATAAGACATCCGTTTTTTTTTCCTGTGATGGTGGTGGTGGTGGTGGGAGGTGGGGGGGAGGACGGGGGAGGGGGGTGTTGCAATCCGGGGCTGGGGGCTTCCCAGGTGAACGCGTCGAGCGGCGGTCCCATCGGAGCAGGAAGACGCGTTGGCGTCCGCGTGACGTTAGGGGAACGAGACGGATAATTGTCCTCTTCAGTTTGGACATGCTGGCCTTCATTGCAATACATAAAAGCTGGGATTTTCAAAATAAAAGCGCAGTCCAGCTTTTGTAGTTTGCTTTCAAGAAAGCAGCTCTTTATTGGGCTCCTTCATCCTGTTTATCATTCATTTATTTGCTTTCATCTCTTTGTGACATTAATTCTCTAGTTCCAAAAGCTAACTTTGTGTTGCCCCCCCCCCCCACATCAAGAGTGCATCGATGCGCAATTCCTCCCCCCCTTTATGTTCGTCTAAATATCAAGTCACATCAAATATCCCCTGACCTCTGACAGACCACCAGCTCCTGGAAGAACATCCTCTCCAAGAACCTCATATCCTTGGCCGGGGGGAAATTGTTGATGTGTTTTGTGTTTCCATGGTGACCCCCGCCGCCGCAGCACATGAGACCATAATGAAAGCTCTCAAAGGCCGCGGGGCCACCAGAATAGCGCACGTCCGCGGCGTTTGCAGCTATTGTGGCACTCGGAGGAGTTACACAACCTGACGTTCACCCTGAGAACAACCCCCTCCCACCCCACCCCACCTTCCCCCCAAACCCCCCCATCATCTCGGGGCTTTCGAGACCGGCAAAGATTGGGCTTGCTAGCAAAGGGATGACACACGGAATGACAAAACTCCTGTGTCTGTCTGTCAGGCTCGGTCTTTATCCGACTGACATTTGCTGGCTCAGGCTCATCCAGGCTCTGGAGAAGCCAGGGATAAGAGTCAGACACAGATGGCTTTTTTTTTTTTTTCCCCCTTTTGCAATTCTGTCTCGCACAAGAAAAAAAAAAGCCACAAAGAAAAGAAGAAGAAGAAGAAAAAAAATGTTTCCAAATCTTCATCCTGTTTTTACAGACTCTCGGAAATATAATTGCCTCCACAGAAGTACGGGGGGGACCGGGCAGTCTGGACGCTCTGCACAAACTGCACTTAACAATACGCTGCCTCGCGGTGCCTTTTTTTTGCGCGTCTGTGCTGACCTAACCTATCGGTGATTAAGTCCTGATCAGGCTTTTTTTTTTTTGTGTCCTCTCAGTAAGTCAAAAGAACAATGCGAGACTGCCTGGTGCCATTTCAAAACTGACGAGCCGAAAGCCGGCACGAAAGGAGGACGAGGGGAGGTGTAGGTGTTAAATTGATTGGCGAGAGAAAAAAAAGCATCTGCTTCGCAGTGGCTTAACAGTTGCCTCAGAAGCACGCCTGCTATTGTTTCCAAACAAGAATACCCACTTCTGCGCGCCGCGGAGTGTCGCCTTCAGAAGAAATGTGTGAGAGGGATAGAAAATAGTTGCATAAGAAACATTTAGAGTCATCGGGACCCTGATCTATTTTTCTTCCTCATCGCTGCCTCAACTCGCTGTTCTCCAGGCAGCGCAGAGTTAATATGTGGGCAGGGAACAAACGACGAGAGTGGAGGGAGGGGAGATGCAGAGCTCGAGTCAGCAGCTGATCCAGTGACAGCCAGGCGAAGGGGGTCCCAGGTGTAGTCATGACTCAAGTAGCACTCCGAGAGGAAAAGAGGAGTGGGGTGGGAGGGGTTGTGATTGAGTGAGGGGGCGGGGGGGGGGAAGAAGGCAGGGGGCATCGTGGGAGCTGGCGTCCTGTGTGACAAGCTGCCCGCCGTCGAGCGCGCGCGCGCTGACAGCAGGCGAGGCGAGGAGACAGGACAGCTGACCCCGGCGACCTTCGCCAAAGTGAGACAGGACTCAGGTTCCCGTTGGCGGAGAGAGAGCGGCGGCATGAGCGCGCACCTTTCCTCCGCTCCTCCGACGGGTTTCGGCCGACAGCCTGTTACGGGTGACGCGGCGCTTCATTTTGATCCCCGGGGCCACGAAGCGCAGAGTGGATGTTTTTTAGGAGGCAAAGAAGAAGAAAAGTTGAGCACGGCGTTCGGGCCAAGCTTTGTAAGGACTTCTGGTGGAACACAGTGTAAATCGTGCAGGTGGAACGGACGAGGCCGCATTGCTCAGCCCCGCGGACGGAAAAAAACATGCGTCACGTACGAATGTACTTTTCATCTCTGCTTTTTTTCCCTCGAATTTGTATTTCTCTTTTCAAAACAGACCTCGACCTAAACGCCCGATTTCTCCTGTGGGGGGGGGGTCTGCGCGGCAGCTCATCGCTATTCCTCTGCCATTCTTTCAAGTCCAAGCAGCTAATTAATGAAGCTGTCAATCCCGGCGCGCGCGACAGCGAGGGGACGGGCAGAATTCCATAATTGGGAAAAAGAAGAAGAAAAAAAAAGAGAAAAAATTTCCTCCCTTTTTCTCCCGAGAATTAAGTGTAGATAATAACTAATTCAGCCCTGTCTGCCAGAAATACTAATAATACCATTTCCCAGTGACACTGTGGTGGTGGTGGGGGGGGAGGAAAGTAAAGCGCTGCCTGAATTTTGTTCCCTGGCAACAATTCCATCCACAGTAGGACATTTACATACATCCGCGTTAAGTGACGGGAGGAGGAGGCCGCGGTGGCGGCGGCGGCGGCGGCGGCTCGGGTCTCGTCGTTAGGCGAGAGCGGCTCATTGAAAGATATTGGCGTTGATTAGGTCTTAATTAAAACGCCGTGTAAAATTAAAACAAGGCTGCGGTGTTTGCCAAACATTCACCAGCAGCTATGTGTTTTCCAAGAAAGAAGGGTGTGTGTGTGTGTGTGTGTGTGTGTGTGTGTGTGCGTGCGGGGGGACTATTCATATCTGTATTAATATTGTAACACATTGAATACATTAGCAGTTTGTTTTTTTTGGCTCATCGAATGGAAAGAAAGTTGCACTGGTTCCGGGCCGCAGCCTCGCGTCCTTACCAACGAAGGGTTAAACGGAGACCTGGCTGGTGCCCTCACGCGTTTCCCGGCCTCCTGCCTTCCTGCGTGTGGCGAAGTCGGCTTGCGTCCCCCGTGCACTCGAGTCAGGATCAGTATTGTGGTCGGTCTGACTCCTCCCTCCCTCCCTTCCCCCTTTTTTTTGTCCCTGCCTCTTTTATTTATCTATTTATTCTCTCTCTCTCTCTCTCGCTCTCTCTCTCCCCCTGCCACGCACTCCCCTCAGTCCCTCTACAGAGTGACATTTATTAATTAAATATGGTGTACTGCCGCAGGATGTGCTTCCCTTTTCCACTATCTCCAGACACTAATAATTACATTGGCATTTAGCTCCGTGATAAGCCGACCCTATGGCCTTTATGAAATGTTCCCCGGGCCCAGATACAGAGGAAAATATAGACTGATGCGGTGCTGTAATATCGATCCATCTGCCTGTCTTCTTGCTTTTTTATCTTAAGTAAAAAGGCTGTGTTCATTAGCGAGATTAAAGAAACAACACGTGGGGCTTTTTCTCTCTCTCTCTCTCTCTCTCTCTCTCTCTCTCTCTCTCTCTCTCTCTCTCGTTTACATCATCAAAGGCAGAAATCGAGTTTGTGCCCGCCGCAATCCCCGCACATAGGTGGGCCGTCGATGACAAGTGAAGAAATGCCATCACCCAGAGGGAGCGCCGTGATTTATGGGGCGCACTTTTTTTTTTTTTTTTCAACCTGCCGCTTCAAAGTTTGAACATTTATTTTTCTTAGCGAGCCCTCGTGAATGCTAATGGAGCGTTCAGAAGTGACGGCGAAGAAAAACTTGGAGACTCACGAGTTCCCAGTGGGAAAGTAAGAAAAAGAAAATGTGATGGAAGAGTGAGAGGAGCCAGGTTTAAACGAAATAAGTGCAGATGAAAATAAAAGCGGTTGTTTTAAAAGATACGGAGGAGCTGTTGAGGTGGAGCGGACGAGTCGATGTGGAAGAGCAGCCTGACATTCGTCTCCTCGATCCTGATCCGAGACGATCTGTGAGTCGCCCGGCCTGCTCCTGCCCACAGCAAGGTGATGCCTCCACATCACTCCCTCTCTCGCTGCTCCTTTAGCACGTGGATTTAAAATGGCTACGACTGATGACGGCAGCCATCGTTATGACTAATACATGGACATTAAGCTCTGTTGTGTTTTTTTCCATTATTCAGACGGCAGAAACAATCCGAGTCTCATTTATGAAAAGTTCCCATGTTGTCAGGGGCAACAGGTGAGTGATATAAGCATCAAAAATGACCCATAATTATTTTTAAGAAGGTGAATCATTGAAATAATGTTTGAAATCATGAAATAAGCTTTAGTTTCAGGCATCAATCGCTTCAGTTAACAGTTGCGATATCGCAGGTTTGTCTCGTGATGTAACTTCAGCTCGCCAGCCGTCCCCCAGCAGTCGGACTCGGCCTGTGACTGACAGCAATCCGGGGGGAACTGGGCTCCGTCGGGGCGTCTGCGCGAAGCCTCCGCCTCAGCAGATCTGAGTGGAAGTTAGGCAAGAAAAAAAAAAAAGAAGCTTTGGAGTATTAAGTTTGATTATCCTTCACCTAATTACTTTGCCTCAGGTGGCCTAATCAGCCGGGTACATTGTGAGATTATTATATGGCTTATCAGCTTCAGCTGTATCAATTGACGCTTAAGTCACAATTACTGTAAACATGCATTTAGTGTGCAAGGAAACCTCCCTCGCTCCAGTTACATTTTTAATAAGATGTCAACAAATCGCCCCTCCGTCTCTTTCTCCTGCCGTCCTCCCCGGTCCCCCCCTCCTCCCTCCTCCCCCCACGACTCTTTCTTCACGCGGCGACGATTTCTTCCACCTCAATCGTTCCGAATCTTATCCCCAGCTCGCAACTGCGCTGATTCCTCAGACGCGATAACTCCGCCCCCCCCCCTTCCCCCCCCCCATCGCAGAATTAAACTTCCCAGGTCCGTAGCAACGAGGAGGGGGCTCCTCTGGGGAGCGCAGGTACCACTCTTCCTCCAGTACCGGCGGAGATGACCGGTGTTGTCGACACCTTGGGAAATCTCCCCCCCTGACTTCCATTACGCCGGCTGATGTCTCCGTCACTCTTTCGGTCGGAGGCCCAGAGAGAGGATCTGAAGCGAGTACTCCCATCCACCCCCCACCCCCCCCCCCCATCCGCCTCCTCAACGACACGCCGCCGACAGTGGCCGCGTCTGTCGCCCCCGCGTGACTCCGCGCGCACGCACACGCACGCCCCCGCGCGTTAATATCTCGCGGGCGTCGTAATATCTTCAGTTGTGTGGGCTCGCGGTAATAGATGTCTCATCTTTTTGTTTGTGCCGTTTCCACATATTTGCAAGGCGATACGTTTCATAACTCCCGACTCGAAACCCAATATTCTCTTCGCCAGGTGGAGATATAAGTGGTATTTGTGGAACTGCGCTGCTGGGACTCGCCGGATCTATCAAATAACATAGCCCAGTATGTAACCGCGCTATTTGATCTTTTCTGTCTTGTAAGGCAATATCTTTGCATACTGTTTTATCAGCCCTTGGGTTAGTTTGACTGTATAAAGAGCGCCGCTTCTTCCTCTGGTTTTTCCTTTTTTTCCCCTTTTTTTCCCTGCAGAAATTGCAGTTCAGCTGCGGTTTACAAGGTAAACGCGAGCGTTTCGCCACGTGATGGATCTCATAACAAGACCTCCGTGAATAAAAATAAAGAAGAGTCCTAAAGAAGGATTAGGCTTCGTTTGGTTGTGTGTCTGTGTGTGTGTGTGTTTTTTCTCGCAGTAACAAATCAAAGCTTAATAGATCATGCTAATTTTTTTGCACTATTTACCTGCATGGAGGCGAATAAACCATGAGTCATGTACATGAGCCGCGCAGGCACCAGCTGCTGGCGGGCTCCCACACACATGCGCCGCTCGCCGGAGGGACTTTAAATGTGAACTTTCACATCTGGTGGACGCTCACCGCCCGGAACAGTACGAATGCTGATTGCATCGGGGGGGTTTCCAGTCAATTTGTGTTGTACTTGAAAAGCGGAAGATACCATCATTCACGTCCAAAGTTTTGCGGGGATTTTCTTGTGAACGCTTTCCAGGCTACCGACAATATTTCAGCCTCTCAGGCGGAGCTCGAGGCCCTATTTTTTTCGGGCAGATCAGTTGTTCGACCGTCGTGCTTTGATTCAAGTGTCTCCGAACGAACGCGGCAGCCGCAATTATAACATGAGAGGCAACCGAGTGCAATTAGCGGGCACCTATCGCTGATGTTAGTGCCAGATGTTGGTGTGATGAGAGGAGGAAGACCAGAGAGACAGATGCTCCATTCAAACGCATAAGAGTTGGCTTTTTCCTCTCATCCTTTCGGTCTCGTTTTAGCATGAAACCGCCATTACTGCGACGTATTGACTCGGAACGTCTGCAGCGTGGGTCCTCGAAGCATCTCCACGCTCACCTGCGTGTGTTTTCCCCGGGATATAAACACCGACCGCACCGAAAGGACGCGAGCGCGGGCCAACTTTTTGCGAGTCTCAGCACCTGCCTCCCGGTCCCCCCCAGCGTGCGCAGCCACAGTTGTTGTTTATTAGCTTAGCTTAATTGTGCATAGGATCCAAAGGTCAGCGCCACGCTGTGATACATGGCTGCCAAAATGGCTTCCAGGGACGGGGGTGGGTGTGTGGGTGGGTGGGCACACACACACCATTTCAGATGAATAAACACCGAAAGCCGCACCAGCCTCCGCCCCTTTTGTCGCCTTACCTCCCAACATGTGGCACGTGCCCCCCCCCCCGTGAATGATGGGCGCCCACTGGTACGCGCCGCCTCACCGCCTCCCATTCCAGCCGGCCAAAAGGCAGCAGATTAATCCGCCTGTCAATTTTCCCTCTTTTTTTTTTCTCCTTCCTCCTTCCTCATCATCCCGCAGTAGCTGATGTTTATTGAGATAGGAGGAATGATGCCTTCGGTGTGTGTGTCCCTCTCTCTCCCCCCCCTCCCTTCCTAGTGAATTAAAACACGCGGCGTGTCTGCGTACAACTGCAGCCATCGCCGTGATGAATGGTGTTTGACTTCTCCGAGCAGTAAACTTCTTCTGTTTGCCCGTAAAAAGCTGATTTAATGAAGGTGAGGGTGTGTGTGTGTGTGTTGGGGAGGGGGTTGGGGGGGGCGACTTGAATAGATAAGCAGATATGGCAGCGCGGATTATTGGGAGGTGAGCTGAACGCGAGACGGATGATGTGCACTTTATTATCAGTTATGTAATGCACTTTTTATAAGGCCGTACCTGTGGGGCCCGGCAGGCACTCTCCGCGCCGCGCCGGATGGCGGGCTCGTGTCGGCGTCCTGGGCGACGTGTCAGGATGTATACATGCTTTCGAGGGGGATGCGCACATTTGCGGTGCACTCCGCGTATTAGGTTGTATTAAGAATTTACAATAGAGGGGGGGGGGGGGACTCTCATATGTTGAGTGCCTGTAAAGAAAAGAGCTCTTCTGAGCCCATGTTTGATTTATATACCGCGGATGAGCAATACATGTGTTTGTGTTTTATGTCATTTGAAAGTCCTACTTTAAGAGTTAGGTTTTTTTTTTTTTTGTGCTACCACTTGATTTTATAGGTTTTATTTTGAAAATCACCTTCCTCTTTTCCCCTCAGGGTCTGTTGGGGAGCCGGCAAATGGATCTCGGCGAGTTTCGACACACGCTCTGGGACATCCTGACAACAGGAGACAGCTTCAAGGTGAGCTCCAGCCTGCTTTCTGTTTCATTGTGTCCAACCACCTGCTTCCTTATTGTCTTCCTCCTGTCATTCGTTGACTCGGGCCTTTATGAGGATTGCTTTAGGGAGAATTTGATCCAAGTTGCTGTTTGAGACAAAATAAATGGCATATTTTTTCATAGCCTAACTTGAATTGAAGTTGTTGTCATATAATGCACAGATAAAAGTACTACGCGTGATGTGTAGTCGATTCCAAGACAGGAGATATGTCATGTTAATATGATACAGTTTGTCTTATGTATTTTGTGGTGGGTCGGGGGCGATATCGGTATCGATTAATATCGGTATCGGGAATCAAGAGTTGAATGTTATCGGTATATCGGATTTCGGTAAAAATGCCAATATCGGACACCCCAACTTTGTATCTATGTGTTGGACAGACATGTTGTTGACTGTTTGCACCGTCCTCCAAGAACAATGCAGAGACGAGATGGAAAAAGTGAGCCGATCAGCAGGAAATGAGGAAAAATGGCCGCCGCTCGAGCCAAAATGTGCGAAAGCTTGATTACTCCTGAGTTGTAAATGTAGCTGTCAGCACACAAATTACCTCGTAACGCTCCCGCTTCTTCCAGCGTGTATTCATTCGGGGCCCTTCTAAATTGCCGGCGTATTTCTCCGCGCGCTGTTTTTCTTTTTCTTTTTTTTCTTTCTATATATATATAAATAAACTGCGTGTTTTCTCCCCGACAGCCGGGGCCTGAAAGAAAATGTCGACGCCTCTCCATCTCCTGAACTGAGGATGTGGAGAGCGCCCGATACCATCCTTTCATTTCCGCTCCTCCAGATAAAAAGATGAGAGCGAGAGGAGGGGGGGGAGGGATGCGGGGGAGGGAGGGAGGGGGGGGGGAGGCGAAAGTGAGGCCTATCGCTGGGCAGCAGTGATTGAGTCCCTTCGCTAAGCCACGGCGAGGATCTGCTCAAATAACCCACTCGGGTGATAAGAAGCTCGTCATTTCCATAGACAAAAAAAAAAGAAAACACACAGTGGGCTTCAGATTAGATTTTTTACCCTGCGCCTTCCTTATCTGGGTGTTGCTTCATCATCGGATGTGAATTATAAGGCGAAGTCCTGCCGCTCAGAAACACATAAAGGGCGCTTTCATGTCCACTGGCTCCGAAACTTTGATGTCCATTCCAACCAAACTTCACAACCTGCTGGCGCCGCAGGTCGACCCTGAAGCTCACGCAGTAAACAATCAACAAACCATCACGCGCGTCTCGACAAAGCGTCCGTCCTTCTGTGTTCTCCCACCTCTTCGCCTCGACGCAGCGCAGGTGCTCCGCGTGCCGGACACTGCCGAGGAATCTAGATTGCCTCCAAGCTATGCGAGCGACGCGCGCCGGCCGACCTTGAGTCTTTACGTTTCGGCCATTAAGCTTTTCACAAAGTGGCCGCTCTTCCTTTTTTGATCCCTACTGGGAAACAAACGCAGCGATAGAGACAAAGAGATACCCCTGGTTCTTCTTTTCTTCTTCTTCTTCTTCTTTCTTCGCCGGACCCTCGAGGTTCACGGCTGTTAACTTCCGACGCAGCTCCAGAGATCGAAGTGTGACAGATGCGGCTTTATCTGAGCGCGGGGTTGTAAAGATCGAGCGCAGTGGTGCTTATATTACTTATTTATGGCAAATAGGCGGCGAGCGCATTGAGGACATCCTTCAAACTGTCACCGCGCCCGTAAAAGAAAC
>JAUESF010000057.1:3774316-3787866 GCA_032274765.1 Malacoctenus tetranemus
ATTACTTATTTATGGCAAATAGGCGGCGAGCGCATTGAGGACATCCTTCAAACTGTCACCGCGCCCGTAAAAGAAACAGGCCATTTGTGACGGCCGTTTCTGGAGTCTTCAAGTGATCAGGAACTCTTGTTTTCGTTTGGGTCGTCGTCAACAGTTTGTTGAGTTTCGTGTTGACCGTGTTTGCCGGATGTTGCTGATGAAAACGTCGCTTTTCTGAGCTTTCTTCCCTGCGTAATCCAGCCTCTTCGTCCCTTTAAAGCCTCGCGTTGTGTTCAATGACACGTCGATCCCTTCACATCCCTCCATCAGAGGTTCCTGACGAGGACGAGAGCGCGTCATTGGAGGGGGCCGCGATCGGGCTGGCGACAGCGGTGACCTTTTCACGCGCACACAAAGGCGCCGGGTGTAATTGTGTTACGCCGGAGCCTCGCCGCCTCGCCGCCGCGTCGGGCCGCGGCCCGCCTAATGGCGTGTTTTCATTCCGCGCTCCGCCGCCGCCGTGCTCCCGGCCCCTGCGTGCGACGCATATCCTGGCAACGGCGCGCGTCACGAATACAGTGGCCATGACAGCGATTCCTGTGTCGGAAGCGAACGTGGCTAATGAATCACCGAGTCACTTACGCCGTCTAATTAGAAGCTAATTATTCCCTCCTTTTTTTTTCCCTTTCTTTTTTTTTTTTTTTTTTTGCTAATTTCATTACGACTCTAACCTCGCCTCGCCTCGCCAACGTCACCTCTCTTTTTCTTTCCCGAGTCGAATCATCAGGAGAGATCGGGGCGCAGCCTGGGGTCAAAGGTCGCCGGTGTTTGCCAACCGAGCGCGATGGCGGCAAACATTACAGTTGTTGTACCTCACCCTCCTGTTGTGTTCATCTGTCAGTAAGAGCAACGCTTCTCCTGGATCAGTTTGACCCGGTCCATGTTTAGTTGTCAGAAACCAAAGATATACAAACAAGGCATTGTATGTTTGTGTGTCTGTATTTTGTGTTGTATTTGCCTGTGTCTTTGTGTCTCTGTGTGTGTGTGATGAAGTTGAAACATGAGCTGCAGAATTAGCCGAGTATTTTTGGGATCAGGGGGGCTCGGCTGCCGGAGACTGATGCACTGTAAGGGGGCTGAGGCTGGGGGGGAGGGGGGGGCGTGCATTTGTGTGAACATCTAATGGACCCCCTGCCGGCCTCCCTGTCGCACCCTAAAAAGGGGGCCTAAGCGAACCTGACATGAAGAGCATTGGGAGGGGGACTCTTCGTTTATCTATCACAGCACATTTTTACGCCCCCTCCTCCTCCTCCTCCTCCTCCTCCTCCTCCTCCTCTTCCTCCTCCCTCCTCTTGCTTCTTTTTAGGCAAAGACAACTTTAGTGAATATTTCATGCGGCGTATTGCCTCACTTTCAGCGCGGTGGAGAGTGGCACGCGATGGCGACTGACAGGCCCACACGCCGACGCCGTCTGCTCGGAGACAGCCTTTCTTCTCGCGCTCCGTCCTGCCGACACTCCCACTCCCTTTGCCCCCCCCCCCCCACCACCACCACCACCACCACCCCCTCCCTTTTATTTTTTTTCCCTTCTCCTTCCCTTCTGTGACAGACGACGGCGGGCTCCTCGAGGGCCCGGAGTCTGGCTGCTGATCGCTCCCGACGCTTCTTTAAATTCCAGCATGACTACTGAACTTCTGCCGATCCATCTGATACTGTTCGCCCAAATGCCAACATATGGCGGCGAAATCTGCTTTTTTTTTTTTTTCCCGTACAGACGGCGGCGTTTATAGCATTAAACGATGTGATTACCCACTTTAAAGATCTTCCTGCTTGTGTTTTAGTTTTTGTGGGAAAGCTTAAGAAATGTCAAACTTTTAGAACTTTTAGCTGCGTTCGTGTGGTTTTGGACGGACGCTGTAGAAACCTGCAATCTGAGGAACAGGAAGTGGATGCGCGGGAGTCTCCAACTCCCTCGCCGAGCTGCGTGTGTCTTACAGAACCGCGTAGCCATGAAGCAACGCCAGTCAATGATCACTCCTGTTGTTCTTTTTCCCCCCTCGTGCCACTGGAACTCAGGCTCCAGCCGCCCCCCCACCCTCCCCACTCGCGAGCTGCGATGATTGCCTCGGCTGTCATTGGAAGACACACTTCATTTCCCTCCCCAGCATTCAATTTCATGGCGCGATGAGGAAACGCTGCCTTTTCCGTGCTACTTACCAAAGATTTGACAACACTACAGTATGCTCACTTTGCTGCCGCTCGCTCGCTCGCTCCCTTTCTCTCTCTCTCTCTCTCTTATTTAATAAACACTGCGCTCGCTTGACTTACAGTAGGTTTCCGCCTCGCCGTGCTCGGCGTGACGAGCAGCTGAGTGGTGTCACAGTTAAAAGGGGGTGGCTCCGTTGCTCTGTTGTGACAACATTCGTTTGATGTCGGAGTGGTAGTCCTTCGCCTGCCGCTCTCTCTCCCTCTCTCTCTCCCCCCCTCCCTCCCCTTCTGCTCCTCCACTCTACCCCCGTCTCACCGCTGCCGCGCCGAGCCAACTGGCATGACCTGAAAGTGCGACGGCGTCGCGCAAGCTGCCATTTTTTTTTTTTTTTTTTTCCCTCTTTCTCTTTCTCGCCACCCAGAACGCTCGCGTCGATTCAGAGAAAACGCCGGCGTCGATAGAAACACAAACCTTTAATCAGCGTCTCCTCTCGTCTGAACTCGGGTCCCAGGATGCAGCGAAGGTCGCTTGTGATGTTTAATATATGATTTTGCTTGTGTGTGTGTGTGTATTGTTGCTGTTGTGTGTTTTTTCACCAGCACACTGAAATGTAAATCTGCCATATGTCCATAAAGACTCTGTAAAAGTCGAGCAGGCAGCTCAAACGAGCGCAGCACGCTCCTTTTCCAGCGTTTCTCGCCACTTTCCCGACGTGACGCGTGGTTCAAACGCGCGCCAGCCGGAAGTCCCCCGGTCGCGTCCCGTCGCCGCGGCGACCCGCGCGTTAACGGACAGGAACGCCCGTCTCCCGGCGGAGGGGGCTTCTGTCAGGAAGCGCCATTAAAATTAATCAAAAGACGGCGTCGTCGGGGAAAAAACAGGGGGCCGTGACTCACTGGATACGGACCCCCGCGATACCGAAGAGGAAAAGCACCAGCAGGCGCGTGTTGGAATCGGAAATAGGAAAAAAAACACTCAGGGCGTCTTTGTCCTCTGTTTGAACAGGAGGACAGGAGGAGGAAACCAGGGGGAGAGAAAGGGAAGAAGGTGGTGGTGGGTGGGAGGAGGAGGAGGAGAAGGAGGAAGAAGGGGGGATAAGTCTTCTCTCTGAACTCCGACTAACAGCCTGTGCAGCGTCCATCACCGACCCCCCCCCCTCCTCCCCACGACACAAGTCGTCCCATAAAGACCACCATCTCTGCATAAAGCCCATATTTGACTGTGGTGCAGCAGAACCCCCCCCCTCCCCCCGCTCTCCTATTGAATCTCCTGCAACAGCTTCCCTTTAAATTACCACGGAGCTGTTGGGTGTTTTATACGAGGGAGTTGCGACTCTGCAATCTGTTGAATTTGGCTTCGTGGCAGCAATGCATCATCCGACGAGCCATCCATCACACCACTGACCGGCTATAACAGAGCCCGTAAGCCCCACCCCCACCCCCCCTTCTCCCGGCAGTTAAAACCAGTCGCTGCTTTATTCAAAATATCTACCCACTGGAAAATAGGAGGACGAATATTAAGCAGTAAACAAACGCAGCGAGGACGGGTTTACCACACAGATGCACGCAGAAGGCCAACACACACACACACACAGGAAACTGTGCGCGCACGTAAGATATGAAGAGAAATCCTGTAAAAAAGAAAAAAGAAATGACACCCTCTCCAAGCCAGCGCGCTGCGGCAGGAATTCAACACAACACTATCATAGAAGGAGGCTGTGTCTCTCCTACTTGGCTGTCATGAATATAGGTCTGCCAAACCCGAACAACAACAACACACACACACACACACACAAAAAGAGAGAAAGAAACCCAACAAAAACAACAACACTGGAAGTGTTACATAAGGAAGGATTCTCTGCGATTTGAACCCCGAGTCAGCGGCGCGGCGCGGCGCGGTGCACAGGCGCGGCTCCCTGCTTTTTGTTTTTTTAAGTTGCATCAGTTCCTCTGATGTAAATGTGTATAGCCTTCAACTCCCCGAGAGCTTTTAGTCATTTATTTTGATTAGGGCTGTATTTATAAGATAAGTCTCTTAAGTGAGTCGCCTGGGAAGACGGGTTTTGGCGAGGACGGCAGTCGGGGAAGAGGGGGGGGGGGAGAAGGGGGGGAAGGGGGGGGACACCAAAATGAAGTCTGTTTGATGATTATGAATTCAGAAATATCTGCTTGTCAATTAATTAGCCGCTTCCTGGCTCCGCGTGCCCCCCCCCCCTCCTTTCATTTTACTGGGGCCCGGCTCTCGGTGGACAAATACCCGCGGTGCGGCCCATTGTGTGTCTAAGCGGTAACACGCGTCTCCGGCAGCCGGGGGGACGGCGAATAAAGATCCTTCAAAGGCAGACAGTTTTCAAGAGTGAGCCTCTGTTTTCTCTCTCTCTCTCTCTCTTCTCTCTTCTCTTCCTCTTCCTCTGTTGCCGGCTGATTTTCTGAGAGCGGCGTGTTTGGCTGCTGGAAGGCTTGGCGCTGCCAGCGTCTCCTTCTCAGACACAAACAAGGACCGGAGAATGATGTGGACATGAAAGGATAGGTAGACCGAGAGGACCGCGCGCTTGAAGTGATGCCTCCATTATTTCTGCCTCGACGGCGCGCGCAGGAGACGCTGTCTCGTTGAGGCTATTGTGGCGAGGGGGCGTCTGTGCTTTTGTTACAAGGACTTTTTTTTGTGACGCGACTGGAATATCTCCTGTTTCTTTTTTTCTTTTTTCTTACGAGATGACCAAAAAACACCATTAATAAAAGAAGGGACTGTAGTTCATCTCCGATACTGAGAAAGGAGTCGGGCCTTCGGGTTGTTTGGAGGCGTGAACGGACTTTTTAAAGGGCAAAGGGCGACTCCAGCACGCGGTTCTGCTTCCCAAGATGTTCTGTTGTGCTTTGCCAACCAGGCTGACACTTAAACGTGTAGTTTCCTCCCAAAAATGGACTTTAGCAGACATTTTTGCCTCTCAGTAGGGCACTTTTGTGAGCGTTCTATCCACACGAGGGAAGTTAATCAGGTTTTAACCAACCAAGGGGGCAGTTTAATGGGGTTTTAACCAACCAGGAGGGCAGTTTAGCTCCCGAGGGGCACTTTAGCACAATTGGGCGACCGTGCACCCTCAATCGGGTGGTTGACCACAACCTGGCAACTTCAGCAATGGTTCATCTCAGTGTTTTTTTTGCCATATTTACGCCCAAAATTGAAACTGTGTAACTGTCAAAGCATCTTTGTCTGAAATCTTCCTCGACAATTTCAAAACAGAGATATTTACCAGTGATTCTGTGTTTTTTAACGGAATCCTTCGACAAACATTTGCACCTTTAAAAAAAAGCTCGTCAAGCGCCGTAAACTCCAGTTTTTTTTAAGTGTTTTAAAGGCCTCGTGCTGTATTTCGTTTTTGTCTTCTTTCGCCGTGACAATTCTCACATTTGTGTTCCGTCCAATCTGTCAGAAATAATCCCGAACCGCAAATACTGCATGAGATGTCACCGCGATCTTGCGCGAAGGTTTTTTTTTTTTTTTTTTTTTGTTCTCCTCCGAGGTGGTGAGTCACATTGCATTTGGCGACGCCTCTCACTCGCGCAGTCGAGTTTACAGTCTGGTTTCCAGTGAGGAAGAAGAAGCAGAAGAAAAAAAATGACAGCGTGCGGCGCGCGACAAGTCATCAAATCAGACCCGTGCTTCCTTTGTCCCATATGTGGGAATCTTGTCATATTTAGTCGTCCTCAGCATCGAGAACGCTCCGGAAAGAATGGCTGTTTTGTTTTTTTTTCCTCCCCTCTCTCTCTCTCTCTCTCTCTCTCTCCTTCCTGCACAATGTTTTATTGTTCTCTTTAACACCGAATGCCTACGAGCATCAACAGTGGAATATAGCACAACTGAAATAACACACATTCCTCTCACCTCAGGTAGAAATCCCGTCAACAGATAAACATCAATATTTTGATATTTGCTCTATCAGTTGTTTTTCTCGGCTCCGGCTTAGCAGCTCTCGACGGTGTTTACTCGAGCAGGGACGCCGGTGATTATCTCCTCCTGTAAAAAAAAAACCCTTCCTCAAGGTGAGCCGGATCCTTCCCTAAATGAACGCCGAGGATCCTGGGAAAAAAAATAAAATGAAGACGAAAAAATGAAAGACCCGAAATTGTTTTGGCTTCGCCCGCCCGTTTCCCCTGTCGACGTAAAGCAGAACGCGAGCATCCAGGCGTGTTGTCTTTCATCGTTAAACTGTCTTTCGAGGGGGCGGGGAGGAGGGCGGGGTGGTGGTGGGGTGGGCTCCCGGGAGCCTCCCGGAGCACAGTACAGGAACCTCGCGCTTGGAAACTTCAAGTGGCGCCGGCGTCTGCCGGGAGGCGCGTATTAGAGTCACGGACTCCAGCTTCAAATGATCTTTTACAAAATCGCCCCCCCTCCTCCTCCCTCCCCCTCCCTCCTCTACCCTGCTCTGTCGCCACCTCATGCATTAATGCAGGTGGGAGCCGAGGCCTTGTGAGTGCGCGGATCTTTGACCTTGTTTTCTCTCCCCTCTGCGCTCGCAGATCAGAGGCGCGCCGGGTGCAGCCGGCAGTCTTGCGGGTGAAGATCCTCACTTAAAGGCAGCTGACAGAGGTAAGTTATTAAAGCCCACCACTCCCCCCTCCCTCCCCCTCCCTCCCTCCCTCCCTCCTTGCGACCAACCCCACCGTAAAATCCCACTTTCCCTTCATTCGTGACGTTTAGTTCCACTACATCCCACCACACACACCTGTGAGCTCATTTCTGAGATTGAATGACTCGTTTTTTTTTCTTTATTATTGTGTCACAAGTTTGGTTTATTCACCAGAGTGGATCGGCCGGTGCGCCGATCCCACCCGGTGGCAGAGTCGCGCGATTTTTATTTGCTTATTTATTTATTTTTATCAAGGTATCCACAGTGGATCAACAACGCCGCCTGCGTAATTGCACTGTGTTTAGAGAATTTGCGCCGCTTACCATGAAATTAAAGTGCAGGGATGAAACACAAATCTCTGTTCCTGGCAGAAGAAGAAGAAAATAAAGTTTGCTCACCTCGGAGAGAAGGGGAGAGTCACCTCAGCACAAACATGCTGCCGAAGGCGTCGTCTCACTGTTTTTTTCCAGGACAAAGGGACAAAAACAGAAGTGACTGTGCCAATACGTTTGGTTTTATGACATATAAATTTCAGAAAAACTATTTTTTAAGGTTGTTCTGAAAAGCTGAACATTCGAAGAGTTTTTTTAATGATCGACATTCTTGGAAAGCAAAAAAAAAAAAATCAACATTTCTGTCTGATTAGTGTCTGTTATTCATCTCTGCTATGCTGTTATTTATACTTGACGGAGTCAAAAATGCCAAAAATCGCATGCAGGACGGTGTAAACCGACTAATTACTCACCTAATTATTTATTACAAAATACCAGTGGTTGGAAGAGATGAATAAGTCAGACTCGCTCCGTTTCCAACAACCTAAAACTGTGTTAATTTATGCTTCTTCTCTCTCTCTATTTTTTCTTCCTCTGTTGAGTAATTTCAATACTTGGCAGTGTTTCTGACCGCTCGTAGTCTTCCAGAGCACCGCAGGGACCGCGTATTAACCCCGATTCCCTCAACAAAACGCTTGTTTTTTTGGATTGTTGCTGAACGTAGACACAAACGCTGCTGCCAGCTCTGGATTCCTTTACAGAGGTCTTTTTTACGCCGTCTGTTTTGACCTACATGAGAGACGTTCTAATCCGAATGTTGTCGAGGAATCTACCGAACAAGACTCGCTCACCAAACGAGCCGCGGCTGGATCGGGATACCGTTTTTCACCACCAGGCGGTGCTGTGAGTCGCTCCGCGTCTCCAGTCCGAGAATGGAAGCGTTTCTGTTGATGTATTTCTCCAAATATCGCGTTTTTAAGCTTGAAACACCCGCCTGTCGC
The DNA here is from genome assembly GCA_032274765.1 of Malacoctenus tetranemus. Lineage (NCBI taxonomy): Eukaryota > Metazoa > Chordata > Actinopteri > Blenniiformes > Labrisomidae > Malacoctenus > Malacoctenus tetranemus. The sequence continues at coordinate 3,782,408 of JAUESF010000057.1, forward strand.
TTTCTTCGTTTCGATAAACCTGTAGAAACCTTTTCAATATGATAATTTCACCCTGGAATCCTGCAGCCGGAGGGCCCCGAAAGAGAGGTTCTGGGGAAAAAAAAGTAGCGATCCGAAACATTTTATTGCTCCAATAGAAGCATTATAGCGCGCCCAGAAGCTCGGCCATTGTCTGGAAATAACAAACAGATTATCCACGCTTCAGAGAGCTTTGTTTACCGTACCTCCTGCACCTATTCCTTCGGCCATAGCTTCAGACAAATGGAAGCGAGGAGCGCGCTCAGCGCAGACGCCAGGCCGGTGCAGCCGACGCTGCTTTTCTTTTTTTTGTCTTTCTCTTTTCTGCGTCTCATGTTTTGTTGTGATGCAGCTGGTTTATTCCCCCCCACCCTCCACCCCTTCCCCTCCACCCTCCACCCCCCCCACCCTTCTCACCACCAACATATTATCTCGCTCCAGCTGCCGTGAGGAGACAGGCCCAGGTATTTATGGCCAGCATAAAAAAAAAGGAAAAAAAAAGTGTGTGCATTTCCTGTCACCTCCAACCTAAGATTTACAGCGTTTGACAAACACAGTAAATAAAAAAAAAAAGGAGGGAGGAGGAGGGGGGGGTGTGTGGTGGTGTTCAATTTGTATAGGAGTTTAGAGCCTGTGTCGAGCGTGCTCCCACTGGATGCTGCTGCCGGAACACGCGCGCGCGCACGTGTGTCTCACCGTCATCTCTGCGCGAGAGCGTCGATCCGTCTGCCTGCGCGCGCGCGCGTCTGCGCGCACAGCTTGTGCGCGCGTGCGGGCGAATCCGCCTGCTCCGAAAACACCAGCAACAGATAACAGATGGTCCCCCTGCATTAGAAGTGTTTTATTTCCCTGCGGAAGCCAGATATGTCAAAAATAAGCATGTGCAACATTAGTCATTTGGAATATTCATGCCCCTGCCGTCCGATGGCTTCCTTCTCACAGCCAAAATACCAGCAGCCCAATTCTCCGAAGGAAGTGAGGGAGGGAGGGGGGGGTGGAATCAAGGCAGAGAAGGGTGGGGGGGGGTACTGGAGCAGGAGAAAAAGCAGTCATCAGCTGTACTGATGGGGGGGGGGCTGCTGAGGCCTCCATGTGGTTTTAATGGAGTATTTTCTTCTTCTTGGTTGCTTCTTTAGCAGGCTCGTAATTAAAAAGGGGGCTACAGTCTGTAGACAACCCCCCCTCCCACCTACACCCCTCCCCCAGTCCTAAGTCCGTGTCCACGCTGGCCATCCAGAACCTCTTCTCTCCAGTACTCGTCTTCCACTCCCCCCCCAACTCCATCTCTGACTCCCTCCATCCTCTGTAGCTCAAGTCACTTTAATCTCCCCCTCCTGTCCTCCCAGGCTTCCTCCCCCCTCCTTCGCCCAATCTCTCACCACTGAGCGTGGCTGCCATCCTTGTCCTTGGTGGCGGACATTGGCATGCATCATTATCAGTCCTGATTAACCGTCCACGTAGTTGGCAGTCCGGGCCCCCCACCGGGGGCCAATGGCGCGGTTTTCTCCCTCCCGCCCGTCGCAAAAAAAAAAAACCAACATGAATTTTGAGCAGCACTCGCTCGCCTCGCTCGCTCGCCTCGCCGCGGTCCCTCATGATCAGGGTTAATTCGTGGCAGCACGCGCGAACGCCGGAGAAAGAGGAGGAGGACGGCAGGAAGAGCTCGCGAAAAAAAAAAGCAGTCGCGCGACTGCTTATCGCAGAAATGCAATATAATTTATTCAGGAATATGCAAATCCAACAATCACTCTGCCTTGTTTACCGAAGGGACCTGCTGATTCAGAGTCTGAAAGAGGGAGAGCGAGAGAGAGAGAGAGAGAGAGAGAAACAATCCCGACCACAGAAGCCAACCTCCAGCGCCGGCACAAAAGCAGCCGAGCAGCAACTCGTTTTGTGGGTTTTTTCCTCTTCAGATTGAGGAAACGAAGGGTGTCGGGCGATTTCTCGCCCCGTTTCGGAGCGTCTCAAATCACCCGATTGTGGACGTCAACATGCGTCGCGCGCAGCCCCGCGTCCTCTCCTGACCTCCTGTTTCGACGCCCACTTTCGACCCGGAGATAAGACGTTTTTTTTATGGTTCAGTCCTCACTCACTCACTCACTCACCGTTAATTCCCCCCCTCACTGTCAGTCACCGGTATTTAACCGGGGTCCGTCCGGTTACTCGCGTGGTTGTAAACACGCGGCCCTTACATTGTTTGTCGCCGGCCGTCAGGTGCGTGAGTAATCGCGCTCGCCGCTCAGATTTATTCCCCCCCGACTGCTTAACGACGTTCATTAGCATCGAACATTAGCCGTAGCCTTGTTCCACCATTGTTTTAATCAGGCTCGCGCGCGAGGTTCCACCAGAGGACCGCTTCACGTGGTTAATGATGTCGCAGGGTTTTCGGTTGTTTTACCGAACGGCAGCAAAGACGAAGTGTGCTCAGAGCTTCTGACGTGCAGGGGAAATGGAATCGACATGTATCGTGGGTTAGTAACTTAAGCTGGTGATCTTCAGTGTGTAAACCTGTGTCAGGGAAGCTGCTGGGATTCAAAAATAGTGCGTCTGTTTGCCGTCGAACCACAGAGCTCCCACTGATCAGCGCCGATTTGAAGCAAAAGACGCGTAGCTGCGACACCGGGCCCGATTCGGCGTCCGTCTCGGTAACCCGGCGCGTCACCTCCAATGTTTTTTTCCATCTCCGAGGCGACGAGCCGCAGCTATTTCCCCGGCTCTCCCTGCTGAGAGGCCCAATTAGCGCGGGGGGGGCGTATCGATTTTGGCGAGGCCGCGTTGCATGTACTTTTCCAGGTGAGTCGCCGGCAGCTAAGCGGGGAGTGTTTCGGTAGGCAACAATTATCCCCCCCCACCCCCCCTCTTTTCTAACAGAACCTCCGAGGCCACACAAAAGAGAGCGCGGCTCGGGGAAAATTGATCTCTCCAGAGCTCGCGAGCTGTTGTATGGACGAGCAGACTAAAACGCCCGGCCCAGCTCCGCGATAGCTCAAAGCTACAATATGCAACTTTTTGATGCCGCGGCGCCGTCGTTACACAATAAAACGCCTATATTTTTCCTGCCTACTCGAACTGCAGCGTTGAGAAATGAGCGCCGGCCGCTTGAACTGCACATAAAGAGCCGATATCAGAGCGGCATTGTGTACGATCCTCCACCGCCAGATGAGAAATGAGCAGCTTGGTGCTTCCTTTCTTTCCTTTTTTTTGGGGGTGGCAATTGGTCGCGAACTCGATTGTCACTTTCGAGCACTTGTAGTCATAGAAACAACAACAACGGCGCGAGAGGAAAAAAAAGAGGCCGAGCATCATCGACGCTTTAGGAATTTTCTTTGCTCGTATAGAACGAAACAAAGCTGCCTCGATTCATCCACCTTCTCTCAAATAGACGAGCTGATGTGTCTGTGTGTAACAACAGGAGGCAGCCGCGTCCCTCTGTGTACTTTTTTTTACATCATTTTTTGATTTGCAGGAGTATTTTTAGAGCATAGTTTGCGAATCCCCGGCAGGAAACTACAGACATTCTTTATTTATCGATTTTTCTTCTTCTTTTTTTTTCTTCACCAGGAAACGCTGTCTAGGCTTTCTTGGGTTATCTTTAGAAGGAGGCACTTTTCCCTCCTATATGCACAGTATAGGGAGCTTATGCAATGCACGACTGTATAAATACACGTTTTACGTAACGCGCCCGGCGCCGTTTGTGTCATGTCATGTACTTCCCTCGTTCACGCCGCTTGTCCCGACGCGGCGACCTCGCCAGGGTGCAAACACCAGGATCCACCGATTGGCTCTCTGGATCATGGAGGGTTCGCTTCCGGTTCAGCGCCTTCATTTTTACACTCGTTGTCGCTTTTTGATCCAGAATTCATAATCTCCCCCCCCCCTCTACTCAATGGCTGCTGCAGACTGACACAATCCCACCGCGATGCCTTCCCAGCCACCTGTGAAGTTTCTGTGATGAAGAGCTCGCTGCTGCTGCTGCTGCTGCTTCTTCTTCTTCTTCTCTGGTCCGTGTTTTTTTTTACCAAACGCGGTTACAGACGCCGAATAATCTCTGATCTCTGATTCCTCTCACGAGTGAAAAAGTTCCCTCCTAAAATCACACAAATAGACCTTGAAACAGGCAGGAAAATACGGAGCTTTTAGATAATTTGTCTTATTTCAAGTGTGATGAGGTGTTTTTTACTTGTGAAAACTAAAAAGTACTTGGTAAGACTTTATTTTTTTTTGGCGATGTTCGCTGTGAGGTGCAAGCGTGCAAAACTCTGTTTGAGGTCAAATTTATGCAGTTTTTTTTCTGATCCGTCTCCTGTTTTTTTCTAACAAATCCTGCTTTCTTTTAGTGTTTCACCATTTTCCGTGATGCGTTCGTATTAGTTCCTTGCTGGATTGCCTGAAACACTCGATCTAAGACACGATGAGATGCTGCAGCTTGAAACTCGAGGAATAAACTGAACTAAAACGCGCAATTTGACGGACAAAGACCGTTTTTCTTCTTCTTTTGATGGCAAATTTCCTCAGTGTTGCAGTAATTCACTGATATATTGTGATAATATTTTGGTCTCCTTAGCTCAGCCTCTCTCCCTTTATCACACGCTCCATCATTATCCCCTCCTCGTCCTGTCTTGGAGATTCCCGCGTGCTGTTTCTAGGTGGGGGAGGGTGGGTCCCGGTTATGGGCTCCGACGGCTTCACGCACCCTCCGCCCGCCCGTGCTATTTTCCCCGCCACACACACACACACACACACACACACACATACACACACGTTGCCTGAGAGGTCAGCGGGGCTCTTACTAGGTCGGACCGCTCGGAGGCAGGAGTTAATTTCCAACTCAACGGAGATAAACGACTTTGCTTTGACCTCCACCGCTCGCTGGCACAACAAAGACACGCTGCTATTCTCGGAGAGACGCGCGCGGTGAAATGGCTGCAAATGAGAGGCGCCGGCTCCCTATTTGAAGTATAAAATGATTTGATTTGGTAACAGTAATTAGCCCGTGTTATTCCTTCTGCTCAGGAAACAAAATGGCACCTTTTTTGTGTCTTTAGAGCATTTTTTTCTCGCTGAAGACACGGCGCCGGGGTCCGTTTAACGTCTGGAGAAGAGGAACTTTTCATGCCTTGGGAAGATTTCCCACTGCAGTGCAGATAAACACACAGATTAGCTCCCAAGTTTACTGTCGTGCTCGGATTCCAACATCCAACAGTTTCACCTTTCCCGTGTAGTTCTTGCTGAAAACTTTAAGAACAAACAAAATCCCGTTGAATCAACCCGGAGTCGCATATTTTTCCCCATTGTCGGCAACTTGCTTGACATTGACGATAAAGTGTTTAAAACATGGCCAGAAAGAGCGGCATTGTTCCACAGCAGAATGGAGCCATTGTCCCATTCAAACGCGACGCACGGCGATAATTAGTCCCTCTAATGTGTTTTCTTTCAAGTCC
>JAUESF010000057.1:3881063-3905951 GCA_032274765.1 Malacoctenus tetranemus
TTGTGACTCAAGTTCATGAAATAAATGTAAAATGAGCTCCAGACACAGTAGTGACGCTGCTGTAATAAATACCAGGCGCCAAAATGTGCAGACTATTAAACTAAATGTGCTAGTGTCTGCATCGTATCTTCACATCACATACTCTGCTAAGCACTGCTTGTTTGTGTGTTTTTATCTGAATTACTGTACGCCAAACAGGCTGAACAGATATTGACCATCACAAAAGATCCTACATTTGTTTTCAGAATGTGCTGTCATTTCTCAGACTAAACTAAATACCCTAACTGTGTCACTGGTCAGTGCTGCAAGCTTTCTAGGTGCACAAGCGGTCAATTTAACCCTCCTGCTGCTGTCTCAATCTGTCTTTTCTTTGTCTGAAAGTGACCCATTTAGGTACTAGAAAACTTTTTTCACCATCTCATTAACACAGCAGATAGAGCACAAGGACAGGCATTTAAAACATAAATGGTATTCAGCCAAAGTTTTTCAAATGCTGAAAAAATGCAATTCTAAGCAGTTATCTGCTCTCACACACACACACAGCCTCTACCATGTGCACAGGAAGAGAGAGAAAAGCAGGCCACATGGGAACATATTGCTGTTGCAGAAATTGACTTGCTTCAATCACTATTTTACATGTTTCACCTTTCATGCTACGTACAAAGCACAAACACTGGCTTTTGTCCCACTTGAGATAGTGCCACAAGGCAGAAATATTTCATTAGATAAACACTTGGAACAGGAAGCTTGGCAAGACGCCTCTCCCAAAAAATTTCAGTCAAGGCTTTCACTGTGTGCAGCCAGCCAGCAGCCTCCTCTTAGTGCAGGCATTTGAGTGCAGAGCGTCTTGTTCCCCCAGAGGCTTTGCCTCACAGTTTTCATCAGAAACCAGGCCCAGATAAAGACCACAAAGTTCTTTTTTTGTCTCCCCATCACTGCTAAGATAAACCCATCCACCTCCACAATATTACCCCACTGAGCAGGCTGCCTTTTAGGACTCATTAAAGAGTAGCGTGTTTAGTTATTGGTACTTTCAGATCCCCGAGCTTCCTCTCATGGGGGAGGGAAAAAAAACTTCACAAGGAAAATACAGCAATTCCCGAGTCAAACACACTGAACGCTTCGAACTTTTATGCTGTCATTGTGACAGCGTGTAAAAATCCAGAAGGCTCCAGTTTATGTGCAAGCGATCACCTCTGATGCCGTACTTGTGTTTTCTGTCCATGCCGCGCATTTTCACTTAACCTCTGAAGCTGGTGGTGCTGGCTGTGTTGTAGCAGCTCACCAATTGTGCTAATTAATTACGAGGAAATGTGACTATGTGGGTGTTTGGAAACAAGATTTCACAGCTGATCAAACTCGAAGGAGGGACAGCCAAAAAAAACAACCTTATATGGAATCATTAACTACCAGGTAACGTATCAGACCTGCGTTCTGGATGAGTCAGTGTTGGTGCTAATCAAAACAAAATAATTACAAACTATTTTTAAAATGTATACCTCCGCAGTCCATGGAAAGGTTTCGCTGTAATTTTCTGCATCATTGGCACTGCAGAGTGTAGCCAGTAAGCATTCGTACATTATGTCAGGTGGATTTCATCTTCACAATAAACCAGCTTTAGTGAACTTGCAGGAAGCATCTTCCTAAACTTTTTATGCCGTTTTAAACCTTAAACTATCAGAGTTAAAGTGAAATAAATTAGCTGATAGATCAAAGATACTTGATACACATAATTCTGAAGACAGAAGCTTATGACAAATGTAGCCAACTGCAATCATATCAGTGCTTTTCCACAAGTGTAAGAAAAAAACATTCAAATCCAGCCAATTGATGTCACTAGAGCTACATGACAATATATCGACAGCCATTTTAGTTTGAACAGCAGAGCCATTAAGCAATCAAACGAGCGAGACATGACTTGGCATGACAGCCATATTTTAAAGCACTGATGTCACCGACATCACTTCACACAGTCCCATGTCGTCGCCGCCCAGACACAACTCAACGTGACAGATTTGTCATGAAGTGGGAATTACGTCTGAAAATGCAGCAGAAGCACGTAAAGACCTTGATGCTGCCCAATTTTCAGATCTGACCGAATAGAAAACTTCTGTAACTCCAACCTGAAACCCGCAGTGAGATCAGCGTGTACTGATGTGACACTGAGCACTTAAAGTGAGGAGGCACGAATCTCTGCTACTCGCTCCTCAGAGGATTAAATTGACCAAGTATGCGTGACAAGCTGCGGAGTAAAGAACTTCAGAGTGCACACACTGACATGCACAACCTGTCCTTGAAAACTAAAAGCCCACAAGTAACGGTTCAAAATATCCCAGCTGAAAACAGATGTGACGAGTCTACCCACACACTAAATGTACAAAGGCAACGGCAAGAACACACAATCCTGCAAAAAGGTTAAGCCCACTTGTACTCTGGTGAGTGAAGGAGTAATAAAGACGGCCTAGTGTTGTGAAAAATACAATTAAGAATGTTTTTGTATGCGGCAGTGTTGCGTCAACACAGACATATTCAGGGTTCTGTTCTGTGCTACAAGCTTGGAATTGAATCAGCTTGTAGCCTGTAAAACCTGCAGAACCTGCAGTTGGACTTGAGCTATTTAATTCCTCCGGTTATGTAAACCGCGGCTCAACACCTGTCTTCAGTTCACATCTCTGAACCATTAAATGGCATCTTTATTCAAACATCTTTACCACAAGTCCCCCTTTAGCGCAAATTAACACGAGGAGCTGAACAACAATGTATAAAACGTACTTGTACTTTACATGAGGCTTGTCGTGATGCTGCAAAGCCACAGCAGGCTGAGCTACGAGGAGGGAAGTTATGCAGCGATTCTCCCAAACCAACCGGTGCATGTCAGAATAATACTGAAAAGTGATGCAATTCAGGGTTATAATTGGCAGACTGCTTCCAAAGTAGTTGTGCACAATTTCTCACACTACACACTGAAAAAAATAGATTTAAAAAAAAGCAAGGAGGAATCGAGCAATGTGTGGTGGGAGAAAATCTTTGGGAAAAAAAGACACACGACTACCCAGTTTGCCTGAAAATAAAATTCAGCTGGGAAGTTTGTGTTGCTCAAGAGGGTGTAACACATGTTCATCAATATTGACTTATTCTGAAATGTTGACCAGGGGCAATTTTGTTCTGTCTGGCCTGATAGTGCAGCAGATCCACATGTCACTGCTTGTGGTTTGTTCATTCTTGTTGAAGCAAACAAGGAATAGTTAATTTCATTACATAAACTGTAATTTGTTTCCGCATGATATATTGAGAACAAATAAGTCTGAATTCACAGGAGTGGCTCAGGAAATAGTGCCACACAGCAGTACATTTTACAACAGTGACCACTATTATATAAATAAAAGATAAAAGTCTGTCATGCTATAATCGGTGCTTATAATATGATCACAGAGTTGATGCAACAGCCAAGAAAAATATTATGAAAACAAAAAGGTCGTTGTTGAACTTTCATTTACAGGTCTTAGTTGAATTTAGTTTGGTTGCCTTCTTAATTTAAGTACACACACACTCAAAAAAACCTATAAACCCCAGAGAAACAAATCTAATGTATTAAAAAATCTGGCATGTGTATACACTGGAAGCCATGTTGACACCGTCTCTGCTCACCATCAGTGTAGGTCTGCACCTTAACGCACAAACTACACAACACACTGCATCTCATATTGCAGTCTATTAAAGCTGCTGCAAGCCTGTGTCAGGGTTCAAGGGCAACGCAGGCCTCTGGTAATGACCCACACATGCAGAGGCAGGGCCACCCTGTGGCCAGCTGACAATAAGAGCTGAATGGAAACGCGTCCTGTGCAACATCCACAGAGCCCAGACGAGCTGTGCTGCATGGGGAGGGGATGTGGGAGGGGTGGAGAGGGTGGAGGGCGAATCGGTGAGAGGAAGAAAAGGGGGATGGGGATGGACATTTAGGAAGGACAATGAAGGCAAAATTGCTTTTTGCTTAAGCCTCCCACTGTACACTAACCCAGTTCTGACAGCGGCACACATTTCTATACAGAGCACAATGATGTGTGGCCTTTGGAAGTTCACTCACTGTCCTGTATTTTAGTCACTCTGTCAGCAGCCTTTATTTAGAAAGGCAAACGTGGAGGCTCAATAATACATAAAGACAACCGCTCTTATCTCCTGTCCTTCTCGGCAGCACCGAGGTTGCAGAAATTGTGGACGCTGCATGAAAAGAGAGGGGGGAAAAATGCCTAAAAGCAGCAGATATCCACTACAGACTTTTGATTAGATCCACAGTGACACTTCACTTGAATTTAGATCGTCTCTGCTCTGGATATCACTGCATTTAAATAGGACAAATACATGCCAAAACTACACCACCAAATGAATTTCTTAAAACCACATACACCATGAAACACACTGTATTTTGCAATTTTCGGGCATTATTGTCAAATAGATACCCAGTAATTTATGCCCACACAGACACAAACATGAGCTAGTTTTGTAGCAAGCAACACAACTGTTTTGTCTGATTTTCAGGCTGTAAACATATTAGGTACAAAACTGATTCAAGTGATCAGAGTGAGGGATTAAAAGGCTGGAGACCTTCCGATGAACTTCCCTCCTTCCTTTCTTTTGCACCACTCATCTGGATTTCGACAAACCCCAGAGGATGTTTAGGCTCATGCCAGTCTACACCGTTTACCACCGTTTACCACCATTTATAACCATATAACTGCACATAAATTACCCTAAACTAAATAACCACAAAAGCTTAAAATTAAGCTAAAATTTGACCCTTTTGAGTTGAAAAGCACACGTTTATCAATATATTTCGCTTTACTCTGACATTGCATTAAACTTAAACCTGTGCATACTACAGAGGTATCGCTCCTGCAGCATTCCATGCGAAATGCATGATGTTAGGGGGAAAAATGAAGGTGGCTGTTGAAACCTATTGATTCAGAGGGATAATTGGTGTTCAGGTAAGGTACTTTCTAATTAGCCGAGCTCCAACATGGAGTGGATCAAGGAGAGAGGCTGAGAGCCTGCCTTTAATTAGTTCATCAGCAGCACCTGCGCCACTGCGGGCGGATTGCGCAACAGCAACGTCGCTGAACCGGCGTGAAAGTCCCAAATAAAAACGTCCGCGGAAATACTTTCACGCGGTTTTTCCACTCGGAGCCTTCGCAAAAACCCTCTCGGGTTTAAAAAATTACTGGAAACACAGCGCCAGTTTGGCTCGTCCACGCGAAGGGAACCGCGCTGTGCTTGTCACCGATGTAAGCTAACTGGGCTAAGTCGGAAATGACAACTTTATTCAGGACGTGGTTGAAATGACGCCGGCTACTTTATCGCTAGCTCCAATGCGACTTGAGCCGTATGTTAATGTCAAACGACAAACTTTAAAGTAATTCACAGAAAATCTCGGAGCAACATGAACTTAAACACTGGGCTGCTTCCGACAGAGCAGGGTGTCCGCCATGCTGGAGGCGCGTTTGGCTTTGCTAGCTGCCGTAAACGATTTCAATGTCGGATATTTCGGGGCGATTTTTCGACACGAGACATCTGATAATGTGTATATATACATTTTAAAACGTCCTTTTTCAGTGTCTTACCTTGAGGTGCTTAGTCGACGTCGCGGTTAAGAACTGGCGTAAAGCCTGAAGGCACCAAACTTTAGGTCGCAGTCTTTGCGTCGCGAAAAAGGGGCGGTGGCGGGAATGCCGGCCACCCTAAGTAAACTAATCGGACGCTCAGCCAATCAGCGCGGACCCCGACGCCACTCCGGAAATGGACTCATGACTAATTAATTTGGTGCAGGTGGACGTTAGTATGATGCGAACTATGATGGGGGGATGCTAACAGCAAAAGTGTCCAAGTGAGGTTACAGGATACACCGCACAGCAACGAAGGAGCTCCAGGAGTGGTCCCAGGAGCTGCGTCAGGGTGCCACCAGCCCCTCCAGGGCAAAGAGGCAAATCCCAGCCAAATTAGTTACACTTTGCCTGATGTAATAAATAGACAGTAATTTGGTTTTTCTATTTTAAACGCCGTGTGGTTTCTTCAATTGCAGCATGCGGATGTCTCTGGCGGTGGGCTTACACATCCCAGCCTAAGCAGTAATAAGTGGCTTTAGCATGAGACAGCATCTAAAAACAAAGGTGCTATTTGATTCCTCTTTTTTTCTGGGGAATAAGACAAACGGAGCCGGGCACACTTAACGAGTCAGACCTGCTCTCTGATTTAAAAACAAAAAATAGCGTGAAAAATACGACAGTGATTGCAGAACTTCATCCAGCAACTCCCAAGTAGCACAACACGCAGGCTGCACTTAACCTATATAGCACTACTTCTTTCAGAGTTGCACTAAATCTACAGCCCCCCCATTGGCTATTTTATGACATGCCACATCCGAGCAGCCGGTCTCAGAATGGCCTGCCATTAAGTTTAAATAAGGTGTGAATTTGTTGAGCATTAAAAGGCAATATACAACGCAATACATTTTTTTTCCTCCACAGAAAAAACACATTTTTTTTAAATAACACAGTCCAAATGTGAGTCGGACACCACCAATATGAAACCATGCGAAATGAACGGCGCTGTAATAATTTCTAACCTTTTTTTTTCTCCTTGGGAAAATAGCCCACTACGATACGCAACCCACGTTTCAATACTATACCAAGGCCTATATTTCTACCCACTGGAGCAAGAATCCGTCCGTCCACGTCTGGAAGAATTGAGCACACGTGCGGAGACAGCCTATTGTAAATCCCTCGTTCCGCCCCGGAGATGCAGAGTTGAAAATTAGCCGTCAGTGGAAACATGAACGCATCACGGTGACTTTCCCCAATCCGCCGTCTGCATGCAATAAGACAGCCGGGCACACTACAGTGAACGCAGGCTCCGCTGTGCACACTGTCGTCCAAGACTGGAAACAGGCGAGAAAAAAAAGATCGATTTTTTTTTCACATGGATCAGGTGAAGGAGCAAAGGTGGAAGAAAAGATCTTACCGTTTCTACTAATGAAAGTAAGGGACGTCCTTAGGCAAACAATCTCTGAATGAAACACCTGGCCAATAGCTCGTAAAAGGATGAAATTCCGCTCTCTCAGTTCAAACTTGGAAACATAAAAGCCAAACACAAACAAGATAAAATGAGGAAATGAAATATTTATTAAATCAAAACACAGAAATGAGTTCCTTTCAGCGAATGCATGAAACAAAAAGGGAAAAAAGAACAGAAGAAATAAAAGGAATCAAATAATTAAAAAAGCCGGCTTCTGCCTGTCTCGCTCTTTACAGGTGCGCCACACAAATACGCGACATCACTGAGTGGAAACCAACGCGAGGAGGAGGTTGTCTTTAAAAGGAAGATAGTCCTGCCGGCGAATATATAGGGCCGTATCACAGCGTGCCTATACCTCTCCGCACTCCCCGTTTCATCCATTCAACCTACACATGAACATGCATTGGACGCGGAAGTATACCCGGAGTAGCTCCCATCCACCGCTTATGCACACGGAGGCTCTTCGATACTATTGGCTCTAGCGCGGTCCTCGTCAGGCTCGCCCGTCTCCTCCAAGATCACAAGATGCCATTCGTCCTCGCCCCAGTCACTCAAAACGACCGAGCGTCTCTCCCTCAGCTAAATATGGCATTTGAAGTCAAACATCGCCTTGCCGAGGCAATGGGGAGTGCGGGCGAGCGGGCGGGCGGGAATAACACCACGACACGAGAGTAGCAGATTTCTGGATTTTATTTCAAATGAGAAAAGGGGAAGAAAGACCTGCAGATTTGTTTGACAACACATCTCCGCCGCTATTTCTAAGAAACAGCCGCGCTGTGTGACGCTTCAACGTGTCAGGACTTGCTCCATCCTGTACTCAGAGACGCTTATTTTTCTCCCTCAATTACGTCCTTAAAACAAAGACAACAAAAACTCCCCCAACAGTCGCACTCATTGACCCCCCCCCTCCCTCCCTCCCCTTCGTTTCTGCTACATCATGCTCCCTCTGCGCCATTGTGCCACACACTCGTATGTTTCAGGACGAGACGGCGGAAGGAAAATGTGCGTGTGGCTTCGCCTGCGCACCGGCGGGGCGGCGGTGCTGAAACCTGCTGAACGCAGGGATTTCAGCACCGCGGACAGCGCTCCTCTCCGGGAGAGCGGCGACACTCTGAACGCAAGCGCCCCCCTTCCCCCCCTCCCTACGCCTTCCGCCTCAGAGACCCACAGTCAACGGGCAGCCCCACCTTGGTCGGAAACAAAAAAAGGTGGGCGTTTTATTCCGTCCGCCCCCCCCCCCGACATGGCCGTGAAACACTGCCCTCACTACTGTCAGAGAAGTGTGGTGCGCGTATGAGAGGCTCACGCCGCAGACGCAGGAGTCATCCCGCGCACATCTTTTGTCGACTTTCAGAGGGTGGAGCAACAGTTAGGCTTGCGTCGATACTAGTGAAGGGGAGATCGATGCTCTCAGCTGGAGAGAGTGTTTCAAACACATCAGGCTATGCTGCAGCAGCAGCAGTACACTATAGAATCATTAACAGCCCCCCCCTCTAAAAAAAAACCCAAACAATGGAGCCTGCAGGCAATGACATCTCATTTATTGCCCAATAAATCAATGTACATGCATATTCAGAAGCGTGCTTTAGTTAAAACTCCAGATAAATCTTCTGAATCCCAACACCTGCAAATGCCAAACAATCCTGCTGCCAGTGGTCTGAGCACTGCTAGTTAAATCCCAAACATCCCCAGGTCCTACTCCTCTGCTAGGACCACTCGCAATTTACAGATGAAGCATTTCCTCAGGATATGAAAATAAACTGAGAAAAAAAGGCTAATTTACATTTAAACAACTCTTGTTTTCTGTAAATAATTTCCATGTACATAACTGTGTTGACGCCTAATATGCTCTTAATGTAGACAATTTGCCAAGCTAGCTTTTTCCTCCCCCACCCAAACGAACAGGAGGCAATAGCATGGCGCGCATAAACCTTTACGAGCCATTACAACCCACCACTCTCCAAGAGGATGTGGGCTTTTAGAAGCCCCCAATCATTTTTACAAGTCAGCTCAACCAAAGATGTAAATGTAATTTAGGGAACTATTCCCTAAAAGGCAACCCAACTGCTTCGAAAGAAACACAGATGACTCAGCTCTTCTTATTTTACTGCTGACGTAACTTAGGATATTGAAACCTTTGTTTACTTCAAGCTCTGGTGTCTGTCGGTACCTGATTGAAAAGGAACCTAATGGATAACATTCAAATGTGGAGTTAAGATAATGTCAATTTCAATTTTTTTCAGAGGAAATGATCATAATTTCCCACAAATGCTTCTTGATGGTGGATTTCTTTCTTCATCTCATCAGTCTCATACACACAAACATGCGATTTAAAGTCTTTCTCAAATATGTTACCAAAAACCTGGATTTTTTCCCCCCAAGTTCTCAAAGCAGATCCAGTAAGTTAATGATGTTCCCTTAACAATTACAGAAACACTGGTTTTTGCCTCTTTGCTGGAGTTAAGCCGATCTTCCCTCCAGTCAGTGTGACTGAAAGATGCATTCACCTTGTTAGTCGCAAAAAAGCACTGACATTTCATCACACCACAGCAGTGCAGAGAAGTTCCAGAAAGTTACAATGTGATTTTTGGTTTGCAGCTGGATCTCAATAAACCTAAAACGTGTTACAAAATAACAAGACTACCTTAAAAAAACCCAACAAGAGTGGAAAGAAGCAGTAAAATCTTTAACTGTATTTAATTAGGTGACCTACAGTGGTGTCTGAGTAATCAGTGTGGTGAAAGAAAGATCCCAGTAATCCAAAATGTACCATGTCAAATAAGTCAGGAAAATAGTGAGTGAATTTGCCTTTGCGGTGACACTCCAGGAAGAGCTTCTCACTGCTGAGAAATAGATTGAAGATGTCTGACGGGGGTCTGACAGCTCCAAACTGCAACAAAAAAAAAAGACAGATAAATATTTTAGAAAGTAGATTACGCTGTATTTGAAAACGGTGTGAGCAGCCACAGCATGAACGACGTCTGTCTGTCTGTGCATGCAATGCATCATTTCCTGTTTTTGCACCAAAACAAACAAGCAATATGGTTCACGTGTTTTTTTTGGGGGGGGGGGGGGGCTTAATAATAGGTGACAGCTGGATCTTTGTCTTTAGCAGACACAGTTCACTGCTGCAGTGGGACGTAAAGTCAGGACACATCAGCAGAAATCACCTGAGACAGTGTGATCAAGTTTGAGTTTTCAGTCCCGAACTAATTTTGCAGAATTTGCAAGTCTTCGAGATGTTCAGTTTGGTAATATACTTGAAAAGATTGAATTTGAAGGGTTTTCTTTTTGTTCTACAACACTTTGAGGTTGGAGAACAAAAAAAAAGAAACTCTTCCAGGCTTCACACCAAGATGACAGCACATGTTTAAGTCCTGCTTCTTTGGTTTCTGGCTTTAGGGAAGTTATTCATGCCCACAAATATCAATTAGATCATTAGCATTTAGATTGCATCGAAGAATTCTTAAAATGAAAGGGAACATGGACCTAATGCCCCTATTTTTAATGGCGATTTGCAAAAGTGTGTCTCAAAAGAATGTCAGGCAGACTTATGCGGTAGGTAGATTATATTTAAAAGATCAGAGACAAAGAAGGGTCAATGTATCAGGGTGTGAATCAGCCGAGTGGAAGGCCGTCAGTGCTCCTCTGACTTGTTTCCAGTAATAAAGTGGAATGGTAAAAAACACAGAGGCAGCAAATTAACACCTTGTAAAAGAGGGCTGCTAAACTATTTTTTCATGCCACTTGAGCAGACTGACAAATCAAGTCGCTCACTCGAGGCGCGGCCGAGCCACTTCCTGAAGTCTGGCCAGCCTCGAGTCAAATGTCCAGAGACATTATCACAGTCTAGCAGTCAATAATTTTGGACTCGGGACTGACCAATTACAAACACTCGCAGCACACCCGCGTATTAAATAATACACCACCCAGGAGACTCTCCCCTTGCAGCGGGAGCCAAGACGAGAGTTATTAGGGAATCTTAGCGCACTCCCGCAGCTTTGGTCCAGCGCTGTCCTCCTGTCAGGCCCTCCCAGCATGCTCCGGGGGCCAGCGGCACCGCGCCATGGCCAGGGAGCAGCAGGAAATCAGCCGTCTCCACTCCAACGAGGAGACAAAGATGTACCACACAGTGTGGGAGAGTGGGCATACTGGAGTTTGCCAGTTGAAGATGAAAGAGACGTGAAATGAAGTGAATGTCAAATCATGCGGGCAACTTTTGAAAGGAGAACGATGAAAGTGGCGACAAACAAACAAAAAGTGATGGGAGCAGTGTTCATGAGGCCTCCACTCAGCTGCACAGTGAGGACAAACTTTCCCAACCAGCTCGTATGCTAACACACAGTTTGGACTCCAGTGTTCCTGTGTTTGCCTTACCAGCAGCAGCTGTTTGTTTTGCATGTTTGACGCCATCTTTTGTTGTGTGCACAGATTGAACTTCCTGCTCTGATGTTTCGCAGAGGAACCTGCTGCTGGGACAAACAATTGCTCTGAGTGGACAGGGGGAGGGCGTGGCCAGGCCTTAAAGGGACAGACATCAAATTAATCCTCACTTGCTCAATTGGAGTTGTTTTGTTCTCCTCTGTCTTTGTTTGAATGTAAAGAGCCATGAGGTGGCTTTGCATGACATCAACAAAGCCAAATTAAATCACTGAAAGCAGAAATTAGAGGTGACATAATTCAGAACAAGTCGAAACACAGATTTCGGGGTCAAGGATGATAATTAAAGTGTTTATCTGTCCAACTAATATTTATGTGTTGGCCACACTTACAGCCTCACGTTAAAACATGACGAACTGCTTAATCAGGGAGCTCTTTTCTGTAAACCTAATAATCTTGAACAGGGGGAAAAATTTTAAATCAATATTTGAGCTCCACAAATTTCTGACTTGTCGACCCCTCGGAGGGAAAGCAGGTCGACGCCGGGCTCTCTGCTTCAATGTATCTCGGTGAGAAGCAGCTTCAAGTTCTGGCACCATCTGGACAGGAAGGAAGGGAATTAGTCACAGACTTTATTTCTCTCCTCATGTGAGACTTTCACTCAGGGAAAAAAAAAAAAAAGCGCTTGGTGATATATCAAAAAATTATTCGAGGATCCTTTCTCACTTATACACGCGCTGAAAAGCAGACAAAATGCATATTAATGTAACCTGCAGCGAACAAAAACAGAAACAACTCCTGCACATCTTTTCTATACATCCATAATGCACAAAGAATGTTTGCAGTTCCAACATGGGGGCCGTCCGCCTGCGCACATCACACATCATTTCCTGTCACTTCAACAATGCTCTCCTTCTGGTTTTTTTCCCGAGGACTTGAAGCTGCCAGAGGAGCGCCGCGTTAATGACAGCCCAGTTCTATGCGTTTATGCGGCGAGTTTGCTGCTGGAAGTCGGCGAGGAGAGTCGGACGGAGTTTGGGATTCTTCGGGGCTGACGCCGAATCGATTGAAAGTATATTCGGTGAGCATTTCAGGGGCGATTCATACACGCTCCTGGCCAAAGCGGCGACCCCATTAAGTATTCCTGCCACCGCCCCCGGCGCGGGTGGATCATCTCATCTCCTCGCTGCTCATTGATAATCGGTATGACTGATCCAGTGGGCCCCACCTCCTGCTATTAAATGTCAAGGGTGAGCGCTCTCGACCTCGGCGCCTTCACCGGCACGCGCGGAGGACGATGGAGGCCGGCGTTTCATCGCGCGCAGGCGCTCGGGGCTCGCCGATACTTCTCGCAATAGGACCGGGGACGTCAATAGCGGTTCCTCTGAGACATTGGAGGCCTGCGCCGCAGCCTCTTGTGCGACAATGGCCCCGGCGTTGCGTGGAGGTGATTATTAATGCGCCCCGCTGGGAGTGGACAAAGATGTGTGGAGATGAGCTTCCTGAAAGGCTGCAAAAGAGGGTAATAAGCAAAAGTGCTCTGAAAGATCTCTTTGAATGCATCGCCACCCCCCACCCCCCCACCCCACCCCCCCCTCGCTCTCTCCTTTTTAGCCCAAAGATTGCTGTGATCAGAAGAAAAAACGTGGAGGGGAAAAAAATGTTAAATGAGAGAGAACAGATTTTTATGAACTGGCAACAGCTCTCTGAGGAGCGCGACTGCAGCAGGGCTCACTTATTTCTCAGATAGGATAACGCGTGTTTGCGGGAGACTGCTGTATTTATTTGTGTTCACACTGAAGGCCGCGAACCATCTGAAGCTCACTCGCTCTCCACATCCACCCCCGTCACCTGTAGTCCCTCATACTTTTGCACACTGTCTCTCCAACCGACGGCAACACCATCGGGAAGTGTCTCGAAAAGTTCTCGCTGACCTTGAACGACTTTGTCTGTGCCTAAAAATACCCACCCACCCAATCTGGGTCAAGGTAGAGGAGGGTCCAAGATTCAAATTTGTGTGCCGAAAAAAAAAAAAAAAACACACATCCCTGAAAAAAAACATCATTGTTCCAATTTCCTGACCTGTTTCTTCACAAGAGTTTTCTCGAGTGCTTTGAATATCTTTTAAAACCATTTAGATTTCCAGGGAAAAAAAAAACCCCACACACCTCGTTTTAACGTGTCAAAATAAGAGCAGCAGCTCCCAAACCCACATCCGTCCACTCCTGAACGAGCAGCGTTAGATCATCAAAACATGCAAACAGAAGAAGCACTTAGTGGGAAGGCTCTCACTTGTAGTCTTGTACTCCCCAGCTTGATTGACCTGACTGTACTTCATCTTTCTCGGACACAAAAGTGTTTCACTCGAGGTAACGTTGCTGTTTTTTTTTAATACATTTTCATGTTTGTACTCGAGGTGTAGAGCATATAGATAGAAAAAACCCAACAGAAAGAACATCAAGTCTCACAGGCTGAGACACGATCGCTTGAAGTCTTGTAATGCTAATATCTCCCTGTCATGTAACCTATATAGAAACCACGAGAACGACTAAAGGCCTTCGGGGGGGCTCTGAGATCACTTCCACTCTTTCTATAAACTCCCTCTGGTACTGGGGTGGGGGGGTGGGGGGGGGGATGACGCCTGTGCATGATGTCAGTAATGGTGGAGCATCTCATATGGTGGGGAGGAGGGGGGTCTGTGCTGGGAAGCGGGGCACTCCCATGGTGGCTGTTAGCGATCTGTGAGGCTGGGTGATGTCACCGCCAGGAGTGACTTCATCACGGTGGGACGAAGCGATGCCAGAGAAGTGATGCACAATATTAATGGAATAAAGTGAAGATGAGAATAAAAGTCTAGATAAAAATAAAAGAAATTAAATTGAAAAAATAAGATAAAATAACAGTAAAATACAAGGAGAAATGGACACGACTGGTTCATTCAAAGTCATCTCATAAAAACAGTAGCAAGGTTCTTAACAGGGTTTGAAACATTGTCTCCCAGTATTTCAGAGAGCTCTTTCAGAGGTTGTGTATTCTATATTAGTCGTATGCAAAAAAGCAGCAAACAGCAGGATAACTTCACGTTTTTACAAAGTATTGAATGGTTTGGGTTGAATGTAGATGAGCCGCGCTTCTTTTTTTAAACAGTCCCACTAAAAGCCAGTGACAGCTCGAGGCGTTCTGCGGCGGTCACATGAATAAAAATGAATGAGTCCAGCTGTGAAAAGTATTGCACTTTTCTCCGGTAACAATCATGACAAATCTATGCACAGAGTCGAATGAATTATTCTGATGGAAGAAACTTTATTGGAATTCACTCCTCCCCCTCCCCTCTCCCTCCCTTCACCCCCTCCACCCCGCCCAATCCTCCCCACCCTTTGCGTACCTTTCAGACAAACCAAGTCATCCGCAGTCACTTTGTCTCTTGAAAAAAAAAAGAGGCACTTTTTCATTGAAAAGCTGCTCAAGAGTGATAAAAAAAAGCCCTTAAAGCAACAAGAACCAAATAAAACCTGAAAACAATTTCTTTCATCTGGATCCTCGGGGAAATACGGCTCGCAGTGGAGGAGAGCGAGGTTTTTGGGATCTGGGAGAAAATAGGCCATGAAATCTCAATTAAACGGGTGGAGATCCCGGGAAATTTCAATGGCTTTTTTTGGGGGGTTTGTTTGTTCTATACAGGCACTCGTCTCTGGTCGACGGCGGAGCCGCCCGACCACCCGGTGTCTCATTCTCCTCTTGAAATAGCCTGGTCTAAACAGTCTGATTGGAGAGCAGGATGGACAGCGGAGGGGGCCTTTTCCCTTTGTGCAGAGGGTTTGTGGGGTGGTGGGGGGGTGGTGGGAGGGGTGGGAGAGGAGAGCAGGTGCGATCGATTTGGTTGTCCGCAGATAAAATAAGAAATCAAGGGGTTTTATGTGGCGCCGCTGCCTGGCGAGCCTTCACAGAGTCCAGGAGATTAGAAAGTGAATTCCCCAGA
The DNA here is from genome assembly GCA_032274765.1 of Malacoctenus tetranemus. Taxonomy (NCBI): domain Eukaryota; kingdom Metazoa; phylum Chordata; class Actinopteri; order Blenniiformes; family Labrisomidae; genus Malacoctenus; species Malacoctenus tetranemus. Next base: position 3,896,488 of record JAUESF010000057.1, read on the forward strand.
AAACAAACAAAGGGCATCATTAAACAGCGACTCCAGACCGCTCACACTTTGTCTCTTAAGTGCAACTTGATCTTTGGCTCCCTTTTTAAATCCAAACGTCTGAGAAGGAGAGGGAGTTTCAAGGGAGAGGGGGTGGGAGGGGAGGGGAGGGGGGGGTTTCTCGTCTGATTGAAAGCCAATTGTCTGTGCCGTCAGCTTCTGGGCTCCAGTCTTTGCACAGGACTCACACTGACTTTAGCAGAAAATAGGCCCTTTGATTAGCGCCGCTTTCTTCTCCGTGTGTCCACTGTTTGTTTTGCCCCCCCCCCCCCCTCTCATTAAAAGAGTAGCGCTTCGGCACATCGCGCTCTAATCGACGGCACCTTCTCGTCCCGCTTCATCAAGAGCGTCATAGCGCGGTCAGCGCTCGGAGTCAAAAGGGGTCAAACTCCAACAAATGCAAAGTTAATCATGGACTAATTCGTTCCCGATTAGAGCGTAGTTTAAAGCTCATTAAGCAATTCTTTGTCAATACGCTCACCAATCGCAGGAGCCTTTAAAGGCAATTTATTAGCAGCTGCCGACGTGGCTGACAACACACCAGTCAATTTACAGTGGGTGTTTTTGAAACTGGTGTTTACTCCCCCCCCCCCAGCTGGTCCTCGTGTCATTCCAGCCGCTGATCAATGACAATAAGAGAAATCAATGGGGGGAATATGAGGGACACATGGGAGCACAGAGGGAGTCTCGCTCCGACTTTATTGGGGCTTGAAAAGCGAGAACTAAAAACGCCTCATTGTATCGGCCAGGCACATACATGATTAGCCGTGTTTGTTGTCGGCCAAAATCTATCTCAACCTTCACCTGCTATTGTTGCCGTGTTTTGACCACTGCCACGTGAAAGCCTTGGACGGCAGCTTCAAAATGTCAGCTTTTCACAAACAAACAAATGAAAGAAAGAAAGAAAAAGAAAGGGTTTGTGTGAAACTATAAAAGTCACTAAAGAACATGAGGAGCTCTGGAAGAACAATAAATAAATGCGTATGTAAGTCCACACAACTACTGCTATTTTGACTCTATTCTAGTCAGTAACTAGTGAATTTCGAGATACTCAAGTAAAAGTGGAAGACTGGCTCCTGAATAACTACTTTGAATATTGAACATTTTTAATTTCAGTGTTAGGAGATGAGTTATTTTTCTGTGTAGAAATGAAATAATACAGCTCATCTAATGCACCTGTTTCCACAACAAGTAGCAGAACTACAACCAGCAGGTCCAAGTGAATAATAAGGTCCCCTGGTGTACATGTTCTAACTGGCTGGAGGCTTTTCTCCTGTATTTGCTTCATCCGAGGCAGGTGGAGCCTCTCGCACTCACTCCCTCCAAGCGGGTCCAAGTGAGGAGGAAAGTCCCCGGCTCGCCTCGGCTCCAGACTTCTACTCCAATGCAACTTTGTCGTTCCAAAACAGCCTGGAGTCGCATGTCAAGGTGCTCCTGACCTTCAGTTCCTAAAGTGCCACGTAATTGCAATTTATTATGCATTAGCCGAGTCAAGAGGTAGTCGGGACTTTGCGGGGCGAAAACACGGAGAACCAACATTTTCCCTGAAAATTAAAGTGCGGATTTCATTAGGGGGGAAGAGAGAGGGATAAATGTTATACATTCAGGTCAAACAAACAAGTGATGGGATGATTAATTATTCAGCCGTGGCAGTTTGCTGAGATAATGGCTTCTCCGCCCTAATGAATTTAGCCGAGGAGAAGCGCGTTGGATCCTATTTTGGTGCGCCATCTGAGGTATGATTCAGCGCCGCGGTGTCACCTTAGTGCATCACTGTAGTTAATTGCTTCCACCCAAAGAAATATTTGTACAAATTAGACAGGCCAGCTTTACAGGGGAAGATGAATTGGGCATGTATCTCATTCATTATTGCAAAGGGATTTATCGGGCTGTGATTGGAAACGCAGCCGCAGAGGACAAAGAGGACTTGCTCACTCATTTAGTGTCACTTTAGCCGGAGGCCTCGTGTCGAGTCCCTCGCATATTCAGATCCGCTCGCTCACAAAACAGTTGCAGACGATCGCTGGAAAACTTCAAGGAACAAAGGAGAGTCAGGTCAAATCAATACAGCAGTGTGAAAACAAACCAGAAACTGTTACTTTACTCGAGAATATGAGAAAAAACTAAAGTATTTAAGGTTCTTTGGGGGCATCACTGTCATAATTGTGTATATTAACAATCAAAACACAAGCAGATTAGCTGCTATTGTTCCACCTCTTCCACTCCGAGCAGCAAACGATAAAACTTCAGCAAGAAATAGTGCGAGTCTAACGTTACACTGGTGCTGCTCTCCATTTAATGACTTGTTTTGGACTGTGCTTTCTCGGTATTATGAAGAGGCTATCAGTGCAAGGAAAGCACATATTGAGGATGCTGTTCCGGTGATGAATGCTAGATTATCCCGGCTAAATGCAGAGGTGGCTTAAGGATACTGCAGTCCTCCAGGGATCACTTCTTTTTGTGATGTGCCGAGACAGAGTGATTGGATGCCACTTGTTATGAAGCATCTTTTGTGGGGAGGAAAATAAAAATATATGAAGACCGTCGTGCTCAAAAAAAGAGAAGTGTTTTTTTCTTAAAAAAAAGGCTTTAAAGAGACAGAGACATCATTGAAACTTCCAGTTCGGCCCCTGGACAACACAAAGGTCCGACCCTCAACCCGTCCGTCCATCTATCAACACAGCTATCCCCTCCATCCGTCACTCCAAACACCCATCCGTCCTTGCGCCTTTCGGACCGTGGGAGGAAACCGGAGTAAAAAACCTTCATTTGTTCCCCAGAATATTTCCTACAGTCCGCTTCATTCATTTGTCCAGATATCTGAAAACTGTCATTCGACGCTGCGGCTGCTACAATCATTCACACACTCGTGGAGGGGTCTTGACAAAAAGTTTCTGGGATTGATCATAAAGTTTGAGGACGGCGGCGGCGGATCCGAGACACTCGGCGTGTCAGTCACAATGTGGAGGGAGAGAGAGAGAGAGAGAGAGAGAGAGAGAGAGAGAGAGAGAGAGAGAGAGAGAGAGAGAGAGAGAGAGAAAATCTATTTCCATTACAGTCTCAAAATGGAACATCCAGGCGAGAGGATAATCTCAACCGACGCTTTCCGGGCCTGCAGACGCTGATCATATGGGCCTGCGTGTGATTACAGGGAGCTCAATTAACGTCGGCCCAGGGGACAGTTCAATCACGTAGACAAACATTCCCCCAACATAGCTTACGTGACCTGCAACCGATGGCCCATCTTAGCTCCATTGATTGAGTTCAACAGGTTTGGGAAAGGTGGGTCTCGCAGAAAACACACTCGAAACTTGCAGGTAAAGGAGGAAGGGAAAGGTCTGTTTTTCGACACGAGTTGTTGGCCGCGGACTGATTTCATGCAGGAAGCGATGAAAAAAAAGAAAGAGGAGGGAATGAAAGGAGATGGAGCGAGTCTTTACCACCCAGCCAGCCTGAGTCACGTTGAGCCCAGTGCCAAGGCCTCCAAATACAAGCTTTCCCTCTGATTCCACACTTGCGGCAGCTGTCTATTTGCAATTTTCTATGAACACAGTGTCATGCATGCTCTCATATCTATCCCCGGTTCTCATGCAATGTTAAATATACCTGCGGTGGCGCTGGATATAAAAAAATAAAGAAAGGGAAATGGGAAGGATGAATGCTCCGCAGAGACTGGCATCGCAAATCCATTTGATACAACGCTTTTCTCGCGGATCACACGTAGGTCTTGTGAATTACTCCCTTTTCCATTTCAAAGCATCCCAATCTGGGATTTTTTACAGCGACGATATCTCATTTAAAATGGAGCCATAATTGAATCAGAGATCACGTTCTCCCAGATATGGTGCGCGGCTCCCCTGACACAGGCGTATCAGAGGCATCCCGCGATTCAAAAGTGCCTTTCATGTGAATTCATGAGAATATGGCTAATATGGCGCGCTTAGGCAGATCACAATGGGCCTAATCCCGTTTTTGGAAGACTACCTCCCAGTGGCGCGCAAATAATAAAGAACCTCCGACAGACGGGGAGAAAGGCTCCAGTCGCTTTGATTCGTTGTGACTGAGATTGAACAGCGAAATATGTGACAACCAGAAAGAGACGATTGTCTTCGTATTTGCCTGTGCTGACTATAGGAGGGCGGCAGGAAGCAGCACGCAGTGAACTGAAGCGAGACGGACCGACCGATGAAGGCGGGTCCTGGGTGGTCCGCACCAGTCGGACACCCAGTACACCTCACATTAACAGACTGGAGGTGGAGCTGATCACACACCCGAAACAAAAAGCCACTCATGAAGCCCCTCATTGGCTCTGGATGCATTGAAACTAGGTCAGGCCAGGTACCCTCTCCGAGCCCCTCTGGAAGCTCCGCCCCCGCAGAGTCGAACCTGAATAAAACTTCTCACCAATCAACCATTCGGAGCAAAAAAAAAAAAAAACCCAACTCAAAAAGCGAGCAGAGTCTCATGACATCAACAAGGTAACTGCTGCTACATTTACTCTTTTCTGTGCCTGCTAATAACTGATTTGAATAGCCAATTTCAGTGTAATTCAGCATTCAATTCTTTGTTGCCATGGGTAACCTCTTCAGTACAACCACTTGCTGCCCAATTAAGTGAATGTTAATTCAGAACGATCATATTTCAAGCCATGCCTCACAAAATGTAATTTGGAGCTGCCTGGCACATTACTTGTGCTTCACGCAGCCTCTGCCCTCCCGGGAGGAGACGACAGGCATTTTTTGAGCGAATCAAAATCAATAGCTATCTCAAAAAAAAAGTGTGTGTGTGCATGTGTGTGTGTGGAGGAGGAGGGGGGGGGGTTGAATCTCATGACATTAATCTTCTGGATCCACCAGTGATTCTCGCAGTAATTAATCAATGCTTTAAAACCGGAGAAATTCAGCAATTAATCTTTAATTCTCTAATGGAGAATACACACAGAGGAGGCAAGAAAGCAGCTAACAGTGAGCCGAAGTTACGCCGGCTCAGAGCTTATTCAATACGAGTCTAATGAGGTCTATTATGAGTCAGATGTGGTCCTTTTGAAGCAGCTGAGTGTGCAGGAAGAGCGCCCGTGAAGTGGAGGGTGCGAGTCATTATGCCCAACATTTTGCTAAATGTACAATTGTGAAGGGGAAGATGACTTCAAGGAGAATGGCTCAGCTGGTCCCCATGGAGATTATCTATCCCCCCGCACGCCCCCCCCCCCGCTCCTAAAAACGCAGCCATGCTTAAAGAGCATCACATGTCCAGTGGCATTTGATGAACTTCAGATGAACTTCATCACCGTCGTCAAAGTTAGTTTGTAGTTTTTAGCTCCCGTTTAGCGAATCGGTTCCCGTTGCTTGTTTAGGTCAATGAATAATCCATAGCGCGGCCCCCCCGGCTCAGGTTCGTTTCCATACATGCTCCGGCGTGCCGTTCACTTTGCATTTGCGCGAGCTGCGTCAAACAGGTGAAGCCGGCCGCGGCGCCCGCTCAGCACGAGCCCGAACAAAAGCAGGACAGGAGGAGGAATCAGTCAAGCCTGTCGTATTGACCTACTTGACAGCGGTGAGCTGAACAGTGAGAGCTGGGAGAAAGTCCGTGTCTGTCTCTTGCTTCCCCTCGCCCCTCACCTCCGCCGTTTGGCGCTTGGTGCCAACACAGCTGAGCAGCGGCGGCGTGGAAACTGCACAGCGAATCAAGCGACGGCAAAACACGCCATAACGTTTACATGTTGTTATTTTTAATTTACGTCATTTCCTGTAATTTCTCTGATTTCCTGTCAAACAGGAACTGAGCCAGTACCCAGAACACTGACTTTACAGCCACAATGTAACAAGTTGTATTCTTTGATTTAAATGTAAGGTTTGCAAATACCTTTAGAAGCCTCTCACTGCCATTGTTCAGTTACAGTTCAAATAATAAGGACATTCTTGACTTGACCTCAAATAGACCTGCATTAATCCTGGAAATATCCAGCCTGAAATAGTGCGCCACACTGGTGGCTGCTCAAAAGCCCTCGCTGTCACTCATTACCCTGCTGCCATGGTAACTGCTGGCAGGGCTAAAGGCCTTATTAAATACCATTTCAGCTGAACATGTGAAGAGGAAAAAAGTTGGGGTTTTTCTTCCCGGTTTGTGTCGATCTACCTGGATAACTCGGCGGCGCCGCGGTGGCGGCGGCGGCGGCGCTGACACAGTTTGCGCAGTGATTTCTCCGCCTCTGTGATGTGTGAATGAATAAGTGTCGCGCTAGTGGAAGTGGGAGTGCAGTCCTACAGATTGTTTGCGTTTTTTTGTGCTACTTTGGGAATCTTTTTTTTTTTTTTTTCTCACTGCAGCGCTGACATTTATGAATTTCACACGAGCCAGATCCAACATTCGCTTTGCACGTTCGCTCCTTGTCTGCAGCTAAGTTTGCAACTTTCCTTTTCTCCCCATGCACGACGGCTACAGCGCATTTGTAAAGTTGCACAGCTGTCGCAGGGTTCAGGGAACGTGCTCTTATTGTGAAAGCGAGGACGAGATTTGATGATGTAAAAACGCGAGATAGCCCCTCTGAAATTGCACGTCGGTGGTTCCGGCTGCACACAAACAGGCGTGTCATCCTGACTATTCCTCTGCAAAGTGGAAGTCTTTCTTGCTCAACGGCGGCAGACTTTAGTCCAGCCGCTATTTCACGGTGATGGCGGGGCACGGGGAGACTGAGCGGCGTCCTGGAGTATATTGGTCACAGTGCGGCGCCGAGTCGGTGGATATTTCACCTCTTCTGAAGAAACCCAAAACCTGACGACAGCTGGATGAAGGCCCGGACGAGTGTTTGTGAATAGAAAATATTTATGCATGGAGTATTCACACTTTTAGAGAAGCTAGCATCTGCATTAACCTTCAATACGACTCAAAAACAAGCATCAGAAGTCATTTATGTGCAAATGAGGCGCACTCAGAGAGCCAGGAGGAGCTCTGTGGTGTATTTGTGCACCGGTTGCACAAGTTTATCCTGAGTTGTGACGGTGCTAAGCTCGACGACGCACGCCTCGCTTTTGCATCGGTTTTAATGCGCCAACACGAGGTTCTAAATCCTCCTGAGGTGATCTGAGAAGCAAGCGCTTGTTTCCCAAAACAATTGAACGATTCATTTGCAGGAATTAACAAAACACTCAAAAGAAAACACTCCCTCCTTGGCCAGATGAAGAAGCAGAACCCTCCGGCCCTCCTCACACACCGAGCAGAGAGGCAGCCGATCCCCACAATGTTCACTACAAACTCTACATTTCACTCGTTTTATTCTCTGTCATGGCAGCTACTGCCGACATGGGGGAACAGTTTAGAATCAAACTGCCAGGAGTCGACAGCTCTGGTGTTTAGGGAGAGAGAGAGAGGGAGAGAGAGAGGAGGGGGGGTGTGAGGGGGGTGCGAGCAGAGAGGGGAGAGAGTGAGAAAAGCAAGCCAAGGTGGAAGAAATATGGAGGCACAACAGGTAGCTCTGTCAAACTCCAGGGGTCTGCTGGGCTGATCCCTGCCTCTCATTAGAACAGAAGGATGACACACAGGCAGTGGAGGTAGAGGAGAGGATTCTGGGAATGAGGAAGAAGGGAAGGGGGGGGGGGCGATGCTACAAGAGAGGAAGAGGAAGGGCGAAGCGGGCTCCTAAAAGCTTTCCACTGACAGATTTGGTGTAGCTCAGATGTGTTTCAGGCACCGGCGCTGGTAAAACAAAGCTCCAGCGGAGGGGTCGGGTGGGTGCGAGACAAGTAATTGGGAGCTGTGGCATGACAGGCTGCCGGGTGAATCCCCCAACCCCCCGCCCCCCTCCCTCCTCCTCTCCCCCCGACCCGAATGACGCACCTGCAAGGTTGCTTCGGCAGGGAATTGGAAGTGCAGCGCAAGCTCAGGGAGGCATCGCCCCCTCACTTTGAAAACAAAAGCTTCAGTGGGTGTCGAGAGAAAGCGAACACACACAAATCCTCCTCCTCCGTGTACATATAGAGCCAACATACACGCAGTCCTGTTGATGGTGGGAGTTTGCAAGTCTCACCTCAGAAAAACTCCAACATCTGACAGTTTGTTGGGAGGAGGGGCGGCGGGCGGGGGGCGGGTGGAGGGGGTGTCCCCGGGTACGAGACGCGCGGTGACAATGCGCGCGCCTCGCTGAAAGAGACCAAAACACGCCCCGGCGTCTGGCGTGGAAAAAACGCGCGCCGCCGTCAGAATGCGACGACGGCGCGAGAGAGCCTGTCAGGCGGCGGGGAGCGTACCAAAGACCTGCTGTCTCCGACGACAGCGCGCCACGCTCCGGCGAACACGCGAGGACTGCCGTGTCACCGCGAGCGCGCCGGGAAAACAGCCGAGTGTGAAGAAAAGATCGGGGGGGAGAGGGGGGGGGGAGGGAAAAAAATCGAGGAGGGTCAACGGAGAGCGGGCGGCCGTCAAACTGCTCAGAGTGGAGCGCTGGGTAATCTGAGTACACGTGGAGGTTTGGGCGGCGCTGTGACAGATGAAGGCTCTCGATTCGCAGCCTAATTTCAGCACTGTGGACAACATGGCAGTGACTCATGCCTGTGTGTGTGTTTTTATAATAGCAAGGTGTTTTCACACACTTCCTTCGCACAATAAAAGCTGGAGATAACACATGTACAAGCAGGACTTTTGGCACGGCTGGTTTGCCAGCGACGCGGAGGGAGAGAGGGAGGGAGGGAGGGAGGGAGGGAGGCCCGAAAAAAAAAAAACAGCTATAAATTATTGAGCGTCTGAGCGAGCGCCCCCCCCCTCTAAAAAAATAAAGGGAAAAGAACCTAAATGTTGCGTCTAGACACAACATTGTATTACTGCCGCTCGACTGGCCCAAGCCCCGGCACTTAAGTATTTACATAATTAGTTCGGCATGGTGAGCACTTTCAAAGTAAAAGCACACGATAGCATGCGATTTCTAGGCCATGTTGATGGAAGATTTACAGTTAGTTTGACTTTGTAACTACATGAGATGAATTCAGAACAAAAAAAAACAAATTGGACTTCATGTATTATTGCTGCGAGCTAACGGATTGAACCATCGAGCCATATGCTGCCGAAAAAAAAGCTTTCAAACTCGCATCTTTTTGACAGAATGATGCCCCCCCCTCTGCCCCCCCCCTCCCCGATTTGATCCCAACATCTCCTCCCCTCCCTAATGGTTTTCCACCAGAGCCGGTTAGCTGATACCTTCTGATGGCAGCGGTGGGCCTGAGCGAGGCGTGGTGGGAACGCGCCGCCCCTGAGAGACGTCTGCATATCAACGCCGCTTCCTGTCGGAGAGCGGGACAGAGATAGTACTGAGGGGGGGTTGGTGGGGAGGGGTGGAGTGGGACGCTGAGGTGTGGTCGCGGTGGTGTTTGAGGAAGGGGCATAATGACAAGCCATAAAAGTTTTAACGCCCCCCCCCCCCCCCCCCCCCCCCCCCC
>JAUESF010000057.1:3917292-3939552 GCA_032274765.1 Malacoctenus tetranemus
CAAGCGTGACATTGCTCAGGCTGAACGCGCAAAGCACATTGTTTACCTTTTGGAGGCGGCGTATTAGGGCCGTCCCAGAAGAGCTCCATTATTAATGGCGCTCAGACGACACCTCACGAGTCACCGGGATGATTTACAACAGCCGCAACGACAACTTTCAGGAAAAGTTTGATCTGTTTTGGGCCTTTTTTTTCCAAAGGTTGTTTGAGTTACCTTCACAGACTGAGAACTCTGCTTCAGTGTTTGAAACACTTTGTCACCGCCTTCATTTTTTCAAGAACTATCTCATTTTCACCATCTAAAAATCCTGTTGGGAACTCTGTTTGTCAATCCATCCACCCCGACCACCTCCTGGTCTTCCTGTCACCGTCAACAACCACCACGTCACACCAAAATCCTTGCTTCTGCACAGCACCACCAGCGCTCACGTTTACTACATTAGATCCAAACAGCTAAACGAGGCCGTCGAAACAAACCGATTCATAAAGTTTCCCTTTGAACAAAGAATTAGCGAAAAGCAACGCGTCCTCCTGCCGCACGTCGCCAACGCAGACGCCGATGTAAGATTCATGAAGCCTCATTTAACGCACAGTCCATCTGTAGCCGCGGGCGGGCCCGAGCTGAGACAAAGGCAGTCCGTGGCCCTCAGAGGTCACTTTATTCACAACGCCGGAAACCGTCTAATCGCCGCGTGCACGCTGCGCGACCCGTGTCCGTCCTGGATTTACAAATGCTCACCTTTGTACAGTAACCTTGCCTGACTGCACAAAACACCACTCACACATGCATATTTATCAAAGCGCATTTGTAGAGGAGAGGTGTGTGTGTGTGTGTGGGGGGGGGGGTCATCAAATGAGTCGCGTGGACTCCTGCCCGCTTCCACCAACCCCACCACCCGCCCCCTCCCGTGCCTACTTATACCGAACTTGTCCTTGAGTGTCAGAGGAGGTGAATACCTGCACTGCTGGAATATTCAAAGGTCCTTGGTTTTGGCAGAGCCCGACCATTATCAAAGGGATCCCTAATATGCTAAAACGAGCTTATGTTGCGAGCCGGGCGCGCTCGACTGACACCACCAAGGTATTCCTTCTACATAATCCAGCACTGTTTAACAGGCCGATTAAAAATGGAGCAGGTTTTTACTTACAGATGAGCCAGAAAAAAGGGTAGAAAAAAAGAGGGCGCGTTTCACATGAAGAACGGCTCCCGCAAAGTTTCCAATCACAGACTTTTGTGTGCGCGCTGGAGCCAAAGTGAAAACAAATTCAAATGGCGTCCCCATAAATTACACAGCCATCAACTCACCCTCCCACATAATGCTGTGACAACTCCTCAGCATTGAAAAGCACTCAAAGGTCATTTTTTTCCCCTCTCCATCCCGCAACATGAAAAGCCCAATAAAAGTTCTTTAATCACTGTTTGCAGGGGAAAAAAAAAAGAGAGTTGGCACGCGTCACGTCGGCTGCCAAACAAGCGGTGAGTCACCGTCGGTTAATGGTCAACTCAACAGGCGGGGCTTCAGCGCCGACCGATTGCCATTTCTTGATTATTGCTGGTGTCATGCAACCTTAATTTAGTGCCGACCTGCATGTCAAAACATGTCCCCCCATTGAAGGGGCCCCCAGTGAGAGGCTGAGAGCAGAGCGAGCCAATTAGGTGAGCTTTCAAAGAGAGAGAGAGAGAGAGAGGGAGGGAGGGAGGGAGGGAGGGAGGGAGGGTGTGCTGGTTTTCACGTGATACATGGCGTCCGCGGGTGCACGCGCTCAAACTCTTGCGAGATCAAGCTCCAAATTACACCAAATTGCAGCCAAGTAAACACAGATGTGTGGACAGCTGGGGGGGGCTGGAGCCGCCGTCCCCCCGTCGGACGGCACAACGAAAGGGGCTCGGTTTTCTTCGCGACTCGCGACCGGACGTGGCAGCGCGTCTGAGGAGCCGCTCCCTGACCTTTCCCACTAAGAGCTCCAACATGTCGCCTGCTACATCTGGGCTCTGGGCCTGGCACTCGCTGAGCTTTACAGTGATTATGGAAATATTTGTAGATGCCTCTCGCCCAGAGAGAGAGCCCAGGGGAGCGTTTACCAGGCGGGCACCATCAAGCCTTCCCCTCACATCCAACTCCCATTTTCTGTATTGGATTCTTCCTCGGCGGTTGTTTCTCAGCCTATAATTTTGTCCCCGACAAACCCAGATGGAAGCATCAGAGGATGCTGCTGTTTGCAGAGTGAGACGCTCCCTCGTCCGCAGTGCATCTCGGCACAGCGGCTGCTTCGATACAACAAATGTACTCACCCAAGTTTCCATCGATGCATCCATCTCTCATATTGCTTTAACCAGCTTAGGGCGGCGAGGGGGGGGGGCCTGGAGCCGGTCCCAGCCGTGCACGCAGGAGCCAAGGTGCGTCGTAGAGCGAAACGCTAGGGGAAAAAAAACCACAGAGAGACGATCACAAACATTTATGGACAATTTATCACCGCTGATTACTCTGAAGATATATTTTAGGGGGGGCTCAGGAGGAGACGAGACCACCGAGAGAAAGCTGGAACACAGATCACACTTAGCCAGACCCCCGCGAGTGAACCGGAGGTCCTCTCGCTCAAACAAACAACTGGAATAAACTTTGAGAACGCCGTGTCGCTCCAATCGCTTCCAAATTAAGAGACAAATAAAACAATCCCCCTGTTTGTGCTCAGGAACATTCTGTTGTTTGAACAATAATATCATTATTCAATCACAATGTCAGCTTACCTTATTATTTCTTTTGTTTTTATTTAATATTTATTTTCGTACCCTTTCGGAGCAACAAAAAAACACCACAATAACAATCAGTGTAATCAGAATTTGGTCTCTTTTATACCTTAAGCTGTGATTTCTAAGGGCTATTTTTTTTAAGAGAAAGAGCACATTTCCTATTCACTTCGATTCAGCTTTATTGTACGTTTCACAATTGTTTTAATTGGCCAGTGTCCTAAATTGCAGGTGGAGGCGACGGAGCAACCACAGGCCCGTTTCCCCTTTTTTTGGGGGGATCCGAAAACGGAAGCGTCTGCGACTCAGACTGAATTAATGATGTCGCGACCCCGGCGAAGCCGACGCAAGGTCGAGGAACCTTTTGTGCTTGGATGTGGATGAGATCCACGTCGGAGCAAAGTCACCGCTAATCTCGCTCCTCATCGGCTGCTTCTTTTTTTTCTCCCTCTCTCTCCCCAACAAAGGCGTCACGTTCCAAATCGGAGCCATGCAAATGTATTTTTTACCACTGGGCTGCACAGACAGATCTGTAAGTGCACTATCTCCAGGACGTGGGAGGATCTTATCTAACCTTTCCTGCCTCATGAAAAATTCAGTATCCTGGCCACCAATCTCCGCTGTCTCAGGATGTTATGTCCGATACAGAGACGGAGGTGCCGGGGAGCCGGGGAGGAAATTGCTTTGGACTCCTGCACTGTATGATCAGTATTATCATCGCATGGACCTCATTCACCCACAGATTCTATAGCACCTTTTACCGAGTGCTTTCGCTGTAGTTGGATCTTATTGACTGCGGAAAATGTGTGTGTGTGTGTGTGTGCGGCTCTGGGAATGTGATGGGTCTTTGTGATAGGGGTGGCAGGTTATGTAACGGGGAGGGGGGCGCAGAGGAGTTGAGCGGCAAACCGTGGCATGACAGCTCTCCGAACGAAGAGGGAAGGTCTAATGCGGGTGACTGACAGACATGTCGAGATGAAGCATCCTGTCAGTCTCCGCCGAGTGTTGCCCACCATCGCTCCCAGCTCCCCCCTCCCCCCTCCCCCCTACCAGCCTTCATCCCCGAGGGGGCCTCGCAGACAGGATGCAGGAGAGCCTAAATATCTGTGCAACCCCCTTTCCACAATAAACAAACACCTGCTTTGTAAAGACACACAAGCAGCTCTCTCCTGCTTCCAGGGCCTCCTTCGTTCTGCGCCGACGCAAAAAAGATCAGAAAACGTGGAGGTTTTTCCCCATTCGGGTCACAGGGACGAGTCTCACTGTTTGGGGGCTTTTTCCCAGGATTATTTTTGACATTTTGGGGAGAATTATAGGATTTGGTGTTGAGGTGAGAGGATCAATACTCTAGTTAAGGCCATGCATTAAGCACAGATTTGCTGGAGATTAATAGATAGAAAGATTGAACGATAACGCTGCAGATTTGGCACGAAACAACACAGTGAAATCTAAATAACATCTTCACTGTCTAACAATCAACAGGCCGACAGAGGGAGGCTGTGATAGGTTAGCAATGGAGGCTTCCTGTGCATTCCCTGGTGCTAATCAATCCCTCTGTTTGAAACCAAAGGGCAATTTTGCGTGTCTGAGCTGACTCGTGAGCACTTTGGTACGGCAGCTGTGGAGCAACAGATCCAAGTCTGCTGCGTTAATTAAGGGTTAATGGTGAATACTGGAGCTACAGCTACATAGGCTACTACTTTACAGTGGGTTTAAATTTAAGCCCGAGGCGTGAGCATCCCACGCAACCCTGACAGCCGCCAGCTGTATGTTTGCTCGGCTTTGCCCACGAGTGCGAACAACACCCTCGCTTGCACAATCCCACTGTAATGCCGCGGCCCATTAGACGAGGAGTCACACTGCTTTTATTTCCTCCCCGAGCCTCCGCCGGGCAGAGGGGGCACCCTCTGTCAGCGCGGCACCCCCCTCCCGCTGCGCCAGACGACAGGGAGCAGCCGCGCCGAGGCACCCGGCCAGAGGCTTGCCAGCAGGGGAGAGGGAGGGGAGGGGGGTGGTGCCGGGGCCCAGGCTGAGGCGGCCTCTCTCCAGCCTGGATGTCCACCTGGGCGATAAGCACCGCAGACTCCGCTCGGCCCCTCGGGGCTCACAGCGGGACGTGGAGACTGAGTTTGCTGCCGAGCTACTCGACGGAGGGAGAAAAAGTGGCGCGGGGGGGGCGAGGGAGGAGGAGGAGGAGGAGGAGCGCGTGTTTGTGAGACAATCACCACGTCATCTGTTTTTCCCCCCTTGGTGCCAATTTGATATGCAAAAGCGCACCTGTTTTGAACCTGGATTGTGATCGTGATTTGGAAGGACAGTGAAAGCCCTGCAGCGAACTGGCAACCGAAACACTCTGAAAATAAGCAGCATTAAAAGATTAATATACAATGGTGGTCCCAAACGTTCCCCCGAAAACGATGCCCCCCCCCACCCCCCACCACCACCACCAAATTCACATCGGAGGCTTTGCTTTGTCTGGCTCGGCAGCTGCTGCCGCAAAAACACGAGAGATTAAACCAAACATTTAATAACTTTTCCCTTCGCTGAGACTCGTCTTGCGTCATATTAAGTTACACATTCTTACAAGTTGAGTAAATAAACTCAAGATGCCTTTTTTTTTTGTTGTTTTCATTCAAAGCTGCTTTTCAAGTTGCTCAAACAAAAAAGGGGGACTTCAGTGCCTGGCTGGTCATGCGAGCCAGTGTGTGACATTTACACGGAGAGCAGCGAGGGGCGCAAGCCGCATTTATTATGCAAATGAGGAAGGGTGAAAAATCAGCAATTACACTGCTATTTTCAAACACATTGCTTCCAATTGCAGGCCTCCTCATGCCTGTGTTATTGTGGAAAACAATTTATTAACTGTGCATATGTAGCCGGCGAGCGTACCAATCAATGCGCGTATGTATGTCGGTTGCCATGGTTTCTCGCCCTGATGTGGTGCCGCGAGTTGTGATTTACATTTGAGTGTGGGCTTTGTACTGATGTGCGGGCAGTACAATGGAAGCAAAGAGGAGCTGGGTTTTTTTTCCTCCCTCCTTGCCGACGCTGATGTTTGCTCGCAGGAGGAGACCAAATTGCTCGAGACGACGGCGGCGGCGGAGTCGCCTGGCGTCTCCGACGACCCCGACACGCGACCGCGGCGCTTCGCCATCGTTTTAATCTCTTCCTACGTGGCTTTTTCTTTTTTTTATTGAAACCAGTGTCTTGACTTCACAGGTGATCAGATTGTGTCGGGGACTGGAAATAATAAAAGAGAGGAGGGTATTTTAGGAAGGGGGGGGGGCAGGGTGGCGGGGGGGATCAATACTGGCTGAGGTAAAGTGGCCCCACTCTCTGCCGTGTCCTCGGCGTGAAGCACAGCCAGATAAATGATCAGAGGGAAATCAAGATAATGACTTTCATTTACTCAATAAGCAGATATTAATTATCTATCCGACAGATTAGGAGGCCAGACTTATTGAGAGCCTCCAGATAAACGGCGTCCTGATCGAGATCTAATGAAAACCCTGCTTCAGGTCGTCCAAACGTGTGCGTTTACACGTTCGTTCCGTCTCCCGTATCGCTGCGGATCGCGCTCGGGCACCGCGCCCTCAACGCCGACGCCGCCTTTTTGTTTTTCTGCGGGGAATTCAATGTTGTCGCAAACACCGCGTCTCTGCAAGCCCCCCACCGAACCCCCCCGCCCGCTGCCACCCTCTGTGGAAAAGTAATGAAATGATGAATTTGTGAAACAACCGCAGGGTGACTATGATGAATTTTGTGGTATCTCTCAGACTAATAGCTCTGTCAACGAGGACTCTATAGACGAGCGCAAATGGGCGAAGCAATCACGCTATTTGTGGTTTAATGCACAAAACATGAGCGGCGGCTTGCTTAAATTGAGGCAGCAAATATCTGTGTGATGAGAGAGGTTAATCCAGCATTGATTACCGGGGCCACGCTCGCGCTTTTTTCTCCCCCTTCCCTGACAAAACCCTGAAAATGCAGCGTTTTTTTATTCTCGCTCCTCACCAACATATTTGCCAGAGGGGGGGCCGAGCTGATTTGCGGCAGGCTATTGCGCGTTTGGCTGCCGTCCAGTCATTTAACCTGCCAATAGTGGCGCGATCTTGGAGATGCTCACGAGAGCAAACGCTGCCCTGCAGCCCGCCTGCGATGGCGGCAGGGAAAGCAGCTTCTGTTTTACTACCCGAGCACAAAGGGAGCCTGATCTCACGGCAGGCGAAGCGCTCCTCAAGCTGGCAAAGACTTGCTGGCTACTTTGGAAGTGAGAACATCCACGGCTGATGTAAAAGGGGGCGGAGCTAGATCCTAATCCAGTTGAAAGCATCATTGGTGAATCCAGATGACTTAATTTTCTGTTGAAGCTGAAACTTTTCCGTGTTAATTTGAGACTTTTCTCCTCCGTGCACAAAGTGTGTAGGTGGGAGGAACCTTTCTAACGAATGCAACATGACTCAGAGCTGAGAGACTCTCCGTCTGAATCCAAACGCTGCATTAGTTATGTGCTAATGTCAGTTATTAACCATCAGAGGGGGTTCATGCAGGTCAGGTGAAGAGGTGATTAACTTCACATCTCCACAGCCTCCGTGGCTCCGGCTGAAGGACCGACTTCTGAAAATCCTGCCGTCCGCCAAGCTCACGTCTGCGGCGAATCGTGTGAGTGGATCGAAGGTGTTCGGTTTGTGTTGAACGAGTTCAGCGCTGCAAAGTCCAAGGACGCCGCTCCCGGTGAAAGCGGAGGGACACGAGCGGCGCTGGTAGTCTGCAGCCAAGGTTCAAGTGGCTGCAGCGATCACAGTGAAAGTGTCACTTTTGACAATGAAAGGATCCTTTCTCTCTTTCTTTTTGGTGCCTCTCTCTCTCAATTCCTGGAGTTACGGACTCGCCGATCCATCTATCGAAATGTCACTCACAGTTTCCTACAGCCCAAAGTGACGCTCTGGATTCCCTCTGTTGTCCGACCAGTGGTAAATAGATACAAAACAGAGGCACAACCCCAAACGAGGAGCCTCGAAGGAGCCTCGGGAACTATCTTTTAGGATCTGCACTGAAATGATGCGCAGACTGAGGCTGCACATTCGTGCCTGCAACGCACACACACGCCCCGCATGGATCAACACATTTCCACGCACACATATTGTGGAGGAAACAACAAAGAAAGCCGACATGCTAATTATTTTTGCCCTAGTGGCATCGCCGCGCATTTCAGAGGGCTCGTTTGTTTGCCGTGCGCGTGTTGAAAGGAGGACATGTTTGTGTACATGTGAGAAAACGGCCAGCTGCTTAAGTTCTGGTGTGTGTGTGTATATTTGTGTGGGTGTGTGGCTGTTGTTAGCCTGCCCGGTAACTACGGCGGCGGTACCTCGACAGGGCGCACGTCTGACCACATACCAATCAGCTGCCTGGATAATGAGTATAATTGATTGGAGCCTCATTCAGATTCTGTGGAACAGAGCATGCAAATTGTCCTTGCCAAGTCATAATGAGGGCCCTCTTTAATGGCACAATCAAAAATTTCACTTCTAATTTCGCAAAAACTGAGGCGAGGGCTCCGTGTTGATTGCATGGTCGGCTGCCAGCATCGGCCGCACGTAAACAGACAGGGTCGCCGCTTTATCTCCGTTTGCCCAGGAAATATGCCGCACGCATACGCACGCATGGAGGTGAGATAAAGACCGGGAGTGGCTCGGAATCCATATTCATCCGACGCGTTCGCCTCTTTTTTCTTTTCGTTTCGCGACCGCGCCATCGATCGGTGAGGACGCGAGCGGCGAGGGGAAGCGACCGTCGGCGCGCTATCGAAGGCTGGGAGCTGCCGCCGCCCTCCATCACGCCGACGCCTGCCGCGTCGATGCGATGAGCACTTGATCCGGCGTTATCCTCGAGGAAACATTCACAGTAGAAGCCAGTAAAGGCGACGGCACACATCTTTTTTCTTTTTTGATTGGAAGCACTTCATTCCTTCTAAACGCTTTAATTTTTATGTTTGCGCTTGAAAACGGAGCCGATCCAATATTAATACCCTCCCACACTCGCTAAGTCACTGAAAGGGATTTTTTTTTTGTCTTTGGCAAACTTTTTTTGCAAACTGAGCATCGCAGCATCTTTGGTAGTCCTGTCATCCCCGGACTAATGAATGAATTAACAAATGAAAAGAGGATTTGCTTCCCTTCAGAGGAAGGTTAATTTCCATTCAATATGCTAAACTGCTTAGAACCCGGGACTTGATCCGAGCGACGCGGCTCTCGCCGCGGGGCGCGCTGCTCTGCCCTGTGACCCCTCCGGCCCATCCGTAATCCTCCAGGATCCCCTGGTCAATATCTTAAGATTGATTCACCTCTCTAGTCAAATAAACTATTAAATCCATTAGCGGCGCAGCTCGGGCTTACTTTACATTTTGATTACAATCAATTACGTCGCCCGAGCGTGGTTCTGATGGCGCGGCGCCGTCCCAATGTTAAACCGGGAGGTTCTGCAGACCGGACTGCTGTCTCAGTCAGAGGGAATTTGGGCCGCGGTGTCTTCACGGGCCTTCCGATCTGCACTGCAGCGACCTGGCGATGGTGTCAGAACGGCTCCGAATTACAGGAAAACGTGCCTCTGTAAGTCACAGATTTATCACCTCAGTGCTGCTGACCCCCATCAAACTCTGTTCCAGACACGACAGACGGCTCCTCTGAGCGAAAACGCTCTGGAGAAACAGCAACGCCACCTAATATCCTAAGAGATCACATATACTGGCAATACCAGGAAATGACCAAGCAGGGTTCCCGTCCGTTCTGCTGCAGCCGTGGCTAATGAACAGCTTCATTTCCCCGAGTACAGGCGGCACCCCCCCACCCCCGCCCCCCAAACCACCGTTCCTCCGTCAAGGACTGGACGGACGCCAACCAATATCTCTAATTGATTTAACTCTGCCAATAACTTGCTTTGCTTAATAAAAGTAAAACATTTAACAGCTAATTACACAAATATTTCCATCAGCAGTGAAGGGAACGTAAATTAGACCTATAGGTGATATTGGTTCTACATTCTTCAGGTTGGCTAACAAACGATGCTCCGACCTGCGCAGCAAACCGACACATCAGCGAGTGAAAAAGCCAACAGTGGCACTCAGTCTCAACAGTCTCCAGTCAGGAACAACACGCGCTTCCTCCTGGTTTCATGCGTTTCCTCGGCACAGCGCATGGAAGTGTTGTGACATACAGATTTCCCTCCACAAATGGAGGCAGTCGTCGACGCTCGCGCCATACGAGTGTGGGAGAAGATGTGAATCACAGGGACTGAACTGGAGCCGTGCTTTGTTAAGACAAATCAGCGACAGTTAATAAACATGTCAGTGTCTTTTTTTTCTTCTTCTTCTTAGTGTTTCAGTCGTGTTGCGTTCAACAGTCCGATGCACCAAACGCCACTATCAGCAATATTGCACCACGTCGAGGAAACTCTTAAACTGTCTCAAGCTAAAGTGAACCAATTACTGACAGTGTTAATTTAAAGGGGAACAGTTGAGATGCAAACAAGCCAAATGTCACCCAAAAGTACAGAAACTGCCCACGACTTCTCATCAGATTCATAAAGTGTCATGTAAATGTCAAAATGATGTTGTTGGGGTGCATCACGGCTTCCTGTGATACTTGTAAGTGACTCAGTGATGTGATTGGCATCCGAGAGAGGCAAGGTCATTCGACGGTGTTCTGGAGAGACGCCATGTGTGGGTAAACAGTGCAACAGTGCGAGGCTGATGTTTCTCAAATATAAACGTTTGAACCGCAGGATTTCGTCATCCCCCCCCCCCCAACCGCCGCCGCCCCCCCCTCACATAATATCATTCAAAGAGAATCTCAAGAAATCCCCTCCGCACCAGCCGCCGAGCAGTCAGAAAGAATACAGGATGCGCAGGAACGCTCCGCCAGAAACACCGCGCATCCGGGAAGATGGTCGGGGAAACCGACCCGGCCGTGGAACGCCGCTCGGCGCCGCGCGCGAAACGTCCTGAAAGTGAAACGGCGCGGCTCGAATCTGCTGGTCACCGGCCAGTGGCTTGGAGCTTTGATGAGAGCAGGGCTCAATGCAGAGGAGAAAACAATGCGCGGGTACCAACGGCCCACACAGTCTCCTCTAAAGAAAGGCTGTTTGCTCCAATGACAGAATTGCAATGAGTCTATATTTTGCAACAGTGGATGGGTGCTCATCCTGTCCATACATATGTAGGACAGAGGGCTATTTCCCCCCTCTTGCATGTGTGTTTCTTGGCATGTTCCTGCAGCTTAATCTTTGAATTTCTTCGCTCAAAATAGCATCATAAGCTCTCCTCAGTCACACACTTTGTGTCTGTCTCTTATATATTCCGGGGTGATAGAATTTTGGGTAATCCCTTTGGATTAAAAAGACTTCTTCTAATACCTGGAGATGCAAGTCAACCACACTTAGTAGGTAGCGCATGTAAGCCTGTGTTGCTGCATGAAGAGGAGGGAAACAGAGTGTTTGGGATGAGCAGACAGGCAGGGAGGGAGGGAGGGAGGGAGGGAGAGAGGGAGGAAGATAGAGAGAAAGAGAGAGAGAGGGAGAGGCGCTTTAATGCTGGTGTCCCTTTTAGACATGCTTTTAATTCCTCTGCAGGAATATCAGCAATATTTAACTGGAAATGTCACAGAATGTCAAGTCGGAAAATGTCACTGGGGAAGGACTGGAGGGTGACCTCAAACCTCCCCTTTAAGATGAAATAAATATGCCTCTGTGGTATTGTAAAGACGGGGTTTTTTTTCAGTGCATGATTCCTCCATTTTTACGGGGGGGTGGGGTTGGGAGGGGGGGTGGCTATTCATTTTCATAGCAACAGAGGGGCGAAGAAGGCGGAAGACAGGCCAGGGAGAGATAAATGGACTCATCAATCGTGGGAGAGTGGGGACAGAGGGAGCGCCCGGCGTCTCCCCTGTCATTTCCACCATCCGTCGTGTAATTGTTGACTCGGCCGCGTTGTCACCTATACGCGATTAAGCGCGCCGAATACTAAGAGCAGCGCTTAGCATAGCCTAAATGATCTATTGGTCAAACATTTCTACGTGAGAGCATGCATTATGGGATGAGTCACTGGCGCGATGAGACGCGCTCGCTCCAGCTTCGCTCCAAAGTTGACGCCGTTTCACGAGAACAAGTTGGCGAACATCGCGCTTTAACCTTGACGGCGAAGCCGAGCGTCTATAAATAGCAGGGAAAGTCAGCGAGTTGTTTGTTTTGAACTCGCGGAGCACAAAAGAAGCTGGTTATTGGAGTGCAACCGGAGCCGTTTGTGACGAGCGCGTCCGGTGACGCATCGTCCTCGCAGCCGTGACCGAGCAGTTCTGCGGCGGACGTCCGCGCACCCTCCCTCCCCGACGCTCGCGTCGACCGGCGCGGCTCTCGGAATCGCTGCTGACATTTGAACCGACGCAACGGAGACTGAAAAACGCTCCTTTGGCTGGATGAGCCGGGGCGCCGCGCCGTGTTGTGAGGCATCTCGCTGTACCAGAGCCCCCGGATGCAGGGGCAACATAAAGCAACCGTAATCCAAAATCAATACGGCTGGAGACTGGAGGAAAATATTACGGGAACCGTTCGGAGAACAAGGGGCACAGTTCAGCCACAAAAGCACGAGGACCTTTTCTTTTCTTTTCTCTTTTTCTTTCCTTCCAATCTTCCTCCTTTCGAAGTTGCACCAGGGAACATTTCTGAAGGGCAGAAATGATCCACTTATGCCCCATCAAGACATTAGCCAGGACTTCTAGGTGTCAGATTAGATACGCATTCGCTTTGCTGCAGTGCATCGGCCCCCCCTTCCCTTCCCTTTCTCCCTCTCCGCTGCGTCTCCCCTAAGAGATCTACCTCAGTGCTTTTAACATTAAGGAAATTGATATTAACAAGATTGAGTCTATGCTGAGTTTTATAGTTTCCAATAATGGAGCTAATGCAGATCATTACCAAGAGAGCAAGTGAAGTTATAATCTGGCTGGGCAAACGCATCCAGCTGGCCCCGACCAGAATAGCAATAGATAACACGCCAGGCTTGGCAGCAACAAGCTCATGTTTAAAGGGACTTCATTAGTGTGGGAGAATTTACCTTTTTCATACCGTCTTTAGAAGTAAAGTTCCCCAGACATCCGTAAGGTGAACTGGGACTGCGTGTGTTCACCACTTCACTCATTTTGACTCGAAAAACAAACGGCCTCGTTTCAAATTAGTGGACGAAAAACTGCTTCTCTTGAAGTCGCCTGCTCCGGGGTGTCACGGCGCAGTGTTGCCATCACCAGGAGGATGAGCCGCACGCAAGAACGGCACCGGCGCCGCTCTGTGACTGGAAAACGACCGAGCGAGACCCTCAATGATCGTTTCTCATCCTTGATATCTACAACTCTTAAAGGGCCTCCGAATTGAGAAAAGAAGCTACGTTATCTTCACTCTGTGCTTCCCCCCTTAATCAATATACCTTATGGACCAATTCTACACACCTTATCAAAAAAAGTGGTGATAAGAAAAAAAGACTTAATTGAACTGTTCCGTCTTGGACAGAAAAGCCTTCACTTCACCTCTGGTCCCCCAATTCAGAGGAAAATCAAGTTTGGGAAGGACAAAAGATTTTCCGCCAGCAGAAATTCTAAGTGGCTCACGGAGGGTTAGGCCAGATATGAGGTGACACTCAAGAGATGTGTGTGCGCGCGGGCGCGAGCGCGCACGCGCGTGTGTTTTCCTTCCTGCGCTATTGGCGGGTAATTAGATTAAAGGTGCATTATTTCAAGGTCCCAGTCTTTTAAATGTGATAAAGTGTAATCTGCTGTCTGTGGCGAGCGAGCTTATATGTCCTTCTCTGAGGTCAGCCTGCTCCTTTACCTTCATCCAGAGAGGGGTCTATTCTCCACACCGCAGAGCTCATCCAATCAAAGTTTAGGGGGGGGGTTAAAAAAAGGCGACGCGTCCAGGACGCCTCGAAGATCAGGACTCCCTTCTTTGTCCGAGGTGCTCGACGGCTGCTCTTTTCAGAGCGCCGCTCCCTAAAGCATTCTCGCACAAGTAGGTGGTCTGCAGCTGCCATTGTCGGACGTGGGATGCATCGCTTGGTGCAATCAGCAAACGAATATGTTATGCAAAGCTTCGCCTGCTCGCACAAAGAGACACGGCGGCGGGGACCTTGACCCCGGGGCGAAGAAGCGGTTAATACTTGACGTGGATGGCGACGTTTTTCCAGCGCCGCCTCTTGAAAGCCACCCACAACAAGTAGCCATGTAGCCCACTCGGAGACACCCAATAATACCCATTCAGTTAATATCTCTTATTATTCGGCGCTCTCAAACCCAGCGACTTAAAATACAGCAAAGCATTTAGGTCAAGGGTAAGGAAAGATTTAGATTCCATGATCCACCAAGAATTTCCTATTATCTTGGAGGACTCTTTTTAAAAAGGGCTGAAGAACCCGACGAAGGCTGAAAGTGCTGCTGAAATTAACCTGTTGAACGCATTAGAAGACGCACTTCACGCTCCGGCTCTCACACCACCTGAGCTCGACCGTTTAAATTTCTTCTATGGTGCTTTTTTTAAAAATGTTTCATCAGTCAGTCGTAAATCCGTGTACATAATCTAAATCCTCTTTACATCCCCGGCACGGCGGCCCTTTTTTATGGCCTCCCAAAAGAAGAAGAAGAAGAAGGAGGAAGAAGAAGAAGAAAAAAAAAAGAACCAGCCAGACGCCGCATTACGGCTCGGGCTCAGCGTGCACCTAATTCATCTTCTCGGGGGCTGAGTAATGTCAGGGCATGGTTGCATCACTTCCACGGGATGAAATGCCAGAGATGTTCCTGACCATGTGCACTCCATCCCAGTTCCCTTTTCCATCAGGCCTCGTGTCCCCAGGCTCAAGTGCTCCGACACGGGCTGAGAGAACAGGCATTAACCTTTGAGGATAGAGCTTTTTCATATAGATATAAATATATATATCTGTTTTTCAAGACGAAGGGAAAATAGGGCATCTGCCTCTATTGATTTTTCCCATGTCTGCTCTGAGTCAGTGGCCAAGTTTTTTTTTCCTGAGAGTTTCATATATTCTGGCGCCCTCTCAAAACTAATCTACAGATGTGTTCTTGGAAGCCTTGGGGTGTTATTAAGTGTTTCACTTTTGAGAAATCACAGCGCGCGCGTGCTGTTTGTTTGCCGTTTCTGCCCGGTCCCAACGCGGCCTCTCCTGGCCTGGTGGTCAGAGCGGCCGAGGGGGAAGAGGTGGGGGGTGGGGCTGCGTTTCCCCCACTGCACTCGCACCTCCGGCGCTGCTATTATGCACCACATTCATTTGAGTGACACAGCAGTAATTTCCTCTTTAATGATTGCATTGTCCTCTCCTCTCTTCCCTCTTCATGGACGTTAACTTTTATTGTATAATAGCTTGGCGGTGACACTACACTAAGTTTGCCTTTATGGTTGTTCATAAACATTGACCACAGTTGCACATTACGGCCGACATTTTTAAAGTGTTAAGTAAAACAAAGTCCTTGAAAGTGCCGATGATGAGGGAGTCTTGGGCCTGCGCGGGACTCCGGTTCCAGCCAGGAGTGAAAGCCCGGAGTGGCGGCGTGGCTGCTGCGATTATGAAGGCTAATAATGACGGTCGAGGGTTTTATAGGCACAGAAATGAGGCGTTCCAACCGGAGGCGCCCAAAACGGCATCAACAGAGGAGGGATGAGCACTGAAACGCTCCCGCGCCTCCCCGAGCGACGCCATCATCGCTTCCTGGATCTAATTGCACTTTACCGGATCTAACGGCGCCTTTTTCCCTCTCATGAGCTCTCTGATCTTCACCTAAGTGGTGACCATAAAGGCCAGAGCGTGGTCAGAGTGAGTCAGGTGAAAACAAAGCGAAGCGCAAACCCGCAGCGCGGTGAGCGAGGAGGTCGGGGTGGTGAGAGGGATCAGTGAAAGTTGCAGAACTCACTCTGTGACTTCAGGGAAAACTGGTCGATCACTGTCAGGATTGAGCAGCAAGTCAAGTCCTATTTAAGTCCTGTTTTCTACACTGAAACAACACAAAACTATCTTTTTTCAATCAAATCGAGTTTTCACTCGTTGCTTCACATCCTTCAAGGTTCCGCGTAATAATTGCAATGTTTACTCCGCTCAGCGGCAATTAAAGCCGCACCTCTCGCCGTGCTTTTTTGGGTGAAAATTAAGGCCGTCAGGGAACGCATGTAGCTCAAAAATGAGCAACACTTTCCTAATTTAGTCTTTGCTTGTCTTTGCTTTCTCGCTGAAATAATGGCCTTCGCACAGTTTGTTGTTCCTGCTTTGGTTGTTTCCCTGTGAAGTCTGCCACCGTTCCCATTCCAAAAAATTTCTCTGTCTACCTCCCATCTGCAATTCAAATGGAAAGACTATGCAGAATAGGCCAGATGGTGTATCCCAGCCTGCTATTCCCCAGTCCATCAGCCAATCCTTTCTGTGTCTATTCTTCTGCACCCCCTTCAGCAAATACTTTCATTTCCCCTGCGCCCCCCCCCCCCCCCTGTATGCACTACTTAAATCTCAGGATAGCTCTGATTTGCACATTTATTGAATTAATTCATGATTAGAATATTAAGGTATAAAGCTATAAAGTCTTAGCGCCATGCGACTTTAGAGGAAGACATTGACATTCACGAGCCGCCCCTGCCGGATGCTGAGCCAATCAAAACAGTGGGATCCGCGTTCTCACCAGACCCCCAGCATTTCAAACATGCTGACTTTGCCCTTGTCTGTTTGTTTGCGTGCACTCTGCCAATTCAGTCATAAAACTCTGTCAATCACCAGTCTATCAGCGCACCCCAAGACGGGCCAGACATTTAGTCCTTCAGCCTCGAATGCTTAAGCAACTTTCGCCTGCCAACCTTTGGCTTTCATGGAGAGGAAGGAAGGAAGGAAGGGGGGGGGGCAGGAAATGATCATTTGCATCTCTGCCAACCTGTCAAGTCAGACCCTCACTGACAAAATGAACGCTGTCAAGCCCCTGACATGATGAGCGATTTTGCGCGCACGTGCCAAAGTGTGTCAGGAACTCATCTTCCCACCTGTCCTTCAACGACGCCACGGGGTGCCATCCTGCTTTTACTTGCTCCCATTGATGAGGGGAGGACGTGGCGGCGCGCCCTCCTCCCGATTACCCCCAAAATAGACCCTCGTGTCTCATGTCCTGCTTGGCAGCCGCGAGTCTTCCCTGTCGTGACACATTGTCAGGAAGCTACGGAAAAGTAGCAATTTGCCCAGGTATCCGCGATCCAACGTTTTTTAAATACCAGCCAGAAAATGATCCGTCTAAATTTAGATCAAATCCCATTAAGCTCGCAAACACTCGTGTCGCACTGTTGCAGGGTGTGGACTCGCTCTGATACAAGATGTTTCATGCACCGCGGTCTTTAGCAGGTACTTTCTATTTTCTATAACAGTTGTGATCCATATTTTGCAAATATTTGAGTTGAGATGTTGCTACATTATGGAAAAACACGGGTGTTAATTGCACAGCTCCTAAACAGAGAAACATTGTAGGTGGTGTTAAATATGGCAGGTTTATGTTTCTATGCAAAACATCCAATATCTTTGAGGGGGGGAGGGGGCGCATTTTTCTAGGGAAGCCTCCTGGATGTGCACTCGGACTGTAAAGAGTGGACCACATCAGGCTGACATTGCTTCCATCTGACCTATAGGAAGCTTTTCACACCTGCTTTTGAATTTTCACAGTGCACCTTAACAGCTCTTGATAAAGGGTGTTACTGTCATGCCGCTGGGGCCTCGGAACAAGCTGTTAAAACGCGCGAGGAACACCAATATCACTGGCATTCTGCAGGAACCAGGAGGAAACATGTCCATTACTGCGGCGGGGAAACATCCCATCAGGTGCTTTGTATTCTCCGCATGTTGTGACGTCCCGCCTCCGCGCCGACATCGCGCCACACACTAATGCAGGGGGCTATAAAACGCCAGCCATAAAGTACGCTAGACCCAGATTCTTGATTAAAAGGAGTAGATTAAGAGCCAACTTGGCTGCTGCGCGGACATAAGTCATTGCCGATGCCGCTGCGTGTGCGAGCAGGGAGCACTATGGGAAAAAATTTGCAGGCAGTCCCCCCCCCCCTCCCCACACACACACTCCCTCCCCCTCCCTTTCCCCAGATAACGCGGCACTCGGGGGGCTTTCCTTGTACATATCATTGCTGCCCTCTGCAGTTCCACACCCATTTGCTTGCAGCCAAATGAGTTGATAAGGCTGTAATGAGCTGCTGTGTCACACTTCTAAATTAGACATTTGGCTTCTTGTGGAAAGCATTTTTTACTTATGATTAAAGCAGAAAAAAACAACAACAGGCATTTGTTGAGCTGAACTAAAGTTTAGGACATCATCTGCATGCCAGACGTGCACACTTGCTTCCAGACCCCCTGAATAAACCGCGCTCCGTCTCCTCACAGACGTCCGCTGGACAAACCGGAGCACCCGTCCTGACTTCTCCACGCTTTTCTAGGACATGTCCACCGTCCTATTTCTTTTCTCTCCGCCGAAGCACAGTGACATAAATGTTCAGTCCACACCTGTGGTGTGATGCGCCTTGTGACAGTCCGCTCAACTCTCCCCCCCCCTTGGGCCTACCCACCCGCCCGCCTGCCTGCCTGCCTGCCTGCATAACAGGAGAATGCAATTAATGACAGATGGCCAGGCGATGACCACGTCCTTGAGCGAGCGAGCCTTATTGGCACCTCCTGCTAATTGTATCACATATAACACAACTAAAAGCATAATAAATCTGGGAGAGAGCGGCGCGTTTTATGCAAGCCCTTCTCCTCTTTTTCCAAGTGGTAAATTGCTCTGCTCTTGAAATATCTACAACCTTCTGACACCCGCACTGCATTAGCTTAATTGCCTTTTTCTCTGCCCAGGTTTCCTCGGGGCCCCGGAGAAACGGAGGGGAGCGCCGGCGAGCCGAGAGGCAGGTGCAGGCTGAGGGAAAAAAAAAAAAAGCGGCCGGGATCTTTACACTGATTAACAACAATTGCGGCCGATTAGGTGTCATCGCCTGCTCTGAAGTGAATCGAGGCAAGAGGGCATGAAATTGTGTGCTGTAGCAAAATTGTCAAACACTGTTAAAGGTTTATTAATTGCACTTGTATATTCCGGACCGACGCCGGGTTCAGCAGAGCAGCGTATTAGATTAGCATGACATTTAACAAGTGCGTAATTTCAGACAGATAGCCGGATAGATGGACGGCCAGTCCATTAAAGTTAAGACTTTGCGAAAGTCCTTTAATGAGGACACTCCGCCGGGCTCACCTGAGGTGTCTGGCGCCCGCACGTGTCCGCGCAGACAGCTTGTGTCACTGCGGGGGCTTTTCCCTCAATGCTCGGCGTCGCTCCCTTCCCCCGCCTCCCCCCACCCCCACCCCCACCGCCGCCCCGGCCACGCCGTCTCACCCCGGGCTCGTTACCGGGAGAGTGATGACGGTGTCTCGGAGCAGCTGCCGCGCGGATGATGAAGCCAAAAAGACGGGAGCCAAGCCCTCCCACNNNNGCGGATGATGAACCCAAAAACACGGGCGCCAAGCCCTCCCCCCCCCCCCCCCCACCCCCTCTGTACACTATCCTATACAGGCTTGCAGGTGGACGGGCGCTAAGATCTCGCGTCCCTAACTTGGAAATTCAACCCAAATCGATGCCCGCATACACTTGTGACGCTGCAGCACGAATCACTTAAGATTTTTATTGCTTATCTCAAACAAAGGTTCATGAACTCTGCGCATGTACGATCGATGGCGGCGATCGACTCCGACGCGGCCCGGGCACGTGCGCGCCGGCGCGTCCCGGTGATGAGCGAATTGATTGGTGCTGCAGGTCAGCCGCAGTCGTTCGCCGCTCGTCCTCCGTCTTTTTTGGTTTCATTTTTTTTTTTTTTCCCGTCCCAGGAGTAAATAAATCAAATCAGAACTCGCACGTGAAGAACCGAATCAAAGGCGACATCCACCGTAATCCCCCCGTCTGGTGCGAGAATTAAAGACGACGCCTCCCGATGCAGAACGGAGGCTCCTTCCGGCCTCGCACTTAATTTTCCTCACTCACTGCACATCATCTGTATTTTCTTCACTGGCTTATCTGCGATAGACTCCCCTCCCCTGTGATAACTTTACCCTTAACCTAATGACCTAGCAAATTAGTCTTCGCCTTCCCCTCCCGGTGTAGATTATGCCGCAACACGGGCGCGGTAATAAGCCGTCAGACAAAGTAAATGCCCGCGTTGGAGGGCACAAATCTTATTTGGCCGGCGCCAAAGTCCACAAAGAGAGCTGAGTCGGCAGCGGCGCTGCTTACTCTGGTGCAAACAGGAGATTTATGGTCAAACTTCATTAGATATATTGAAGAACCGGGAACCAGGAGTTCAAATATTTTGGTGCAGGAGACACTTTTTGGGGGCAATATTTGATCCCACAGTAAAGAAACAA
This sequence comes from Malacoctenus tetranemus, assembly GCA_032274765.1. Lineage (NCBI taxonomy): Eukaryota > Metazoa > Chordata > Actinopteri > Blenniiformes > Labrisomidae > Malacoctenus > Malacoctenus tetranemus. Next base: position 3,937,520 of record JAUESF010000057.1, read on the forward strand.
GTAATTGCAGGAAGAGGGAACTGGCTTGCTGGTGTTTTTGTGTATAAAAGTAGATCATTATATGGATTTGGAGCCGTATGAATATAAATTTAACCCTAATTTAGCACTTCCTTGTGTTTACTTTATGGATCGTGAAACATTTCTCCTTTCAGAATGGCTTTAAAGCCGCAGGAGGTGAACGCGCCACAGACCCCCGCCTTAGTGCGGCAGCCCCCCCGCCGACCGAAACAAAGCGCCACCTCAGGGAGCGTTGAATGGGACCGAGAAATGACCAAGTGGACTGTAGCCATGGTTGCTGCGCTGAGTAAGCACAGCAGGGGGGGGGGCGGGGCTGTGGGTGCAGCGGGCGGACTAACCTTTAAGACCACTGGGAAGGAGGGTGGAGGGGGGGGGGCGGGGTGGTGCAGGGAGAAGTGGCCACACTCGCGGCTCCACCACGTGCGGCGCCGAGACTTCCACTGTGGGATCAGAAGGAGAGAGAAAGAGAGAGAGAGAGGGGGGCAACAAGGGGAGGGGGGAGGTGAGAAGAAAAAACACAGATGGGGAAATCAATAAGGGTGTGTGAGAAATGGTCTGAATGGCTTGCATTTCCTCACTGGTCATCAAAAGGTTATTTTACACCCAAAAGCTGGTATTGATTGCGCACACTTGACACGGTCTCTGGGAGAGAGAGTGGAGGAATATCTGCTGGGGGAATTTACAGAGTATTTATTTTTTGCATTAGGATTAGGGGTGGGCGTCGGGGACGATCAATGCTTGTTTAATGTAGCTGCGGGGATCAAGACATGAATCACGGGCTCTGGGGCCATTACGTTTTATTTGGCGTTATCATCTGTGGGCTTAGGGGGCCCGGCGATGCCTCGGTTTGCTCAACATGTGGAATTAGGAGCTCCATGTCGGGCGCAAATGGCAGCGCCAAACACATCTGGCATCAGAGTAGAACAGTTTGAAGGATGCGACTTTGGGATTATTTCAATTATTCGTCAAGATTTGAAGGAAATTTGAGAACGGTGTGGGAAGGAACGAACAAACGAAACAAAGGAAAACTGTTGTTAAATTGTGTTTTTTTGAAGGAGAATCGTTGTTATTTGAACAGTTTGCACTGAAACGGTGAATCAAATGTTGCGCTGCTGCCGAGTAATCAACCAATCGGACCGCTCCCGCTCAATCCCGTCTCCGGAGACGTGGCACTCTGTCTTTACCTCGGAGTCGTTCATTAACGGGACTGTTTGACGACTCACTTTGGAGGGAAAAAAAAAAAAAAAACTGCGCTCGGAACAAAATCTATTCATCAAAATCTACAGCTGCAGGCTTAATGGATTATTGTAAGAATATAGGCTCGGACCAATATAGCTCACAGTGCAAATATAATGATGTAGTAACTGGGGACTCCTCGGTACTCAAAGCAGAGACACGATGGGCATTTTAATTCACAGCTTGTACGACATGAACAGCCATAACAGTCATCACTGCATCAGTTCAAAATAGAATGATCCTATTTTTTTATGCTTTGTCAGACGTTTATCGATATCTTTCTGCAATCTTTGCACACATAAATGTGAGTATCATAGTGGTTTCTTTTGATCCTAAATAGTTTGGAGGTCCGAGGTGGGACAGAAAGCGATAGGAACATTTCCTCCTAATAAACGAGGAGCAGAGAAGAAAATGAGACCAAAGAGACAACCATCAGACTCCCTATTAGCACGCCGGCTATCAGAAAGTGTGGGAATGCATGACAAGAATTAAGCGCAATCAAAGTTTCATCTGGGAGACAATGACAGCTTCACCTTGTCTGGAGCTTCTGCCGAGCGAGGAAGACCTTTGGATATATGCTGCTGTCAGGCAGCCGGCATAAATTGCCCGAGCCTGAGCGCTTTGAAATGATCAATTCCACCGAAACATGCATCATCATGACAGACCGCTATGTTGCTGCGGCAGCGCGGATCAATTCATCAGCAGATATCTGAGCATGGTGAAAATGTTTTATTGTGCAATATGGTCGGTGATGGGGGGGGGGGGGGGGGGGGGGGGGG
>JAUESF010000057.1:3941160-3954734 GCA_032274765.1 Malacoctenus tetranemus
TTGTTCCCTCCACCCGGCCCCCCCCCCACCCCCCCCCCACCCCCTCCCCTTCCTGTCTTTACACAGGGGCGCGCTGGAAGGCTGCGCTGCGGCATGAAAGGATGGCAACGCTGAGAGGGGCTTTTGCTCTTTCAGGCACGTCAATTTCCACATATTTCTCTGCTGTTATTGATACAGGAAAAGCCACATGCAAAAAAAAAAAGCACCCAGAAGAAAACGGCCCGGGTTCTTGCGGGGCCGCAGTGAAAGCAGCGCGCTCCAAAAAAAAAAACAAAAAAAACCGGCCAAACGCTCCGGCGAAGGATCAATATTGCTTTCTCTTGACAGGGAGTGATTGATCACAGGCCGACATGAGATTTCAAGATGAAAACAGCAGGTGTCTTCTCTGGAGGAGGATGTCGAGTAACAGAGCGGTGCACCCGCTGATGAAACCGACAGGCCGGCAAAGACAGAGAAAACCAGAGCCTTCACTCGCCCACGCACCTTACGTGACTAGAGAGACTCAATTGAAGAGCACAAGACTGTGGATGCAGCAGCACTTGCCGCTGCTGATGCCTTGGAAGTCTGCTACACTGCTCTCCTGCTGTTTTGAAATGATTTTCAATTGGGAGGGGGGTGGAGGGGGAGGGGAGTGGTGGTGGTGGTGGTGTCAGTAGCAGAATGACATGCCCTGACCAGTGTTAAAGCGAAGCCCCGCTTTTCAGTCATTATGCGACTGAGAATGTCCGCCTCGCACGGGGCGCGGGAGGTTGTCTGGGGTTCGACTGGATGTTTGCAACGCCGGGGCTTTCTCTGCGAGTCTCACCGGAACGCTCCGGTCCTCCTCTGACATCTCTGATTTGAATAATCTCAATTTATTCCTCAATGAAGAGCAACTGTTTGTCTGCTCGCTCTCTCTCTCTCTCTCTCTCTCTGTCCCTTCAACTCGTTTTTTTCCCCCTTTCTCAGCAGCCTTTAAAGCCCCCCCTACCACCACCACCATCCCCACCAACAGACCGATTTGACACAGCATCCCCGTTATCACAGCGTCCACTACTGATAAGACAGGCCTCTATCACCAGGCAGATGTTTGAGGGAAAAGGACAAAAGCGTGCAACATTTCCTCTGCTGCGCATCCGTCTCCCCTGGTGTTCCGCTCGCTGTGTCACACTGATTATATATCTATAGAAATTATAATGCGAGGAGTGTTGGGAGCGCGGGGCCTCCATTCTGGACTGATTACATGGGTATCACATCCCATCGGAGACATCAGTGGGAACCCGGCATGCCGGCGTGATGTCGAACCGCGTGTCCAGGCGCGCCCGGGCGCGCCTTTGATACTTCAAAATGGTGGAAACGTTTGCGATAACATCTCTTGACATCCATTCACGTGGTGGCCTGTGAACGTGCGCGCGTGGCGGGCTTTTGTAAAGGGCATGGATGACCACGGAGAAGCGGAGGCATGTTTGAGCCTTGACATTTCATGACAATTCACGGGGAAAGCAGCGACTGCTGCGTGGTCTCCATCCCTGTTCGTACTGTCAACAAAATGACGAAAAAAGGAACAAAAACACCCAAAAACAAGCTTCTGTGCTGCTTTGAAAACGAAGATGCGTTCACTGATTTTCACTTGTCACTTCCGAGAATAAAAAAACATCACCTGTCATCTGATCCAGTGCATCAGAACCACTGACCTTTAGTGTCCATGCGAGTCTGTTGACCTGTACAGGCTGCATGTGGTTTGTGTAGCGAGGAGGTCGGGGTGAACGGATGGGCCAACGAAACATCAACCCCGAAAGACCGCTTCTTTCGTTTCTAAATGGCAGCAGATGTTTGTTTCCAAGCATTGCGGCCATCACTCTCTGTCTTTGACTGCAGTGTTTTGCACCATTCACATAGTTCTGTCATCTACGCTGCTCATCGGACAACCGGCAAAAAAACATCCTGGAATTCAGCTCGTGTTATTTTTAAAGTTGTCATTTAAGAGCTATTGAGCGCGGAACAATAACAACTGCATTTATTATTTTGCTCATTTCTTATCTACTTTGTTTCTCGACCTGTTTTTATGAATTGTATCAAAACTAATGTTTTGTTTACTTGATTATTACTCTACACACAATTGGCTCATTAAATACTTAGCTTGGAAAAGGGCACAGTGAGTTGCATTTTCAATTTTTAGCCGTTGCCTGTTTGTTATTTACTCAAGTAATTAGATGACTTCCACCACTGCCAGCGTCAGCGGCAAAGCCGCAAAGCAAAATATTGTCACTTTTACCAGAGGAGGTTCACGCTCGGAGTGGCAAAAGAAAAAGTAGCAACGCTTCTCATGACGCGCAACAAGGAAGCTTCTGTATGGACGCGCTCAGTCTGAAACACACACACACTGATTCTACGACGACAATGGAAACATTGCCTTCCTCCTTCTTTGATTATTTTAAAATTTCCGAGGCTTTAGGTAAGTAAACTTCACAGGAAGCACATCAAACACATGCCATCTCTGTGACAAACATTTGAGTTTCTTTTTTATCGTTTTATATCCTCTGAGATTTATTCTAATATCTGTTAGCAGTTCAGGCATTGCACCGATAAATAAGCTTAAAGTATCAAGACTCAAACAGTCTCTCTAATCCGCACTGATCAAATACAGCCCGGCTGTATAATAACTCGTCCTCGGCTCCTCATTTGGAGGTTTTTTTCCACATCCCTTATGTCAACTTAGGCTGATCAAAGGTCAACATAAACAACCCCTCCAGAGTCTATAGGATCCATTACATTACTGGAGCATGGAGTCGGATTGAGACAGTTTAGTGGAAGATGAGTTCTGCACGGAGATGGCCTCCTCCTCCTCCTCCTCCTCCTCCCCCCGTTCCTCCCCCTCAGATAGGCGGGGTCAAGGTTGGGAGGTAATCCAATAAAACTGATTCACTGCGTCGCTGTAATGTGGGGTCACGGTGTTCCCAGACGCTGGGAGACGAAGGTAAACTGGTAATTGTCCTTGAGAAAACGCCACCGGTAGAGCGGAGCGATCCGTCGGTGGCGAGGCTGCAGCAGAAGAACTCCGGCGCGGAGAGCCAATTAAAGCTGAGGAAATCTGCAGGCTTTAATCTTCAGAGACAAGCCTGTTGATGGCCGAGCAGCGGGACGCGTGGCGCCGACCTCCCCGCGACGCTCTGGGAGCAGCCTTGAGGGTGCCAATCGCTCCGGTATGGAAATGGCATTGGCGACGTGTCATGGGGGATGTCGTGGGACGCGGGGCCACCTAATTGGTTTCAGAGGTGTTGCCTCGTCATTGGGTCGGAGAGCACGTCGATGCTCGGAGCTTACCAGAGGAGAGGAAAAGGCGAGGCGACATCGGACGAGGACTCTGTGATGATGGATGTTTATGAGATCTCTGCAGGGGGGGCATCATGTGACAAATCTGGCGCTCTCATGATGCAGGACTCATATCCACGATCATTCTGTATCCAATAACGGACCGTCTGAAGATAAACAACTTCATCGGTTTGCATTTATTTGCTTGGAGGCACTGAACTGTTGTGTTTAGTGATCCCTGACGAGTGCCCAGGACCTAGAGAGACCCCGGCACTTTATTCTCCCAACTAAAAAGGTCACGTCTTTCTCCTGCGTTCGGCTCATCGGCCTCCTCGTTTTGGTTTTTCGAGTCTTTGTAATTGTTTTGCGTTCTGTCCCGATGCCTCTCTCCGGAAGATGCAACAATATCGAAAACTAAAGAGAAATTGATTCGGCTGCCCTTTCTCGGGGATTCATTTACATGTCGGACCCGGCTAATCTTCACTAAATTGTGGTCCAAACTTGTAAAGGTCACCGAGCCCCCGATACCTTTTCTCGAGGACCGCCGCGCAAGAGTCGCCGTCTGTCCGGGCTCATCAGCGCCCGGGGTCGGCGGGCGCGAGGTGACAGACAGCACGGGGGTTTGATCAATGTGCCGACAGCGATTAGGTAAGTGGGGCTGAAAGGGCAAGTGTGTTTAAAGGGGGGGGGGCGCCAGGGGAGGCATGGCTTCCATCACCGGGATGGAACATCAGCGCTGACATTAGCTGTTGATGGTGTGTTTACAGCCGACGCGGACAGGGTCAAATCAAATACCACACGCTAACCAGGTTAACAACGTGACGAGTCGGCCGCACCTTCAAAAGCCAGACACCGACGGGTGCTTGAAGGCTGCCTGTCGGTTTCTAGTCAAGATTTTGACCAAGCTGGTGACTTCATTCATTCGGGTCTCACTTGGAGTTTCAGTGAACGTAAATCGAAGCCACCGGCTTCAGTGAGGCTGTGGAGCGGTGAATGACTCGGGCTGGCATCAATTTTAACAGTCTCATAACACCAAGGTGCTTCTTTTAGGCACTCTATCACTTCCCAGCATCTTTGGCAACTGCAGGCCTGGAGGCACAATCTCTAATATTTAAAAGGTCAAAAAGATGTTAGGGAAAGAGCATGTGAGGCTCCCGCTGATCTGGCCATCACTGATGTATTCACAGGGAATGCAGAGAGGACAGGCAGAAAGGACGGTGACTGTGTTCGATCATGCTCCATGAAACATCGGTACGTACCCGCGATTGTATCCTCTCATCCCACCCGTCTCCCAGACCCACTCCTAACAAAAACAAACAGGTGGAGAGGCAGGCTGCACCCCGGAGAGGTCGCCTGTCCATCACCAGACAAACGCAGACATGCAATCACATGCAACCTAACAGGCTCGTCTCTGGACGGAGGGGGTCGACCCAAGAATACCGATCCATGCACGGTGAGAACAAACAGCGCACAAACACCTGGAATCAAACCAGTGGTCACAGTGATAGCTATGTGGAGGAAAGCCTCGTTTGAATATCAATAAACGAAGGAGGTCGTTGACAACAGCGGCGATGGAGGAGGTAAGCAAAGGTCCACGTGTCCGACGTGCGCAGCAAAGTGATTCCATTTTAATAGGAGGGACTCCAGCATAATTGCGAGCCAATTGAAAACGAAGCCGCAATCACTTCATGGCGGTGTCGGCTGGTTGAGATAGAAATGACACGCAGTCAATGAAAACGAATCAAATGGAAACCAGCCGCGTTGTTGGCGGCGACGCCGCTGAATGGCGAAGTCCAGGTGCAGTGGATATGCTGCACAGGATGCTCCACCTCAATTACCCAAGAAACAGCCATACATCACACTCACCGCGCCACCGGCTGCATCAGTCATCGGCTACAATGTCGCGAAGGTTCATCTCGATTCAGAATTGCGCAAATTAAATTTTCCCGTCAACGTCGGTGGCGCAAAGAGGGACAAAAAAAACCTCGCTGTGAGTTTTCACACGTTTAACGAAAAAGTGTGCGTGACCTCCAGCAGGAGATTAGCGAAGGCAAATCCAGCCTCCATTTAACAAGCCGCCCAAGTTGTGGTGACATAATTTCCTGGATTGTGACACGCCGTGTGTTGGCTCCCAACCCCACGACCTCGCCTCTATTTATGGTAAATAGGATCTGATCCCATCTGACTGAGTCACAGCAGTGGCAATCTGGTTGTTAGCGGTGTCACTTATTTCCCAAACACAGGGCGCGGGCGCGCCAGCTCTCACTTCAATCTTATAATTGGCCGGCCCCAAAGATCTGCAATTACTGCACATCATAATTAATAGCAGGCTTTCAGAGAACGATTCAACTTTTGTCCTTTTGCAGGTTTTTTTCTTTTTTTCCTCCCTCCCTCGTCTGCAATTAAAGCTGCCACCTGACGAAATGCAAACACACAATTACAACAGACATAAAGGACTGGTCATCATGGGTCAGTGTGATTTGAATACTCATCACAGGTGAAGGGTAATATTTAGCAGAGGCTGTCTCGTCGCGTTAGGCTGCCTGTCACAATGTTGAAACTGCGGGCCGTCGGCGGCGACCGACGGGACCAACGGAACACTTAGGAGGGCGCCAAACGCACGCTCCCAGGAGCGAAACCGTGCGAGCACATTTCTGAGCGAGCTACTGCTAAAGATCGTTGCTACGTATGAAAATGCATTGCGTGATTTTTGTCGTGATTCACTCGCTGGGCCGCGGTTCAACTATCACGACACCAAAGGAATCCTGAATTCAAGGATGAATAAACGCGTCCGTTCTCCTCAACCTGACAGAGACGTCAAAACCAAGGCGGTGATTTAAAGCGCGATGCCGACGCAGGAATTAAAACGGCAAATTGATTTACAATTCGGTGACAACAGAATTTACGGCACAACGGAGAATCTAAGAGGATTTGGGAATTGAGAGAATGAACAAATTTGGACACAGCTCATGTCTCATCTGACATGATGGAGCGCGGCACTACAGCAGCATGAATCACGCCGCCGCCGCCGCTCTTTATGCGGCGCGGGGAAGACGGAGCGCAGACGCAGCGTGGAAAATTGGCAGTGGACATTAGGTAAGCGACCGTCTCTGCTGCTTTGTCCTGCTGTATTGTGGCTGCAGTAAACCTCTTACAATCCAGCTCCCCAACAACAATACAAGCTGCTCTGCCTCTAATTATCATACAGTAGGAAAAAAAAAAAAGAAACCCTCCATAAGGCCCGTCATTCTGCTCCATTCTGAAAAGGCTCACGTATCGATTTTTACTTAATCACTCAAGCGCGCATTAGCATTAGTCAAGGACGCAGTCGCAATCTCGCTCGCTCGCTGCACAGGAAGTGACGGACGCGCGGAGACGACTCGGGCAGGTTGTTGGTTTTTTTTCTGGAACTTGTGACTTTGGCGTTGTGTCGCTGCGAGACGTCAAACGTATCGACAGGATTGATGCAGATGAGGATGAGCGATGAGGTGACTTTAATGAGCGCGTTTGTGTTCATGTGGCCAAACGATCGGCCCATAATTTATTCAATGACTCACTTGTCCTCCTCAGATTCAGCACAATGATGTGAGCCTCTATTCCCTCTAATAACACAGTGGATTCTCTCATCGGTGTCTGTTTATTTGACCCATTTCTTTAAGGGAAAGTTTGGGACACGACACGTTTGTTTCCTAAAGGGGAAGGAGTAAAAACACAAGCCGATCCATCTCCCCAAAGCAGCTGTGTGTCTTCCTAATCCCGTCTCTTCCTTTTTTTTTCTAATCCTCCCCCCCCCTTGTTTTTGAACGAGTATCGGTTGCTTGTCATCAGTCGGTTTTGCAATTTGAGTCCTGGACCGGCGCCCTCACACATCATCTGCAGCGCGAGCTGTGCCCACGGCGAGGTGGCGAGCAGAGGCGGTGCGGAGTCAAGGTGCACTTGAAAGCGATTCTGGCGCCGAGCGCGGCGAGCGCGCCGAACCTGCCGCGGAAGCTTTTCAGTCTGAGAGCCCGAGTGCAGACCTCTGAAGGATGCGCTCGCTTCCCAGCACCTTTCAGGAGTGCAAAGCATTTCTTTAGATGATAAAAACACACACTGTTTACATGTTCTTTGATATTCTGTTACACACTTTCAGAGAGAATCTCCTTAATTAAAAAGGCACCTACACCCTCTAACACTAAACATAGGGAGAAAAAAAAAGTTAAACTGACAAAATCTCTCCATATTTAATCATTTCCAGCCATAAAAAGTGTGATCGACTCAGTGCTGGGCTTCAGTGTAAGCTTGCCTCCACACTCTAAAGCCCTTTTATCCACAGTGCAATGTATTATTTCTAACAAAGGAGCACGCATGTGACTCACTGTGCGCATTGAAAGCCAGCATACTGTCACGAAGCGCGGAAGAAATGTGGAAGCAGCCAAATATGGTCAGTGTCCACACGTCAAAGGTGAGACTGCTCCCCTCCCCTCCCTGAACCTAAGGAGTCAGGTTAACAGCACTCATCCTGCGCTCGCAGCAACGGGAACAATGCGTTGCGTTCAGGAGGATATGAAAAGGAACCGGTGCACATGTGGGCATCTTCAGAATCAAGAATCAGGGTGAAATTTGCGGAAAAAAAAAGACACTTGATTCCAGTAACCATGGTGATTCCTGTATTCATCAATCAACTGACGCACCAGAAATCCTTCCAAAACAAAAAGCAAGTTAATTTGGCCAGTTTAATGAAACCAAAGTGCTCGAAACGCCACTGATCCATCAGTCAAACCTCTGAACACACCAGTCGATAACCTGAATAAACCAACGTTTGAGAAAGTATCAACATACATCTAAAATACAAAACAACAGCCTAAAGCCAGTAATGACTGGCCGCCCCGTGCTGCTGCAGCAGCAGCTGAGCCTCTCATCAGAGTTAGCTGGGGCCGTGCTAATGTGCCAGCTCACGCTCACCAGCAGCCTGCAGTGTAAGCAGGATCAGCTACCTGGGTGCAGTTAGAGCAAACAGGCCTGTGTTGCCAGGTGTTGTTTGTGCTCACTCCACAGAGCACACAGACAGATCTTGGACACTGTAGCCTGCTGGTGGGGGGAATTATTCTGCGGTTCCGGTAATTGGGCCTCACCTCATCCCTCCGCGAGATCTCACCATCTGGATGTGATGGCCCTGAGTGTGGAACACGCCGTCCTCTCAGCATAACACAGGTGTGACCTCCATCCAGTGTTCTCGCGCGTCCCGCGGCGAAGACGATTCGCCTCCCCCCTCTTTAATTCCCTAATATACACCGACTCCTGCTCTGCCTGGAACGGGATCGCCAGGACTCGAGGGAATGTGTAAACGGTTCGAGCGCCGGCCCTCCCCAGGTGAAGCCCCGATGGGTGTCGGGATGGTCTTCACACTCGAGCTGCGATGTGCTCCGGACCAACAGGGAGTGTTACTTTCTGGAATGATTGAAAGGCCGCGAGTCGCTTTGTTCTTCCAAGCCAGATAAGACTGGATCCTCGCGTCGCAGCCGAAGATTTAAAGCCAAACCCAACCTTTGCGCGCGCGGTGACGGATGAATTTCCCGTCGCCGAGCAGCACTCGCCCGACGTGCAGTTAAAAACGAGCGACACCGAGCGGGGGGGATCTATGTAAACAATCAATGTTTTATACTTGTTTTATCAAGCGAGACCGACTCTGAGTGCTGTACGAGCCTTATCCAGATTCTCCGGCTTGTCTTTTTCCGAGCTGGCCCGAATCCATGCAGCCCAGATCAGCCGCTCCATCGGATTATCATTGACAGGAAGTCTGGACCTGCTGAGAGAGGCACTTTCCCCTCCTGATTCTCGATCTGACATTGGGACGGACAACAAACAACTCTTTTCCACAGGGAGCGCAGCGTTCCATAATCCATACTGACCTTCCCTGGCTGCAATTCAGCTTTATTTTTAGTCAGGCTGAAGAGGAAGGGGAGAGGAAAAAAAAAAAAGACACCCGACCACGTGTTGTTGATGCAGAAAGCACTGCAACAATTTTCCCAGCAGGACTCGGCCGTATCACCGCTTTTACTTCGATAAACAGCGAGAAAGTGCAGGTTTTGCTCCTCGAGGCTTAAACTTAAGCTCTCTTTATGACTCCAAATTACTCTGTATTTACAGTGCACGGCTATCTTCGCAAGCATTCAGAACGAGGGGCGAGGCAGATAACTGGGGATCGCTCACATGCCAAGAAGTAATAAGGTTATTATAGTCCCGTTGGTGAGATCCAAGTGCTTTTGTCTGCGCTTTGAAGATCAGAACTAACAGCGACTTGATTCTATTCACTTGCACGGGTTTGTGGAAGTGTGCGCGAACCTGCGGGAGCCTGTCGGTGATTGGACGGCCCGGGCCGTTGCATAACAAAGGCTCTAATGGACCAAACACACGTTTGGTCTTTGTTTACCTGAACATTAACCTTGGAGATTATTATTTCCCCCTGAAAAAAAACCACCACCAACAACAACAACACAGGCCTGCTGAGTGAATATCCTCCTGATGACAGCACGGAATAAAAGGCCATCAATGCTAAATGGTCTCCATGCCTCATTCCAAGCGCACAAAAACAAATTAAGTCGCTTGTTTCACGTATTTATCCGCACAAACAGCAGACACATTTGTCTTGGTCACACCCACTTCCCTCCTGAATAAACATTCAGATAACCTGATATTGGGCTCTGTCCCTCAACTGTGGACGCATTAATCTTCATACAGATAATCATCTGTTCAGACAAAATAGATATCCATTATAGCAAAGCCCCCCCCACCCTACCACCACCACCACATCCAGTCCCAGGGACTGATGGAACATCTGTTTGTCTCTGACGGTGTTCCGGCTGAATCTGGCTGCTTTAACTAAAAGAAGCCACATTAATAGAAAAAGGAAAGAAAAAAAAGGGAAAATGTGTTTTTCTTCCTTTTAATTCTTTAATTATTACAGAGACGCCGCCGGTATTTGCATACTTTGGTTAAGCGCCGGGGACTGTCTAGAGACCGGGGAGCCCGCAGCAAATTAAATGAAACTTTGCGCCAAAGATAATTCAGTGATTAATATTTTGGGATGTTAATATCAGAATAAGTAGGTAAGGAGAAGAGAGGCGACTTCGCCCCAAATCGAATAATTTCAGCGCGTGCGTCTGTGTGCGTCTGTGTGCGTCTGTGTGCGGTCCCCGCGCCTGTGTGCTTTCGAGCGGCCCGCGTCGCTTTCAAGTCTCCGAAAAGGAGGGAAAAAAAGTGCAAAACCAAGAAACGGAGAACAGGGGGAGTAAATGTTAAAATTACCATATTGATGGATGTTACAAAATAGTGGCTTCATCTTTTTCATCTGAATTTCAATGACGCATAATCATAATGGTCATTTGCTTTGTGTATTTGCATAGTTTCCAGAATTATTCAATTTTTGGGTCATTTTACCAACAAAGAGAAATGGAGGCAGAAACTTTGTTTTTATGTGGGTCACCATTACGTGTCACCAAACAGTGCGAGCTGCGGTACACCTGAAACCGCAGAACACCTGAGAGACCCCCCCCTCCCCACCCCCACCCCCCATATCATGAATTCTAACTCTGCATTGATGTTTAATGGATGACTTTTGCGAGCTCTGAACACGGAGGCTGCTCACATCGCTGTCACTAATCGCTGAAAACTACACATTCGGATTCAGCCGGTGAACGTTGAAGCCGAGTTGGGCTGAGTGTTGGGGGAACTGCTTAGGCTGCAGAATCCCGTCGGCAGGCGGGACAAGCTACCAAAACCCGAACCACTGCAACGATGGACGACCGGCAGCAACTTCACCTGTTTCAACAGCCGCAACCTTCCTGATGCTGAAACAACCTGAAACCTTTTCAAAATGCTCCTTTCAATGCAGCTTGTGTCATACATCAACTCTATCGCAGGATTAAGGCGAATGCAATTATGTTTGGAGACATTATTTGGCCGTAAATCCAAGTGCAGGACGAATTAAAACTGACCTGCAGACGGCTGTAAATGACACGTCGCAGTGATGGATCGAAAGGCGATTAATTCTCGGCGTGACAATGGTCGTGGCTTAAGGAGTGACGTGCTGCCCGTCCTGGCTCCGGCAGGCCTGTACGCTGAGCTCTCCTCTCCCTTCGCTGGCATAAAGACAGTAAAACAGCGTGAAAGGAGGTCAAAGAAGCGGCCACTGCGGAGGCATCCGCGCCGGACTCGGAGGTAAAAGCCGACCCTCGCCGGCTGGATCCTCTATTGACTGCACGGTGGTTGATTTTTCTGCTATGAATGAGCGCACGGACGGTTCAGACGCTCGGCGGTGTTTGTTTGTGTCTATTTTCTTTTTTATCTCCTCGCTCGGGACGCCGCGTTCGTTCACCGACGCAAAAAATAAAAAAAACAAGCCCGAGATCTGCTCTTTCAGACGCACTCGAGATTTTTCGGGACCTCCTCTGCACTGTGGGGGTGGTCGGCCGGAGGAACTGCACTTCTGGACTAAAGCAGGAGATCGACCGGCTGACCGGTGCGTTGAGCCATATTGCCTCCGTGGTTGAAAAATGACTCCCTGGGTTTTTTTCTAGGCGCTATATTACACAGCAACACCCCCCCACCCCCTTCCTACTTTAATATATGTCTGACAGCGCAATATCTTTCAATATTATTGGCAGGTCAGTCAATTTGTCAAGCTCTATTTACAACCGTAAAATTAATATCGCAATAATTTCATGTATGTAATATCCCCCCTTGATTTGCCTCAAGATTTCACATGCAAATCAGAGCCCGTGCCACAAACCTGTGACCCTGCTCTGCATGAAGAGAGGGGGGGGCAGCAAATGGATGACTGGAAGGATGACAAGCCAACATACAGTATTCATAGGTGAATCTTGATGCCGTGGGCACCTGCGCTCCTCGTTCGTTACCGTCGGTGAATAATTCGCGGGCAGGATCGCTCCTTTGTTTGGATTTCACTGAGAGTCTGTTTATCTTGCCCCCCCCCCCCCGATGTTTTCCCCACAAAACGACGCCGTCGACGCGCCCGTCCCCGCGTTTGCATAAACTGTCCGCGGACAGGCTGCTGCAGGTTCCCTCGCGGAGGTCTCCATAGCAACACCTTGTCATCTGTTTTTAAGTCAGCCGGTGTAGCAGTCGTGTCACGGGGAAAACACGGCCTCAGTGCCCGTCACAAAGTGACAGCGCAATTTACTTTACCCCCCTAATCCTGTTTTCGCCCCTCAAACAAGCATCAACACCTGCATTACTTAAAGCGCGCCGCAGCCCGAGCAGCTAAAAACGGATGCCGAGGGGTTCAGAGCGGCCGCGTCTCAATCCATACGGAGTCAGAGGGACGTGAAGAGACTCGTTTTAACCAGCTGCTTTGTCAAAATTACAACAGATTTGCAGCTTTCCAGCAGGCAGCCGAGGCAGCGCGCGGCTGAAATTCACGATGACAAGCCGGGGTCGCGCCAACAAATGAGACCGCTGTCGCCGTCTTACATCACGGCGCCGACAGCTCATCCAAACAGCCCAAAGTGAATCTACATAATCTATCAATAAGCTGTAAAGCTTCGGGCCTTCAAGAACACTCGCGCCGATCGATGCTTCGCTGCAGGTATCGACAGCGCTTTAAATGGTGGCTTAACACAATGTGCAAACTCGGGAAACATTTTTCACCGCTCGCCTGCTATCCAGTAGCACATTTGTTTCAAAGACGCGGGGCCCATTCATTCGCAAAGGACCCAAGTCCTCTGCAAGAGGGACTCGATGGAGTGAGCCGGAAAGGGAGAGTCAATCACTATCTGTTCATCACGTCAGGTCGGGATAGGAGGGAGTTTACTGAGCAACCACAGCGGTTTGTGATCATACATGAATCATCCAGAAACACCTGAACGCACCATCACACGGCCAACATTATAGGAAAGGAGTTGTTTGGATAAAAACACACAGATATGTGCAATATATTACAATTCATTTCTAACTCCTTAAATCTGCTTTTCTCAGGCTCGTGTGCAAAGTGTTTTAATGTTATTACTGTTTGGAAGCAGGAGTTTCACTGTTATCGGGGCTTTGTGGCATCATGATAATACTACGCAAGCTTAATTTTTATAATCTGCGCCGATAACTGGACCCGGTTGGATCATATTCTGCTTCTTTTTTGAGAAAAAAAAAATAACATGTTGATCGTTTCGATCCAGATCAGCGGTCCGGACCCTGTTTTCCCCCGAGCCCCCACAAATTGCCTCCAAGAAAGCCTGCGGAGGGTCTGATCTCTGACTCGCCCGGAGACAGCGCTAAAGCCAGACGCTGGC
>JAUESF010000057.1:3979056-4002497 GCA_032274765.1 Malacoctenus tetranemus
ATTAGCAAGTGTTAAGATGAGAGGACAAAATTAGTGTTTGACGTCAATATGAGGCAAACTCAGCAACAGTTCTGATGTACTGTAATAAAAAAAGACAGTGTTAGCAGAGGACCGCGTGCATCAATCTGGTTCCTTACATGACGGAGAACAAGTCAGGAAGTAATTATTGATGAAGCACAAGAGAAATATTGAGCAGAAGAGGTCTGAACAAACAGAGACGGAGAACAGACACCATTAGCCGGCAACGACTGTCAGCGCAAGCAAAACACCAGACAAAGAAATGTCATGTATGCTGAAGCACAAATATGACATCTGTGGCTCAGCAGTGAGGCTGCCGAGCCAGGGACCGCCCCGCGGCACGCGGTGCCAGGAAAATACAGCATCTACATCCACCACCTGTTCATACAGGGACTCGCTCGGATCCCAGCATCGCCGCGCAACTCCAGTCACAAAAGGCCGATTTCAAAGCAGCTGAGAAGGGCAGCCAGAAGGTTCAAGAGGGGAAGCTCCTGTGATGGAGCCTTAAGAATAAACTCCTTTCATGGTTAAGACAGGGATTTAAAAATAGCCTTTATAAATAGCTAAAGAGGAGATCAAAAGTTATCTCTCTCCCGTCCTCGCGCTCGCTATTGCCGCAGCTGTCGGAGCCATACAAACGGCGTTACGCCGCTGCGCGCCCAGGCAGCCCACCTGACAGCGTGAATGACAAAGTCGTAAAATGAGATTGCGAAGAGATGCGGGCAAATTCAGCCCGGAATCAAAGGGACAGAAAAAAAAGCTACAAGGATTTATAGGAGCGTGGCTACGAGCTCGCCGCGTCACGCCAGGCAGGCTTATATGACCCACAATGCATTTCTTTAAACACTTGTTTGACATGGAACAACTATAAATGTCAGAAACAATGCAAAGCGGGATGTTTTGTTCCTTTCACTTCATGTTCTGTGCTTCCCTCCAGAGACGCCACGATCATCCTGTTTGTCATTATGTCCATAAATTGTCCCAGTGTTTAGATGTCGATATATATCTGTGAGCACAGCGTTGTTCAGCTTCTCCACATCGTGTTCTTTATTTACCTCGCAAACAGCGACCGGGCCTCACAAATCCTCGCGCGCTCTAATGATATTTGTAATATAAGGACGAGCCATTAGCCACTTTCACTCGGAGGCAACACCAACAAGGACAAGATATGATCTGCTCATTATGTCAAAATGTGCGGCAGGATAGCAGCAGTGTTTCCAGGATATTTGTTTTTTGCTGTTTAGGTTTCGTGTTATTACCTCCACCGAGGAGATTGCGTCTTGAAGCTCTCGGTTATTTTTATTTGTTAAGAGGTTTGTTGAAAGACGCGCAGGATGGATTTGATATAAATTCAGTGAAACTGTGGCGTATTGACAAAGGGAGAACATTCATTTGCACTTTCAGACAAAGCTAGATCCCCCTGCATCTCCCCCTCCCCCTTATTTTAACTTGCAATTTGCATCCTGAGACAGTTACAAAACAACTCCTTAGCACAGTTTACCTCCAGAGTTACCTCGGGGCTTTGGTGAGGCACAAGCCTTTTCTGACACCGTTCCCACAGTGTTTGAAACACATCCAGACGCACGATATATAGCAGGGGGGCTGATTTGCATATCATAAAAGAGGTGGACTGTTGGCCTCGGTGGAGGTCTGCCCTTTCCACGCGACCCTCCAGCTTCTATACTGCATTCATTTGCATGAATGGCTTAAAAAAATCAATTAAATGCTTGGGTTGCACTTAATGCTGCTGCAACTATATAGCACGGAGAGCCATAAAAGATTATAATGCACTTTTATTTGTTTAATGATGCCTTTTATCTCGTAACTTATGAGAGCTCCAATGCATTTCATGTGCTCCCGGTGTGTATGCGGGGCCGCTCGGTCGGCTCTGCATTCATATACGTCTTTTATTGTGATGTTGTTCTTTCCTGTACAGGTAGTATTTATTCCATGTTGGTCCATTGAGGAGCCGAGAGCTCTCCCATGTTTTCCCCATTGATTTTTTTTTTAAAGGGAGTTCTTCTTTATTCAGCTCAGGAGTCTAACAACAGAGTGTACAGAGTGTAAAGATGCCTCCGGCAAGTTTGTGATATTGGACTAAATAAATAAGCTTCCCGTGTCCTTACGCGCGATGCACAGATTTTAATTTTTAGCCGCGTCTCGGAGATAAAACGGGGATTCTGAGTTCACTCTCGTTTCCCGTTTTCTATTAGGAGGCAGCTCAGGATAAGAGGCGCACAGAGTTGAGGGTTATAAACTGCCAATCTAGCTGTCAAAGGCTGTCAGGTCCAGATCTCATCTGTAAGGACCAGCTGGCTAAAGGGAGGACTCTGTACCGCAGATAAGAAAGTGTGTGACCTTAATCCCCCCCAAATGGAGCTCGCCGTGGCCTCATGAAGTCCAAAGTACAAGTGGAAGAAAGAGTCGTCTCAAAATTCACTGCACCTTCTCTCTCGCCTCACTCTGTTGCTTCATTTTTCATGAGGCGTCCTGCCAGCAAACGCCTGATAAAAGAAGGATGTAAACAAAGCACTTTGAGGAAGCTCCAGGTCTAATCACAATTAGAGCTATAATTGCTTACCAGTGACTATTTTCAAAATAGACAAACGATGATTTCCAACGTGTCTTCAAGCGCGTGTCTTTGAGCGGTGACAGAGGCTGAGCCCGATGACACCCTGAACAGAAGCGCCCTGAAGAAGCTACTCTGGTTGTTTCTAGCTAAGACTTGTTCAGTCAACATTGTAGTCAGGTCAGCTGACATTTAGCAGAAAGACAACGTCACTGTGAGAGTCCCTTTGTGTCCTTCTCTAGTTTCAACCGTTGCCATTAGCCTGAGGCTTTGCCTTCTCACACGCTGACACGATTAGGATGCAACCAAAATGAGACATTTTCCTCAATTCAAGGACAACCTTGGAAAACTCCCTCTTGCTTTTATTTTGAAGGCTCCTGCTTCTGCATGCTGATCAGTGCGTGTTTGGCTGTTTTGGCAAATAAATGATGGAAATAGGTTCTGAGAACGAATGCTTTCTTCCCACACTCTTCGTGTTTTCCCTCTGAACAAAGCTGGATAACAATGGCTAATTCTTGTTTCCAACTGACTCGTTTAATGACCACACAAGAGCTCCGCTAAGGATCAGCTCCAACCTCGTGTCTCACAGTGTTTTTCCATTCTTAAGCGTGTTTGCGCTCCTTGGTGTTCGTGCGCTGCTTCGCCTCGGGGTGAAAAAAAAAGGAAGAGATTTTGCACATTCAAGCTGCTGTGAATGATACACATCAGGAGCCCATCGTGCACCTGTTATTGTGCGACTGTGAAAAGCGCACCCTTCAGTTGGGAAACTCAACCGGGATACTTTTGATTAGCCAAACTTTGAAACTCTGAAGTGCGCGACGCCGAAACAAAGTCTGAGCGTGAGAAGGGAGAGAACGCTCTCTTGGGCTGCAGCCTAATGAGTGCAAACGGCTTATTTGTAGGTAATTAAACTTAGGTGACAACAATTAAGAACAATTAAACGTGTAATGGGCAGGTAGTGGATAATCTGCCTGCTGTGACACCCAGAAAAACTCCGCTCGCTACTTAGTCCGTAATTATGATTTAAGTTAGATTAATATTTGCGGTAAGCTTCCACTGCACGCGAGCCTCAACGTGTTGTTAGATGCTTCGGTGATACTTCATTAACTATTCATTACTCATCATTACGTACGTGAATCTCACTTCATACACTGTTTTTTTTTTTGCCTGTAAGCCGCATAATGAGGAAATATTGTCGCAGTTGAAGATTTCTCCAGGGTTTTGCTCTACAGATTGTACAAACTCGGTAACACTCGGAGACCCGCAAACAGATGTGACATTTTCACCCCGAGGGACTGCTTACATTAAATATTTGTCCTGACAGGTGTAGATTTCTCGCACTGACAAAACTACCTTGGGAAAGGCCTTTTCTATGTATTCACAGGCACCGAGAGCAGCAGCTAAGAGGGCTTCTTCACGCATGCACATGTGACGACACCACTTCTACTCGGTATATAAAGCAGACCAGGTCCAGAAATAACAAAGAGACCAAAAAGATCGAGTTTCAAGGAGGCTTTAAAAGAATCCACATGTGCGAAATCTAGAAAATATTCCAGGATGCTTTGTTGTTGAGACTGTACCTGCGTATCTGTGCTGTTCCTTAAGTAGCTCTGTTGGTCTTCGTCTGTGTTTATCTCGCTGGGAAGGGACTAAATGGATGTGAAGCAGGAGGAGAAAATTAGTATTTGAAGGTCTCGGAATAGTTGGGAGAGCCATTAAAGCTGATTCAAAGGTCAAGACTGGCAATTCAAAGCAGCCATGACGCCTCCAAGAGGAGTGATGAACTTGTGTTTTTCTCCGCGGTGCTCCGCTGCCACTCAAGCTGCGGTTCAATCATGTCATACGCAACATGTTTTTCTCCCAGGAGCAACAGAGAGAGTATTTGGGGCTTCAGCACAACACTACTGGTTACTTCCTCTATGTGGATTAACCGATAGAGTCATCAAGGTAAACTACGGACACTCCATTTTCATTGAGACCAATTGCCAAAGAATCAACAGTATGCAAAGCTGGTAAAGCCCCTGAAGAAAGGCCTCAAAGTGAAAGGTACAATACAGGCTGGAGCCTGTTTGTTTGTGCTCTCTGCATCTCAAAAACAGACCTGCCTCAGGAGCAAATAGGGCAAAAAAAAGCGAAAGCTACTTGTCCTCAATAAACAGATATTTGGAGCAGACAGGGAGATTATGGATGTTTGAAAAGTATTTTAAAGACACGACTGATGTATGCAGATCAATGCCTTCCTGCTCCTTTGTGTATCTGAAAGAACAGGCTGTGGCTGTCGGCTGGAAACACAGACGAGCCATCATTATGAATTCTTGCACTGCCCCCTGTTGGTGAAACGCGGGAGTGCAAGGTGCAACCATACAACCCACCGGTTGTGCATGACACATTCTAACCAGCAGAATGTCCAAATGACTTCAAACAGCCAAATCACTTCTGAATAATTAAAGTGCAGAATGAATCAGGACCGAGTGGAACTGGGAGAGACGTTCAGCCTGCACGGGTTAACCAGACGCGGCTGTCTTTGGGCCTTTACTGTATTCCTATGTGTTTAATTCAACCACTGAACACACCGACTTGAAAATTTTGACATTATGAAACGAACTCTGGATCATGGAAAACACAGCGTAATCTCCCAGCGAGGGGAAATCAAAGGTCTTGTCGACAAGATGGAGGTTTTTCCAGTTGCTGTGGTCGCTACATTGTTGCTTACTGCCTGTGCAGAGTGGATGAATCAAAGCGATGGCCCGGGAACCCTCCTGGTCAGTCACAATGGGAGGCAGAGGAGGGGGATGTTGGCAGTGAAAGCCCACACACTGGAAAATGAACTGCCGTCTTTCAAACCAAAAATCCCACATGATGGGGAGGCAGTGAAGTGGCACTGCACTGTGACAGCGCCTTGTTAGTGACTTTAGCTTAAGAACTACCACTGCGTTCGGCTCTTTCTGAGAGGAGAAGAGAGCTGGGAAAATGAATAAAAAGAGAAAATGGGCTGGGGGGGTTGGAGAGGGGGGCGGTGACGGAGGGGGAGAGGAACGGAACGAAGGAAGGAAGAGTGAGAGGAGAGAGACACATGCACGGCCATGGATCACCGGGCCTTTCTAGTTCAAGGAAAGTTCATCGGAACTCTTGCTCGGCTTCATGTCATCTGTTTAGCAGTTCATTGGTCCCTGGGGCTCATCGCTCTGCCTTTACAGTCTGTTCAGCTTGACAAAAGGGCAGGAGGCTTATCAAATCTCCAGCAGCCAGGAACAGGTCTGCCCGCCAAGTTACATATTTCAAATGAATTCCACAATATCAATTATGCATCTCTCCCAGTATGGGCGAGATGGTTTCAGTTTCGCACTGGCAAATATAGGCATATGATGATTTGGAGCCTCGGAAGGAAAAACAACCAGTAATTTGGCAGGCAGTAATACTCGTCTAATTACAAACAGTGCCTGTGACAGTGAGTAAGTGGGCATGCAGAATGGTATGAAGAATGACTCCTTCTGTCTTTGTCCAGATGACTGAAAAGCAATGAGAATTTAAAAAAAAAACAGGGATAAAAAAAAAGAAGAGGGACTCATATGTAATTGCTGCAACAAATGCCAAAGTGGCAAATAGCTGTTGTCAAATAGAGACAGTTTTATGCATGTAAACAGGGAAATTAGGCAGAAGACAGTTTATGGACCCAATGCTGCTGTGAGAAAGTGGCTGCAGGCTGAGAGTATCAATTAATAAGTTGGGCTTTTTTTCTCTGAGAATAAGACTTTTTTTTTCTTTTTCTTAAAAAATACTGAGTGAATACACAAACATATGCAATATATATATATATACATACACACACACACACTAGAGACAGGAACAGAAATAGATAGAGTGGGAAAAGGACACGAGAGGCTAATTAGGTTAATCACGGCTCTCAAGGCTGCCACACAGGTGAGTAACATTACTTGACAGTAAATATATTCTACACATTAGCTTTCGAAGAAACTCTGCGAACAGCATTTTTTTTATAGAAGCTTTTAAAAGGGGCCAATTAGTTTTGCCGAGTGAAGAGGAAGCACATACTCCGAGCTTCCTTCTGAAGGGCATCTCTGGGAGATCATCGTTCAGGTCGCTGCAGAAACACCAAACGGCCGATGCACAAAGTGCTCTCCACTTCCTGACACAAACACACCTCCCAGAGCGGTCACGTTAGCAGCTGTCTGGCAGATGTGGAAATAGGCCACCAAAGCTAACAGAGCTGCTTCGACCGGCTCGTTTCCGGTATCCCCAGGTGGCCCAAAATAACTAATGGCACTTTCAGGAAAGCATTAATATCAGAGATTATTTCACGGGACACTCAGAGTAAAACAACGTGAAATAGGTCACTCTTGATAGGTGAACATATGAGCTCGGAGGCCTGTGTTTATTTTCAGTTTGATGATGAGGGGTTTTTTTTTTGGTAATGCTTCACCTTTCTTTACTTTGCAATATCAATTATATGGCGAAACATAACAGTGTAAATAAGCCAAGAGGCCGTTTTGGGTATTAATCTTCATCGCGTTGCCGTACGCAGCGAGCTGCACTCTGCCACTGTGTCTGTGCAGCCTCGGCGCCGCTCACTTTTTCCTTTTGTCTGGCCTCAGACAAACTCTGGCTTCTCCCTCTCCACCTCCTGCTTTACAAAACCCTCTGCACGTAGCTCCTTAACAGTGCACCAGCCGCTCCGCAAAGAACAGCAGAACAGCGCCGGCTCAGACTCGGTGGTAAGGTCAGACTGACTTTTAAAGAGCAGCTGTAGACCGCCGCTGCACACACACGCGCGCGCGCGCGCACACACACAAAAAGTTAAATTACTGTTAGAGAAGATGGGCCAAGTTGATACAACTCATGCTCATCGGTGATGCTGAGCTACTTTGATGTGGTTTCTCAGGACTGTGCTGGGTGGGTATTTTAAAGCAGGGGCCACATACGGCCCAGGTTGAAATTCGTAGAAACTCAATAACTTCATAAGCCTGCTGCACATAATCAGTCATGCCATCTGCTGGTCAGTTCTGGGTTTCAGTCCTGTGTTTTTTAGGCTACGAAAGCAGAAACAGAGTGAGAATCGAGTTAAATCTTGTCTCTATACAACTTGCCATGTGTCAGATTTGACCTCTCAGCTCCCGGCCTGCTGTGGCTGCACGTTTCACACCCCTGAGTATGAATAGAAGGGAGGACATGGTGATTCCCTGAGCTTTCAAAACCAATTACTACACACGCGCACGGCTTGAATGTAATGAGATTCATGATCGCGGTGCAAAATTCAGGCGTTAATTCTCTCACGTGGAAACTGTTTGAAAATCTGCGTTGTGAGCTTAACAAAATATCTACGTGCAAAAAGGATTCTGCATCTCAAGAGCATCCCCACAACTGTGGAGCCATCATCCAGCCCTGGCACGAAACCGAGTGAGAGTTGTGTTTTTTTTCTCTCTCTCTCATTCAACTCGATTCCATTCAATTGGGTTCAATTTTACCCTCTTAAACTGTGATTTGCATGTGCTCCTCTCCGAAATGAAACCGAAAATTCTCGGTGGTTTTATTGAGACCTGCCTCCTCTCAATTAACACAGTCATGCCCACAAACAGACCCACTTCACCAGCTGTAGTCCACAAAAGGCAGAGAAATTCACACAAAAAAAGGGGGAAAAAAAGGGGTGTTTTTTACACGAGCAGCATCAGCTGGTTATCTTTCTCTTCTGGGAGAAGCTCTAAATATTTCACTCCAAAAAAAAAGAAAGAAAAAAAATCAGGACCAGTAAATCGGGGCAAATATAATACGGAACAAGCTGGGACGAAGAAGAAGAAGCAAAAATGGAGTGATGTAAACCAGTGAAGGGAGACAGGAAATAAGCCAGCACTCCAATCACACCAGAATAATCCTTTATGGGAATTTCTGGAGCGCAGAGTGCAGCGCAGATTTCCGCCTCCTTCATCACTCACAGAGCTGGAGGTTGTGCTTCCTGAGGGATGCCGCGGCTTCCCACTGCACACAGTTCAATGCTTGTACAACATTACAAAGGATAATGAAGCTCCTCTCGCAGCGAAAGGTGGCCGGATTCCCGACTCGGTAAATAATATTCAGATTGCGCGTTGCTTCGAGTTTCCTCCCGTCCACCTGCTGCGTCTCGATGCGTCACCATACTCGCGTGTCGGGTGTTTCGACTGACGAAACTGTGGGCCGGGCCTTTCTGTGAGGTCCGTATGGCGATGCTGCAAAGCCTCCAATGGCTCGGGACGTCTATTTACAGACACGCAATCACTGACGGCCTTTAAAAACACCTTCAGACGGAGGCGAGTGAAAAAGCGTTTGCGACGAGCATCCTCGTTTGTTTCCCCGATTCCGCCTTAAACCAACGGCTCAATGTGATTAAAACAACCGCAGCAGCAGAAAAGCCGGGGACAATAAACCAAAGGGCTGTGTGCATCTGTCATAATGCTGCATTTAGCCTCTAATTCAAATTGCAAAACAATATGGATTCACAACAGTGACATGATTTGCTCGTGCAGTTTTGTCTTTTGGAGCACGTCTAATGCGGGAGAAACCGGGACGGTCTACATATTGAGACTAGAAACAATATTAGAGTGCTCACGAAAGCCGAACACAATGCAGGCCGACTGAGACGCTTTCTTCTCTCCAGACGTCAATTTATCAACACTGCTCCCTGTGCTGGAGATGATGTATTTCAGAGGGAAGCGGGAAAAAGTGCGATTTAATTCGCCCATCAGTTCCGTTGTCACATTGCGGAAAATAATCAAAGTTAGTGTGTTTTTTTTTCTTTCTCGTCGGAGCTGCCGAGGTGTTTGGAATTAACTTTTCCCGAAGCGCCGTCGAGACTCGTTTTGCTCTTTAACTACGAACTCGTGACTGATAACGCTCCAGGACTTTGCAAACATCTTTAGGATTATCTTCAGAAAGTGCAGCTCTGCAGCAATCGTGGTATTTATTTAAGACTGGTGAAGTAACACTGATGTTTGTTGGGTCTCTGGTCTGTGTGAGGAACTTTAGCAGTGGGTTGTTGTTGACCTCGCAAGCAGTTTGACAAAACAATTAATTAGCAACATTTCTACTTCTATTTGTTGGAAGGAACACATTGAATTACTGGAGGAACGAAAATAGAATATCTGAAAAGCACATCTTCGATAAAGTCGATAAAAAACATTGAGTTATTTCAGCAGGTTATGCTGCTTCTCCATTTCTTTCAACCCTGACGTTTTCTGAGAGGAAATAAGGATTCATGCAGAAAATGCAGAGAGACTGTTTTGGCTCAAACTACCATAAAGTGATTAAACTGCTTATCAGAGCTGGTTTCGAAAAAACTCATTTTGCAGAAACTCCAGCCAGACAGAAACACACCTCCAGAGCTCTGCGCTGGGTGACGTCCCCGCCTCCGACAGGAAGCAGCGAGCAGCTCCTCAGCAAACGTCCCGGCTTCTTACTATTCTGTTGCGGTCGCCGCGCGGCTCTCTTTACCACCCAATTCATGGCGGCCCATAAAAGCCATTACCGAGCAGTTTAAAGTGACAAAGCGTGTGATGTGAACAAGAAGCGGCGACGCCATTATCGCCGGCTCGGGCTGAGCCGCGGTGCCAAGTCCAGCTGGTACCCGCGGCCCCCCAGCGGCGCCCCCATGGCGACGGCGCGTCCGCGGAGTAACACATGGGTCTCACAATGGTCCAGGAATACCAGCGAACATCATCAGGATTTAATGAGGTGACAGTGCATTGTATCAAAAGCTGGCGGGGGGTCCGCGGCTGCCGTTCGCTCTCTCCTCATTAAAGCACTTTTAATGGGCTCAGAGGAGGGCGAGCCTCCTCTAACTGGCTTTACGCTTGTTCAGGTTGTCAGGGAAAATTATTTTTGTTTAAGGACGAACTTGCCATTCAGCTCTGAAATATTGATTCAAGTAAACTTCAAGGGAGCCGCGGCCCGGCGCTGGTATAATGGCGCGGCGCCTCCGCAGCCGACGGCTCTCAGACACTCAGACATGAGGCGGGATTCGGGAGGGACATTAAATGTGGTGACTTTAAAGTAAGGGAAGCAACAATGGGAGTTGTTGGAGGGAAATAACAGGTATTTACTTATTGACACCCATTAATGTGCAGACAACAAGAGTTTGAGGCAGAAAAAAGAGAAAAGCATGAGTCATTTCAGGGGGATGGGTGACTGGTGGAGGCTGCACTGACTGGCAGCACATTCGTAGCTCATAATGCGCAACATAAAGATACAAGTTCAATCAAAGTGCAATCAAAATGACCATCATTTGCCTCTAAAACCAGCTCCAGACCTCAGATTTGCACAGAGCAGCACAGTGAAGCCTTCAGGTGAAGCCAGGAGCCTTCAAAATAAAAGCGGGTGATTTTGCAGATCAGCTTTACAGTCTAGAAAGTGCATTTTTCTTATTCTTTGACAACCTCAGAGCTACCCTCCACCTCCCCCTCCTCCTGCCTCCATCACAGGTGAGGAGCCACTGATCTGTACCATAAAGCCACATGCGTGACTTAAAGCCCCCCTCAGCATCGTCATCTTTTCATGTTTGTATTCATTACGCACTCGCCACATTTGGAGTTCACGCCTCAAGTCACTGCAGACAGATATATTCTCATTTACCCTGACAGTTGCTTGAAATCAAACGCGCGCAGGCGTCGTGGCTGGAGAGCGTCTTTTGTGGAGTAATTACCTCATTAAACACATCAAAATAGCTCTGCATTACTGAAAAGGCCAAACGATTCTGATAGTGCCAAACGCGCGTGTTTGTGTTGCAGTAACGTGTTAATCGAAGATAGCTACTGTTTGGAAAAATTAAAGACCAGGCTAAATAATATGTTAATTGCTACGACAGTGATTGTGTGTTAGTTCGCTTAATGGGCGCAGAGACCTCGACGTCGATGGGAGGCTGATGTGTCCTTGAGGTGGTGTGATTAACATAAAAACAAGTGCTCCTTTTTTTTTTTTTCCTCCCATTTCCACGCGGTCACACTCCGGCACCGCTGCCACCGCGGTGGTGATTTAATACATTAGGCCGAATATTATACAACCAGATAAAAATATCCTCCAGGAGCTAAAGCTCGGAAACCCGTGGTCACATTATTCAGGCGCATAAAGATGTGTTTTCTTTCGCCGACGCGCGGGCTGTTGCGAGCGTCGGGGATTCTTTGAAGCAACGCTTGAGCGAGGATGATTGATTTGCCAAAACATTACAGTGAAGGCAAACACAGGGGGAGCCTTCAAAATAAAATAAAAAAAGAAGCCACGCAGCAGTTTCCTTCTCCTGCTTTCTTTTGGAACTGGAATCCACTTCTGGAGCTTGTTTTGCATATTCACCCATTCACACATCAGTGGCAGAGTTTGCCATGCAAGGCCCTCACACACAGCCACACCCCCCACAGGGGGTCCTGGACTTCAGGTTTGGGAGCCTCTGCATCACTTGGAAACAGTCACACTGCTCCTCTTATCCACGCATGATAGAAGGACACAACACAGCAAAGACTGAATACACTCGTCCCAGCTCCAAAGAATGCAAACGCAAGGTGAGGTCTGATTTTATTTTGAAACTACGTACTATTTATTTACCAAATATTCTAAAAAGGGGACCTTTAATTTTCAAAAGTCTGTCCTTTTCATTGTATGTTAAATTACTGTCATTATGTGCCAACCCATACATTGCGAGCCTCCCGTCCCTGCCAGCATACAATTTGATGTAGATGAAGGGGAAACAATCAAATAAAAGGTTGCCGTCTGCTGCTGCAATTTTTAATGGAATGCATTAGCGTTGCAGATGGGCGAGCGAGCGCCCGTGGAAATGAAGGCAGTGCTATCAGTTGACCTCTGCGCCGCTCTTAAAGGGAATGCTGAGAACGCAGAGACTCGGCAGGAATTTTATGCCGCCGCTCCAATTTCTGTCACTCCAAAATGTCCGGGAGGACGGACGACCTCCGCCCGGCCGCTCTGGTGACAGTGAAGGACGCCGCAACTTCTGCGGCTAATCTTTGAGAAAAAAAAAAAGAGGAAGTGTTAAAGAAGAAGGTGAATCATTTTTCTACTGAGCGCCAGAGTCTGCAGAAGAAACTGACGTCTGAACCATCCTGTTGTTAGGAGGCGGGGGGGGGACAAAGAGTCTGGAAACAAAGTTTGGATCGGCGTTTTCTCTTTTTGAATAAACGCACATTCATCATGTGTCGTGCCCGTTGAGATTGAGAGACGGACCTGAAATCCCTCAATGATTTTCACACGGCGACGCTTTTTTTGTGAGGCGCCGGGGAAGCTATAACTCTTCAAAACAGCGGTTATCCCCGGCAATCTATAAACATACATCATCCGGTAACAACACATTCATCACACAATGGCACCAAAAGGAGCCGAGGGAAGGGAAGGGGAGGCTTGCGTAATACCTCTGATTAAATCTCTGGAAAGCGGCACAAAAGTTACATTCTCAAGCAAAATCATTTGTTCTTGGCAAATTAGTGTGGGCAGGTGCTATTATTCTCGCATGAACTCTTTGGCTTTCGGAAAGAAATTCATCTTTTCAGATATAGGAGAGCAAATCACTGTGAAGTTATTCAATCACTACCTAGTGATTCAAGTGAAATTACCTTCTCGCTTTGCATGCGGCGACAGGGCCGCAGTGCAGGTGGCATTTAGAACAATGATAGTGACTGTCAAAAGGGAAAAAAAAAAAAAAAGAAGGCGGCGTCCCGGTTCACAGCACTCAGGGACGGGCGCAGAAATCAAGTTGCTGGACTTCTCCCGAGCCGCATAATTTAACGCGAAAGCTTCATTTACCTCTAAGACGAGTAACCTCTCGATCCCTCCGCAAGGGCAAAAAAAAACCACGCCGCCGCCCCAAAGCTCCTTCCTCTAAACTTGTCAGATTTCCACCAACAACACCTCGACGTGTTTAACTGACCCTTTCTCGCAAAAAACCGCAACTGAGTGCTGCCGCAATATGAATAAATAAGCAAACATACGGCTCATCTTGTGCCACCTCGCGCGGCGTACAGTTCTGAACTCAATTTCACACTCCGCTGCTTTCTCAGACAATTTAGACAGGCTGATGCCAACAGCAGAAAGTGAAGAGACAATGCATTTATTTATCGACTTTTCGGCAGAAGGGAGGATTTGTCAGACTGGGTGCGCGAGCGGGCGCGCGCGTGTCAAGAGGACTGAGCGGATCTCCGTACGCGCGCGTGTGTGTATGAGTGCATACGCCCATGCACCTATATATGACAGACACACATGGGGGAGGTGGGGGGGGGATGAGAGGGGGAAATGTGAATCAACCCCCAAAGAGACACAGAAAGAGCATGAGAGAGAGGAAGAGCGAGACAACAGGCGTATCCAGGGGAATTGTTTTTCTTAGTCACTAATCCGGCGTTTGTCCCGGCACTCCTGAAATGTGTCTGAGGAGGACAAAAAAAACACGGCTCGTGTCCGTGGAGAGACAAACTCTGCGGCGAGGATGCTGACAAATAAAAAAAAAATGACTGCGACGGAGTTGAAACACAACTGGGCCACATAGTACAATACCACAAGATTAACACTGTACACAAGAGCATGTTTCCTCCATGTTTTATGGCAGTAATGTTAGTTTAGCTGCATAAACTGAACACGAGCATTCCACTATCTGAGGATTTTAAGTGATTTTAAGTGTTATTTTCATGACAATAACATCCATATTGTAAGCAGTGCCTGTGCTAATAATAACCTGCTAATGTCACTTGGAGAATTGACAAGAATTAACACAATTATCACATGGAGGCTGAAATCAGAGCAGGTGCAACAAGGAGCTCACTCCTCGTCTCTACACTCATCACCTGCAAGAACCAGAAACGCTGTTTACAACAATGCTGAACCTTCAGAGCAACCGAAGACAAAGCAAACAGCCTCAATAAGTCTGTTTATAGATGGTGATGCTGCTAAATCCAACACTTGACAAGGTAAATGGACCAGATTGCGACCCCCCATTAATGACGAGCGCCTATTTTTCAACTCAAAGCTAAGAGATTTCTTTCTCTCTTCCAGCAGCACCATAAACAGCCGTCACGGCCCCCTGGTGAAACTGTGAAAGTCGTCCAGAGGACATTACGGTGCTTCAACAGCGGCACTTAATTTAACATGTTGTAACTTTAACAGAAAGCCTGTTTTACATAGTTAGGTGGTGGCATTTGACAGACACGTGCAATGAGCCGCAGAGGCAAGGAGAAGGTAATGAAAGCCTTCTCTCCCCCCCCCCCCCCTTTCATTACAGGACGGCCTGTTTTTGGAGTTGAACCCTTCTCGGGACTAAAAGCCAGATATCCTGGCCTTTGCTGCTTTAATACTGACCTTTTAAAAAATCTGTCTGCCGCAAATTAACAGGAGTGCAATGCTAAATTGCCCCTTAAACCATGACGAAGATTCGAACATCTTCCCGGCGCTGAATAAAATTAGTATTGAACCGGAAAATGACGCTTGAAAGAAAAAAAAAAGGGGAGGAATTCTTTTTGTTCTATTTAAAAGTCATAAGACCTTCTCTCGGCTGCATTTTCGCTCCAACCCGTCAGTTTTTTTTTGGTGCGGGGGTCTAGAAAAAGCAGCCCGGGCGCTTCCTAAAACAGATCTTTAAGACTTTATTTCATATCGGCGGCGCGCACTTTGCAAAGTGACGTCAAGGACAAAACCTTTAAGCTGGCAGGGGAAAAATAGAGTGCTTTCACCAAAGGACGGGTTTCTGCCGGGGAAATTATTCAAAGCACAGCTGTGGGGAGAAAAATCCAAGTGCTCCCCGAGTAGAACTGGGGCTGGGGTGGGGGTGTGGGGGGGGTGGGGTTCGGCTCCATTGAGCAGTTTCTTATCACAAAGACTTTGGCTAATTGACTCAGACATATCAAATAAACTTTCGACGAAAAATCCACGAGTAAGCAGGTGTGACATTCTAATGGGCTTCTTCATTAATTCTTCCGGCGGGGGGTAATGTGTTGAAATTAATGTGACATTTTCAACACCAAAGACTTTCAGTCTTCAGTTATTTCCCCGTATCTAATACTCGCCATGGATCTAATTTATGCACAGTTATGATCTAATAAAAAGCTGTTTTTCAAGCGGCTGAAATCCGACATCTAACACCGGCGCACGCCGAACTGTGCCGGGAGGGGTGGGGTGGGTAAAAGAGCAACGGATGCCAGCGGGGCATAAACATGCATCTGATTCGTGCAGGTTTTTTCCTCCCCTTGCAAGAGGAGTCGCCGGGTCAAACAGTCTTCCAGGCTGCGACGGCTCCCTCCCGAGGAGGCGCGCCGCCATGTTTCCGTCAGGAGGAACGCGTTTGCTTCCGCGCCTCAGCCGCAGAGGTGTTTCAGCTCCGCTCTGGGAGCGACACCGACGGCAAAAGCTGCCAAAGACGCAAAAGTTATCTGAGGCTCGAGCAGCACGACAGTCTGTGTCCTTCTCGTTCTGCCAGACTCACCTCGACTGCCTCACTCACTGAAATATATACAATTACCAACATGAGAAGCAGTAAATACACATCAGACTTTGGCATGCTAACAAGGGGAGACTGGGAGGAGAAGACTGCAGAGGGAAGATGAACGCTGTCTCCTCTCCTCTCCTCTCCCTGCAAAATGAAGGGGTGAGTCTTCCCCAGTTGAGTTTTATCCAACACTGCGCGCTATTATCATCATTTCCCAGTAAGCAGAAGCTCCACAGATACTCCCCAGAGAGCGGCATTGAGCTGTAAGAGCGCCTTTGCCATGTTACCATGGAAACATTTCCATGGCATAGCCCATTACAGAAACAGACACTTACACATCACTTCGAAAAAAAGAAAAAAAAAAAGCTTTCGGGGGAAGATTTCAACCCCGGCATAGAGGGAGAAAAGAGAGAGAGAGAGAGAGAGAGAAGCGCTGCAAACGTCTTCTGCTCCAACTTCCAACCTGAATTTTACATTATCTGTGCAAGAATACTTTGTCGATCCTTTCCTCTGCAGCTCTGTATTCTGTCCAGACAGTCAGATAGAAAAACTGTAGAGAGGGGGGGGATCGTTTTTTTTAGCCGCAAAAAAAAAATCCTCTCAGGCACCCAGAAACGTTAAAAACAATTACACCGCGTTCGGCTTTTAATATAAAAAGAGAACGCGCCACATACTAAAACATACCACTGCAATTATCTCTAAACTGCTGACTCATTTCATCACACATAAATTGAAAATAACAGCCCCCCCGAGCAGCCCCCCCCTCGCCTCAGCGCCCGTGTCCTCCATCACCTAAATGAGGACCTTGATGAGGTTAAGTACAGCAGTAGCCCCTGCCCGATTGTTTCACATATTCAGCGGTGGGGAGCCAATTTTCCGAAGGCCTGCTTGGTTTTGATTAAGTCACGTTTTATTATCCCGTCTCTGCACCCGTGTAATGAGTCTGGTGGAGGGATGATAAAGCCTTGATGAAACGTCCAACATGGCCGTTATGACTTCTCGCCTCTTCGCAAATAAATAAAGAGGGCTTTGGTGAATGCCGAGTGCAACTCTCGGCGGCAGCATGTTTGTTTGTTTACCTCGCGGGATGGGGGG
Source organism: Malacoctenus tetranemus (assembly GCA_032274765.1). NCBI lineage: Eukaryota > Metazoa > Chordata > Actinopteri > Blenniiformes > Labrisomidae > Malacoctenus > Malacoctenus tetranemus. Next base: position 3,996,192 of record JAUESF010000057.1, read on the forward strand.
GGGGTGTGGCGGAGGAGGAGGAGGGGCCGGGGGGGTAAAGAACACAAAGACCACGGCAAATACCGAAGCTGAGCGCGACGGGACGCGCGCGCCGCGGTGTCGCGGGCACGCGCAGTCATCGCTCACATAAGGAAGGCTGATTGCTCTTTTATGACACGTCATTACTTCGGTGACTAATGAGTCACCTAGGAAGAGGTTGAGGTGAGGCTATCAATATTGAGGAGCGCCATAATAGGTGGACCTTTGCTGTGAATACACGATGACTCGTGATGGATCTTTGGGCTCCGAAGATGTTGATTTTTGAAGTGAGTCATCACTTCCGTATGACCTTTAATTGCACGAGATGATGGCCGATTCGTCTCCGCGGCGAAAAACGCAGCGCGGAAGGCTCGATGGCGCGGTCTTGAGGGAGGCTGGCGCGCCTGCGACTGATTGGTTTAGCCTGGACCAGATTGGACTGATTGGCACAAAGGTTGATGGATGGAAGAATCACTTCAAACTCACCTTGATTAATTTCAGGGAAATCATTATTGGTGCAATGAACTGTTGAGTCTCCGACAAACAAACAGCTCATTTTCTAAACCCGCGACCACACACACACACACACCACTGATTCATCTGACCGTGACACTCCGGCTCGTCTGCGCCGCGCTCGTAATTTGCAGTTGCCGCACGTGCCGACATGGTTTCATTACTTCCAGAGGGCGTCGTCAAATAAACGGATAAACTTACTGCTTCGGGCGGGCCTCGCGGGTTCCACGGTCGCCGGTTCGAGCTTCAGGCGTCGATCCGCAGAGGTGAACGGCCAGCTTCCATCCGTCCAGCAAGTCCACTGCGTCCCCCTCCTGCTGAGAGACAAACCAGGAAGGACGGATCAGCATCTGTCCTCCAAACATCACACATGAGAACCAAACAACTCCAGCTCTTGTGAGCATGTTACTGTTTAGGGACACTGACTTCACAACACGACAGACAGTTGGATGCACATGTGTAGCTGTTTCCACAGCAAAGAGATAGCTGCAGTGATACTTCCATGTCCCATTAAAGTGTAATCCGAGCTAAGATCGAGTTCTAACAGTTCACCTGGCGCGACAAACATTGAGCCAAGTACTTTCAAACAAGCAGCTGGAAGAAAACCGCCCTTTTCCCAGAGTTCCCTGTAAACACCTTCCTCAGTTTCAGGGCGGTGATAAAACTACGGAGGGCACAAAGCACTCGGAGCACGCCTTGATTCACCGGCGCCATTAAAGCTGCTTCTTCTGATTGTTTTTCGCATCAAAACGCCATTTAAGTTGCACGAGGACTGTTTCTGTAAAACCTCTCACAATCAGAGCGGAGGATAAGCAATCAGTTTGTGGAAGCCTAAAGCACACTGGCTGCTTAATTGGCTGTCAAGGAGTGGAAGTGAAACAGCACTCCATTCATTTGATGAGGAGGAGGAGGAGGAGGAGAAGAGAGGAGCTGTGTGCAGTTGTATTGGGCTTGTTGCGGGTCACAGATTGTTGGATTTATCACTCACACTTAGTTTGAAACAGCAAAACTGATTCACGGCCACAGTTTAGGTCTGATTTCATGTATTTAACATACAGAAACCTGGTGGTTTATCGAGTACGAGAGAAGAACCAACAACATTCCCATTCGAGCCTCAAAATCCTCCCAGTCAGACTCATCTCAGGGTGATTAACTTCCCTCCTGTACCTGCACACAGGCGCCAGCCACGAGCCTCGTTCAGGCCCGTCGGCGGAACCAAACTAATAGGCCGACTAATCGAAGGCAGAGAACGTGATGGGACCCCCTCCTGATGACAAAAGACGGACAGAGACTCACGGCGCAATATACCCGTCTCTTGACGTCCCCCCTTTTGACAATTACTTATGTAATACAATTGCTTGCCAGCTGGCGGTGGAAAGCAATTTGACAGTTTTATCGCGCGCGTTGACAAAAGTAATTTACTCGGCTCCGTCCTTTTGTGCTTCTGCGGGAAATAAATCATCCAAATAAAAATAAATAAATGGCGCCCCACCAGGATTTGACAGTTCAGTGTCTTTCAACCCCCCCACCCTCCACCCTCCACCCCCTCCACTCCACCCTACCTCCCCTCCCTCCCCGCCCACCACAAATGGCGCATCGCCGTCACCTGGCGCCATAAAGAAAAGTACGAGCTACCCGGTGCTGCCATCCATCATCTGTCTGGGGGACGCTTTTGGTGGTCCGGTGCCGTTCATGAGACAGCCGGGACCATAACAGCGCATCTGTTAGAAGCTCATAGAAGAGCTCAAAGAGGGGGGGTGGGAAATCCACGACCCCAGGGGGCCAAAACGCAAATTGTGGGAATGGCAAAGAGAACTTGAAGGTTTCATATTTCATCTCGTAACTGCAGTTCCTAATCGGCTCTCTGAGGGTTGCATTGTTTTAGGAGATTGGGGTTGCTTCTGTACAACCGTCCAATCAGACTGCACGCAGGCACAGGACGTTCCCGCCTCGCGCTCCCACGGAAAAGTTCCACGAGCGCCATGGAGTTGTTTGCGAACTCCTTCAACACGCTCGCCCAAATTGCTTTGCACAGAATTAAAAGTCCCTCGTAAAGCAGACTGAGACAAAACACCAACAAATGAATAGTTGGATGGTGGAAATTTATTATTTTTCGGAGCTCTGTAATCAAATTTGAATGGTTGCGACGCGAGTTATTACTTCAGAGAGATTGGTTTCTTCAAAATAAAGTGAATGGTATTTACTAGAAAAGTACTTTTTTTTTTCTTCCTTTTTCTTCATAAGTTATCGTCCCTAAATGAGCAGTGCTGTTTGGGCTTTATTGATGTCGAAGAAGAAGAAGAAGATTTGCACTTAATTATCTCGGGCGCTCGGTGTCGAATCTTTGTGCAGCATCTCAGATTAGCGACGCGCGCTCGTGTTTACCGATTGGAGGCTGCGCATAGATTACATGAACATTTTAAAAAGCCACACCACGTTACAGATTTACTCAACCCGCTCTATGAGCTGCGAGGGGAAAATAGACTCACTGAAGGCCATTAGGCATCATAAGTCGGGGAGGAGGGGGGGAAGCGGCGTTAACCCACCTCTCCCTCCCTCCCCAGGACGGAGCTTGTTGATCGTGTTGCAGTTGCCTGCCGCTGCGGGAGCCGCCTTTGATGTAATATTGTGATCTTTCATTCGATTATGCTGATCTGATTGTGCGAGGTCATCCATCCCGGCCCCGTGTCTCCCGGTAGCCTTCCAAAGCATTTTGCTTTATTGGGCTCGCCGGTCGGCCCGGCGGAATTTCAAATGGCTGTTTGATGGTATTAATGCACCATTTGAATGCAGACCCTGAAGTTGGGAGAAGGGGGAGGTTGAAGAGGGAGGGAGGGAGAGGGGGGGGGGTGGAGAAGAAAAAGCCACATGGAGAGCGCACGCATGGAATCTGAAAGTCAGATGTCGGTGGAGTCAGTGGAGGGGAGGAATTCTTCCCAGATGCAGATGCTCGAATCTTTTTCAGGGATTCTGGAGTGTGACTAAAAAAAAAAAAAAGCCCCACCCCCCCTCAAAAAAGAGAAGGAGGGAGCGCTTCTCTTTTCACAAAACCCACAATAACCCCACTCCACGTGCTTTCTTAAGGGCTTCTGCCAACCTCGCGTCTGTTTTTAGACGGAGACAGAGAGAAAAAGGAGCGTTTAAACACGCAAACGAAGTGAATAGTGAACAGATGTGCAGCACACCTGTGATCAAACAGCTCCGCCTCCATTCAGCAACGCGGGATTCAGGAGGGGAAAACAGAAGGGCGGGGGGGGGGGGGCGTCTATTCCAGGACCGACGGCGCAGCCGCCATCCCATCGATCAGGAGGACCGCGTCGGCCGACGTGCCGCTAAAAACAGGCGTCGCCCATGCAGGCGCCAACGTCCTGAATAGTTCAGACGCTTGTTCTTTCATTCGTCCCGAAGACTAATATCTAATTAATGACGGCAAAACTCGACATTTATCCCAATCAAAGTGCATACATTTAACATCTCGCCGACTTCAAGAGAGGGGGGGGTGGAGGAAAAAGCAGATTTTTTTCGGTGACTTGAAGAAAATGAAATGTGTCCGATGAGTCATTGCTTTGGGAAATCAATTCATTTAGTCATACAGAGGTGCTAAGTTATTTATTGCCTGTCAGCAGGAGCTGTTAGTTCAATTTAATTCCGAGCTGCGGCAAAAAAAAAAGAACGGAGACGCGACGGAGGAAATTTGAAGAGAAATTACTTTATTCATGCAAACAGGATGTCTCGCTGAAGAAGGAGCCGCGTCAACATTTTTCAATCGCCTATTTCTACCCCCTGCCCCCCGCCTGCCCCCCCCTCCTCCTCCTCCCGTGGCCGCTCCCCACGGGACCACATCCAGTCGTATAATCGGCTGACAGGTCGAATCACAATAGGAGACAAAACGCCACGAACAACCACCAACAAAAACCAAGCATCAGCATCCTGGAGATGAACTCGGTTGCTATTTCACTGAACTCCTGTTCACAGAACGAGGAGTGCCACCTTACTGCCGAACCGTCTTGTTTACCTAATTCGTCTGAATACTGGTCGGGCCTCGCTGCGTCTGACAGCGATCGCGGCGCCCGCCCCTTCATTCTTCATGTTTGATATCTTGTCGTGGGCCGAAGTGCCCACCTGCTCGTGGCGGCGCCAGATGAAAAGTAAGGGGGGGGGGGTCAAATTATTCATCGTCGGAGGGCCGCCGACGTCTGGGCAAATTTGAACAGCCATCCGTTCAGCGACCGGAGGACGACGACTCGGAGACGGACCAAAACTGACAACCTCATTCTGAGAGTTTCTAAACACCCCCCACCTCCTCCTCCTCCTCCTTCTCCTCCATCCTCCACCCTGCACTATTGTGTGGTGGTTTGACATTTGGAGCATTGTGCATTCAGGGCAGCTTCCAGTTGATGCCTGCGCTTTCTTTCTTTTTTGGCTTTTTTTTGTGTGTTTGTTTTGGTATTCGGAGCAAGTCTGGAGCTCAGTCGTCTCCATGTTTGCAGTTTCCCCACTGGTATGTGCTTTGGCCACTGCGCTCACAAGCACGTCTTTGCTTCACAAATGTGGGACACTTTTTTTGGGAAGGGGTGGGGTGGGGTGGAGGGGCGTAAACACACAACAGAGTAAGACTGGAACAATGGCTTTCAGGGAGGCTGAGACTGACGCACAAGTCAACAAAACTTCTCTCAAAGTCGGTGATTGTGTGTTTTTTTTTTCTCTCTTGCCAAATTCCAGATCTCATGACCTAGAAGTTGACATAAAAACACATGAGGTTTGGATTCCAGACTGGATGCTGCTTAATGAGAAGAAACAGCCTTAAAATAATTTGGATTTTTCTAGGACGCCGGCGCTTTGAGCTCCCTAATGAGCGCCTCCTCTCAGACTCGGTCAAGATACCTGAGGAAAATGACAGGCGCGGCTATTAAACCGACGACCCGGCGCAGCCACAACACTGCTCTTGTTTTTGATTTTGCGATGGCGGCGCCATCGATAGCGGCAGCCGTGGACGTTCTAACGGTTCATCTGAATTCATGGAGGAACTCTTCAGCAAAACAGTGTCGTCTCACCTCCGTCACTCCATTTGGCTGCCTACTCGTTTCCAGATCTGCTTTAAAAGCCATTTATTCACACACACACGCACGCACACACACACTAAATCATAATTGGCATTCTAATAGCGGTGAAATGACACCGATAAATACTCGCCAATCATAGACACCACAGGCACTTCACAATCTTTGTGTGTCCCCCCCCTTTTAGTAAAGTGGACGTTTTTCCTCTGCACATCATCAGTGAGTACAGAGATACCTGCACATAAATACATGCAGAGCGACACGTTGAACCCTCCCACCCTCACCTCCTCCATGAAATAACCCTTTTAAATGCAAATACCCAGGAGGCAACTGGCTTCTTATCGCACATTTTATTGTCTCCTTTGGGGCGGTGGGGCAGAGAGAGAGAGAGAGAGAGAGAGAGAGAGAGGGAGAGAGAGAGAGAGAGAGAGGCTTTTCTCTGCATCACATCGCGCACAGACAAGCAAGCGACGTTGCACACAGCAGCTTCAAACTGAATTACAGCCAAAACGCCGCGTGTCAGATGAAATGATGCTTTTATCCTCGCTGAAACGAGGAGTTCAGATGAATAAATGAGTTCCTCTTTTGTTTTTTTTGCCGTACACACGACCACACCTGGTCAAATGCTCAGATTTATTTCAGCTCATTCTGTAATTAGTGGTCCTGGAAACGAGCTATACCACTGAAGAGCAGCGAAAGACTTCTTTGAACTGAC
>JAUESF010000057.1:4010866-4024696 GCA_032274765.1 Malacoctenus tetranemus
AGACTTCTTGCTGGTTCGTTCCTAATTAGTGCCTGTTCATCCCTTCAAATAAAGGATTGTAGAAGAATTTGCATAGTTTCAAAATTGCAGATAAAACCAGATAAATGTAAATCAACGTTTACACGATTCATTTGATGTATAGGTTCACGATTTGGCAAAAACACAAAAAACCCAACTGATGTTACCTCTTGTTAAGTCTTTTTCCTTCAAAATACTATGTTTTTTCTGTCCAACACTGCAGATTGTGACATATAAGAATAGCACGAGAGCAGCAGAGCACCAACATGCAGTCTGATTAGTGCATGTCGTCTATATGTTCCAGGGTTTGTACAAATGAGAGCTTTTTTCACAGGGGAGATCTACAAAGGCTGCCAGTGTGACGCTCCATCCCATTCTGCAAATGTATAGCTGTGTGGATCTTTACCAGACCTTTCTCTCACAGTGGGGGGGCGCGCCTTTCCTCTGACCTCTCAAGCGGTTGATAGAAGTGCAAAATACATTTTACCTACATACCATCATTTCTGCACTTCAAAGCTCCTTTGGATTACCGGCGACAGTCAATCACGAGGCCTCTTCCTATATTTCTCACGCTCTCGCCATCTCCCGGTTTCCATCTGCCTCGCCGTTTCATCAAATGTCGCGAATCGGATTCATTATTCCGCAGAAAAAAGAAGGGGAAAAAAAAAGCGCCTTCAAACCCGCTGCCGTTGCTCATTTACATCATTCAGGTTGTCACCGTTTTTTAAAAAACAACAAAAACAGACAGAACGGCTCTCGCTGGTGATGTCTTGTTTGTTTCATGGGGGCGTTGGCAGAGGTGAAGCATAATCACGGCGCACGAGTTGTTCAGTTTTACGATACGGGCCACGCTGACAGGAAGGCAAAATAAAGGGACATATATCAGAGTGTGCCTGGAATGGGCATCACGCATACTTCATAAAGATATGCAGGAAAATACTTTTACTTTGCCAACTGAATCCAAACACCTTCTAACCTCATGAGAACCTAATTCAAATGTGAAAATACTTCTATTTTTGTTATTACGATAAACATCATAATGAAGCCTGTTTAGAGCTGCGCCTCGTCTACATGAAAACACATCTTCACTCTTGAATTGAGGAGAAATCAACATTAACTTCGGTTGAAGTTTGACGATCGTTCGAGATAAGTGCAGTCGCCCCCCCTCTGCATGCCCCCCCGCCTCCCTTGTGACCACCCAGGTAGCCTTGTGTTTTCCTCAGCTGGACCGAAACACCGGTTCCAAGGTTGGTGACGACACAAGCAAGCTGTAAATCACCCTAATTGGCTTCCCCGCCTCTGCCTGGGGGAGAAAAAAAAAAAAGAAAGGAAGGCGGGAGCCAATGCGATGGCTGCCCGGGCGCCATGGCGACAGCTGTCTGCACATAATGCAGGTTGTTATCCCGATGCCATCCGCCAAATTATGCAGCGGGTATGGTGGGGATGGCGCGCATCGATCACAATCACGTCACAGTGTGTTTTCCTTGCAACATCTGCTCCCATGTGTGTGGAGATCACCTCATTAAAAGGGCAATGATGGAGCTGGCACTGTGGACACCGGGGACATTGGATTTAGGGAGCCATGAAAAGATTCAGGACCCCAAAAAAACCCCACCACAACAAGCACTCGACGGGGTTGAAGAGATCCGGCGAGACGGAGCCAAAGCCAATTCTCCCCTAAATTAAGTTGCTCAGTTGTGATGAGGCAATTTCTCCAGGCAATAGGATATCAGTGCACTCCTGAATTGAGATGATGCTTATGATTCTCACTTTGTCTTCGGAGGAGAAAAAAAAAGGAGAGTCTCTCCAACGCGCTGCCGAGGCCCTGTTGTCTAATTAGGAAGTGTAACTAATCAAGAGGTGCGCGGGAGCCAGCTGAAGGCGCGCTGACACTTTTCTCATTTAGCTCGATGCCACGAGGTATTTAAATGATGATTCATGGAGAGGGAAAAGATGCTTCGGAGACACATTCGAGACTCTCACCTCGGTTCAACTCCCAAAAAATACAATAAAAAACAAAGCCGGCATACTGATAAGGAAGCGCTGCACCTTTACTATCACACTAGTTTAATGGGCGCTTTTTAATCTTTGACTGTCATTTTTTTTTTTCATCTCTTCAATTTAGCTCATGTCACATTTGTTTGCGTTCTCCTATAATGGATATTCAAACGGCTGCTTCCTTGAGTAAGTGACGCTTTGATTGCATTACAATGAGTCAGTCGGGGGTACATATGCTGACTCGTGGCACCTCTGCGGAGCAGAGACGCGTCTTTCTGCTCCGTAATTACACAGAAACCGCGACAAAAATACTTGTTTATTGTCTCTTCAGGTTTCTGTAACACTGTGACATTTGCAAACAAGCCTCTCAAACCAATTATTACGCCAGAGGAAAAACAGTGTTAATTCAACGTCAAGTTCAACATTCTCCCCAGTTTGTTTTATGTTTATTTACACCGCCCCCCTCCTCCCCCCTCCTCGTTTTCCTAATGGATTTGCTCATTACAACACCTCAGGAAGTTATGAACACCTCACTTCGGGCCTCACAAGAGTTGCGAACAGACAACTTTCTAATCAACACCTGCTCCTGACAAATCAACACTTATTGACAGGAGGGGGGTTTAACAACTTCAGTGCCAACGGAGATGGAGGGAGTCCAGCTGTGCGTTCCTCCAACCCAAATTAGTTGCCTCGTACCTGAGACTATGAGACGGAGCGCTGGGATAGCACGGCACTTTGTCTTCGGGCCAATTATTCCCCTTAAATGTTAAAAACGCACCACTGTGAGGTTAGACGAGCTTGTTAAAACGAGCGGCAGGGGGGGGGCACGGGACCCCAAAATAACTGGATGGTTCCTGATGCTTTTGCAGAGCGATCTGTAGATTCCTAACACGTTTTTTTTAATCTGACAGAAACGTGTAAACTCATGTTAAATACATTCAATCGTCACGGCTCAATTAAATGTTCTGAACTTTGCTCAATGAATGAAAGCACAGCGCAAACACAGCTGCTCTCAGGCTGGAACTTTGAGCTGAAGACAACATTTCAGCCTTCTACCATCACGATGCCTCTGTTGTGATGAGAAACATTTGCGCTCACAACGTGGAGCCTTGCATTCCTTCTCTTCCCCACTGTTTCTTTCTGGATGGTGTGAAATGCCACAGAACAGTGGACGGAGAGGCATCTCCAGCACCGAGACGATATATAGATATATAAATATGAAATAAACAGAAGTGCTTTGTAGCAGTTGCATTCACTCAGCACGGCTTGAAGCACGCGGCTTTGAACGCAACCCACTTGTGATGATACTGTTACAGCAGAGCAAGAAGTCAACAAACCGCTGCCACGCTTCCTTCAGCTCGTGGCACAAGAAATCGTATCTGAGCTCGTCTGAACTTTTCCTCCGAAAATAAAAAAAACAACATCTTTGGCTGTGAGAGCCCTTTCACAGACGCTCGGGAGACTATTGACACTGAGACGGCTTTGATACCGCGTCCCTGGAGCGGAGACCGGGTGCGCGGCTGATACGGCTGATACGGCTGTACGTTTCCACCGACACACTCTGACCACGGACCCACAGCAACTCCAAAAAGGACGGTCCGGGTGATTCGCTTGTCCTCACTCACGTCACCATCTCAGAACAACACACCAGGACGAATCCAACGTCAACAAGGGGGGGAAAAAAACAACCCACTAAACATGTTCCACAAACTCTATACATTGGACGTGTTAGAAAGCAGCCCACAGGCTCACAGGCAGCACTGAGTAATGGCACTAAAGAACTAATCACTCTGTTTTGGGCTGTGAAGCAGCTCTCCTGCTTCCCTCATTCAGCCCGCTGTTAACTTAAATATCAATTGTTCTCACTTAAGCCGCAGCTCTCCTCCGCGGCGCTGCGAGGCAGCTTGTTAGAGGACTGCGAAAACAAGGCAACATGTACACAGTTGTTGTCGCCTTGAGTAATGAAAGCCAGAGATGTCTATTAAAAATCTATTCATTGCCTCCCACTGACTTCTAGTAGCGGCGCGGTGCATCAGCAGCAGCCGTCGCTGCAGAGTGAGGCTGATTTAAAATACAGGGAGCAGAAACAGGCTCGCTGCGTTGCCTTTTGGCTCATCCTCCTCAGTTTGGAGCAGAAAAACAGGAGGCCCACTCACAATTACTTATGAACGCTTCGAGATTTGATTTAAAGATGCGAGTGTGTTAAAAAAATAACTAAAAAAGGCGCCGGCTTGTTTGAACAAGACACGTCGCAGCCTACAAAGGATCATCCTGAAAGAAATGGTGTCAGACAATACTGCCAAAAGAACACTTGTGAAGTTTCCCAGTCGAAGCTGCAGACGGAGAACACGCTTAGCATATAGCTTAAGTTGTTAAGCTACTTTGAGTTCGCTCTAGTTGGATAAGGCGTGTGGAATAAATTATGAGGAAAGTGATGAGAGCGTGAGAAAAGTATTTAAGGCCTTTTTATGTGAAGGTTCGTTTTGTGCGGTAGAAGCAGGAGGAAGCAGGTAGAAATGTGTTCCTCATTAGTTTCTACATTGAAGGTTTTGAACCAAACGTCTCAGTTGGCACAATGGAAACGTGCATCGCTCTTCTCAGCATCCTTAAGGACCCTTGTCAACTGTAAAATCACCTGATTGTTGAGGTCACGAAATGTGTTTCGATTTCTATATTTACAGACAGAACCTGCCACCGACCCACTGTGGTCCCGGACCCCGAGTTGGGAACCACTCAACTTGACGATGAGTGTCTTTTTTTTTTCTGTCCTCACAATGACTTATTGAAGCAGTATAACCCTGCATATACATTACTTTCCATCACATTTGAGACTTTTCCCCCCGTAAAAACGGGCTTGTCAGGGACTATAATACACCTCCTTAGTTGAGAGGGAGGCTTTTATTAAGTTTCTCTCTCTCTCTCTCTCTCTCTCTCTCTCTCTCTCTCTCTCTCTCTCTCTAAGAGCTGGAGCACATTTGCGCTTCACTCCTCCATCCAAATCGTCTGGAGAATATCCGCCTTAAATCTACGCCGTGCCCAAGGAAAATAAAAAAAGAGGCTTTTCACATAAACCAGTCAAGTGATGTCAGTCATACTCATATTCCAACTGTCACTGCACTAGTTTCTCTTCTGGGATAAGCCCCTCGCTACTTATGCCATAAGCCTTGAAATTGTTTAGTAAATAACAACATGAAAAAAAAGTGCATTTCTTCACAGGACGGGGGGGAGATAAGGCACCGGATGTGGGATGAAAACAACGCTGACATGCCTCATCTGTACGCATTCATGTGGGAGCAGCTTAGGAAGGAGCAACATGTGAGGGAGCGTGTGTGTATGTGGGGGGGGGGGCAGGTAAGGAGATATGGAGGACTCACCCCGAGTGCACTCCTGCTGAGAAGGAGCAATGAACTTTGAAGTCTCCTCGGCGTGCAACCGGCGGCTCACTTGCAGGGCTCCCAGGAGCGGCGCTCAGTGTGTGTTCGAGTTAGAGTGAGTGAAACAAGCCGGCGCGGAGAGCCTGTCGGGTCTCGCAGGGTGAGATGAGGACCGGGGCGCGGGATGGGATTTGGCCGTCCGGCTCGCCTTTGATTCAGTAATTGAGGGCTAAGACCGCGAGGGGAACTGACAGGCTTTTGGCCCTCCAGGGCCAAACCCACCGGCCCCCCCCCCGAGCCTCCGAGAATCCGCAGGCGCCGGCGCCTTCCCGCGACGCTCAGTCTGGGTCGGCCTGTACATTTTTCATTTAAAAGAGAGCAGCAGCAGTGAGATGAGCTCATTGTTATCTGCTTGCTGGGGGATTGTCTCGGACCGTACGTACCACCTGACTGTCGTCTTCGGGCAAAGTCACGGCAACTTTCCAGGAACCAAACTCCGGTGCGGCTCGCAGGAAGTGGGACAGAGCGCTCACCTGAAGGAGAGGACAAAAGTCTGATGAGAAGAGATAAACTTCCAGTGTTCACAGCTTATTTCTGAATGTCTGCAGTACTCAATAGTACAGATATGCACGTGGAATCAGCCATACCATTCATTTATTCTGAAATATCTATTTCAGTAGGAAGTGGGTTTCAGTGGTCTGACACGGGGGTCAAAATCTCCTCATCAACAGTCCATCTGACTCACACAGAACAACGAAACCATCGAGAAGGGCACTTGGTAGAGTGCATACCTCCTTCAAGACTCTGGGGACCTTTCCTGTTTCAATCCGTTGCCTCTCTTAATGAGACACACTATTAAAAACACACCACAGAAATGATGTTATTTCATCATTTTGGACCCCTGGACGACCGGATAACGATTGAAATTGAATCAATCGTTCCTTTATATCACCTCTCACCCATTCTGCAAATGTCACCCAAGTCCTCCTTGGCGGAGGTAATAAACACATTCCACAATCAACTCAGACACTGAAGCAATACAGAACAAATAGCCCTTAAAGCACTAAACTTGCATTCGGCCGTTCGTTTCAGGTCAGTCTGCAGCAACACGCCCGTCCCCCTCACATACACTCTGCACATTCAGCTGAAGGATTGCTGACAAAAAGGAGGGGAGGGGGGGGATGAGGGAGGGAGGGTTTGATGAATCCCAAGGTAGCTTTGAAGGCACAAGCCTTTGCATCAACCTCTAAGTATGACGGACAGCAGCCAAGCTTGACATATTAGTGCCATTCCCGACTGTCAGGAGGATATTTACAGTCACATAAGTCCCGGATTTATCCATGACAAATTTTAAGAGCCGTTTCTCTCCTCACACTCTCATCTTTAACGGGTGAAAAAAAAAAACAACCTCAAAGAGAGGATCTCAATGAGGTCAGATAAAAATACATAGAAAGCAAGTGAAGGAGCACACTTTTTAAGCATTTGTAAACAACCAAACTGCTGCGCATGGTGAAAAAGAAGATCTATTAGTGTTCCCACTGAGGGAGATAAAACATTAGGAGCGCTGCCATAGGTTGGTCTGCATTAAGTGCCGGGCTGGCGCTGGGTGTCTCCATAGATGGCAGTGTTTCATTGCAGAAGAGACACGCGGGCTCTGTGCTGCCCAGAAACAATGATGCAGCAGCCGACCTCGGTTCAACAGGAGAATGATGTCATGCTGTGAAAAAGCAGCGACCCCCGAGATTCAGCGGGGCCGAGCTGCGTGCTGCGAGGACGAATCCCAAATCAGCTGACAGGTGACATGTTGAGATAAACAAGATATTTTTTTATTTGTTTGTGTTGTCGGGCACGTGTCAGTGCACGGGGGGTTGTCTGGATGTGAAGGGAGCGAGGGGCTGTGGAGGTAATCTGGACCGAACGGAAAAAGTCTCGTCAGCATAAGTGAACGATTACTCTCCTCCCACTGGGTTCTGTGGGAACACAAGTGGGCGGGACTCGCTCCGAGTCTGGAAAGTGTCTGAACCAAAAGAAAAAAATCTTTGTGAGTCTCAGGAGTACATTAAAGCCCCTTTGTGCTGAATATTAACTTTGCCGTATCATTCTCAATTCAGATTTGATTGCGCGGGATGACTGTGGAATAATAATCATCAGGCAGTAATTGATATATTTGGGGGGTTTTGTCTGTCTGTATAATGTGATGTGGCTCCGGCTCTTTGAAAGGACCCTCAGAGGAGTCGGCTGCGTTTGTAAATTTCAAGCCAAAAAGCGGGTTCTATTTATTGCTGACCTTTAAAACTGATGAGAGGGGCTGTGCCTGTGTTTGCCCGTCTCTCTGGGATGATATTAACACTCATTCCCTCAATTAACTTCAGATATGGGTTGGTCAGGTGGGGGGCAGCCGGTGGTTATGTATTCTGAAGCCCCTTAAAACCAACTTTCAGACAACTGTGGAGCTCCTTTTTGATCTGACAGACATTCAAGCGAAGCCAAACTCAGGTAGAAACATGCTGTCAACATATAGTAGCAGGAGCCTTCAAAATAAAAGTACACAAAGTGCAAATTTGTAATTCTGACAGACTGAGAACAAGCAGAGTCTCTCGTCTCACTCAAGGTGAAACCTCATGAATCAGACTGGCCTGTGACCCTGAATGCCCTTGAGCAAGGCATGCCGGTCAGCTGTCCTTCTGGAGCCGACAGCAGTGATGTGCTCTGTTTGATCCTGCCTGTTTAAATCTGTAAATATGTGTGAAGGTAAAGCAGGACATTGGCGGCGAAGGAGTTTGCATGCTAAGCAAGACTTAACAGGGTATGTTAAGGTTATAAACACACACGCACACACTCACACACACACACCACATTATAGGGCAATATCAAATAGGCAGGACCTGGGAATTTGCTTTGCAGACAGCGTGCAATGCTGTCATGCACTGTCAATCAGCTGCCCTTCAGCTCTTTGATTGGAGGAACAAAAAAAAAAGAGGGGCTCCGGAGAGCGTCACTGATGACTGATTATGCATGACAATACCGTTTCTAAGGCATCACGCCCACTAAATATGACAAAGCAAAGCACCGGGTGTGGGCCGCTGCAACCCCCAAACTACTTTCAACTTCCACCGAGCGCGGCAAAACTACAAAATGCAATCTATCATTGATGCTTTACACTGATGTTCTCCTGTCACTGGTCCGCTGTGTACCCTCATCATCCATCACAAGTTCCTACCTGTCTCCTCTCTTTCTCCTCACACCTGTACTCTTTACAAATGAGCTCCCAGGATGCCGCCTGTCTCTCCCACCGATATCAGCCATTTTACATCATTCTTCAAGCGTTGCCTCAGACAGAACAGCTTTATATCGGAGTCCGACGGCGAGATCGATAGCCGGCGTGGATCTGAATGCGGATCATGATTCTGTTTTACTGTTAAGATAAAAGGGCAGTTTCTGCTCGCTGCTCCTGTAATAGCCCATATTGTTGTTCTCATCACAGGTTTTTCATCTGAATTGCAGATGGGGGGGGGGGATTTATGCATTCATCTGAGATAGAAACGAGAACAACATATTGACAAGGACCCGCAATGCGCTCGCAACTCAAGGGGAAAAAAAAGGAAGGAGCCAGAACACATTCAACCGCATGCAATTACATGCATCCGGCTGACACGGGGCCAATCATGGCTCGGATCCACCGGAGTGACCAAATCGGAGGTCCATCAGACGGATGCTGGGCTGTAAAATGCAGATGTCTGAGGTGTGAAAATGTCTCCTGGCAGGGATGCTCCCTGCAGTGTTTGGTGCTACACACACTTCTGTGTCTGTCACACATAAATTGAGACCACTTCTAACAGAAAAGACATAATCAGGTAGATGAGTCAACTATTGACGCAGAGCAACACATCCAAACAATAAACAGCAAGTCTTACAGAGGGACTTCAGTGCCCTCTCCAGGGCTAACACATATTCAATGGTTGTCAACAACTGTATGTGTATAATTGTTCCCATTGTAGTCGACTAGGCTTGCGCCCAACAGTGTAAATTGGTTGTATTTCCTTTAAAGTGTCAGATGAATTTCGTATGTTCAACACAACATATCAGAAATCGTCTTTGTCTGTGAATTCAAACCAAACGTAAGTCGGGTTAGAAATGAGCTTTTGGTCTTTTCTTCGGACGGCTTTTTCCTCGCCGAGCCGCGGTGGCCTGATGGCAACACAAAGGCAAGAATTCTGTACCAAAAGGAGCAGTTACTCAGGAAAAAATACTCGTTGGATTCAGCGAACCCCAACCGAGGCAGAGCCTGATTTTTACATTCTAAAAATAGAGACGTGGATTCTCTTTGCACATTTTCGAGTCGAGCAAAAGGATCATTTCACAGCCACCCGCACATTTACATTCCACATGTCTCAGAATGATTTCAGCCACATAAATGACGCTTATCATCGTGGCGACTGGATATCATGCATCATCGTCTCAGTTTGTGCCTGACCTGAATTTCAAGCAACCTGTTCGGACGTCTTGCAGAGCGTGTGGGATGACCTCCTGTCTATTCTCACCTCATATTCCCTTCAACATAAGGTCACACTGACCTTGACCTCTAATCTCTGACTCCTCACTCGTAAAACTCGACTTGAACAATCCTGCAAAATCGTAAAGCCACTGCGGCGAGGCGGCGGGGGGGTCGTACCACTACATTAATGAACTGACGCTGCCTCCAGCTGATGACTGTTGCCAGGCAGAGACATTAAATTCATGTGGACCTTTCGGTGTCTTTAGAGGGAACAGTAAAAAAAAATAAAAAATGGAGAACTCACTCGGCGTCCTTCGAGTCACAGTCAGCTGGGAGACTTTGAGGACGGAGGAATCTGGGGCTGTGGAGTTAGACAGAAGTGAGCTCATCAAGTCCTTTTTCATGTCTGACAATCTCACGGCTGTGAAACAAACCGGTGAGGAGTTCTTTCGGGTACGTTTTTGTCCCCTTGCCCTTCAAAATGTGATTACGTCCCCTCCCTATATAGCATCGCTCGGCTTGCATTCAGAGTAGCTCGTTCATTCCAGTGCACATCGCAGAGCCAATGGCAGTTTGTGTTTACATCGAACGGTCAATCTGCATTCACGGCCAGTCTGGCATTTTCAGGCCATGGCCAAGCCCCCCCAGGCCAACACCAGCCGCTGGCATCGCGCCTTTGTTATGCTGTACTCGGTGTAACCGCCGGCCAAGCAGCTGGGCGTGGTCTCACCTCATTGACACGGCGCATCACGGCTTTGATGGAGCAACCTGACCTCCGGCCCGGTGTCCTACACCGCTTGGCATGACCCGCTCATTAGCGGGTGCAAAGGGGTCCGCGCCCACCATCTGTCCCAGAGCCGAGGTTCAGAGGGGCCCCTCTCCGTGCCCCGCTGCACTCTCTGTGGCCCTCCCAGCTGAGGTGCCAGGGAGCAGAAGGTGACATTCCAACTTTCCGTCTCGCTCGCTCCGACTCCACTGAACTCCAGGTTGGGATTATTCTGAGAAAGCTCGGATCCAAGCGGAGCGTCGCTCTGCCAAGAATAACTACAAACGGAGGTGGAGAGACTTTTTTTTTTCCGTGTGTGTTTTTTGTTTACTTCGTTTACAATGAGAAGACGGAGCAGGGGAGAGTGTGCCTGTGTGAGACTCACAAATCTGACTTTGAACGTCTCACGGTGTGTTTGTGTGCCAGCACTCGGTCCCCGCAAACATTTCGCTTATACCCATTGGCAGTCTGTGCATTGGGAGCCGAGGAGGAGCGGAAATAAAGAGTTTCCCCCTCCTAAAAACACCTTTTCCAGGGGGCACTGTTACGTGATAAAGATGTACGGGCTTAGCTCGGCATGACAATGTTCACTCTTCTCTAGAAGTCGCAGAACTAAGAAGAGAAGAGCCGCGTGGAGAGAGAGGGGAGGATCAGGAGCGGTGGGAGGACGGAGTGAAAGACGGCAGACAGGGCTGCGAGTCTCCTGTCAGGGCCTGAAGCCTGTCTGGTGTCTCGCAGCTCGCTGTCACCGCCACTGAAACTGGGACGAGCTGTGACAGTCGGAAGTCCGGGGCCCGGCAGTGGCCACCGTTTCTACTGGAAAATGGATTTTGACAATTATGACCCTTCGACACCCTGCTGATCGCTTGAGAGCAAAAATCAGCAACACTGAAGGATTTACAGACCTTCACTTAGCCTGAGCTCACAACTAGCTTTCAATTCATTCAAACTGGACTTTTAAAAATATAAATCAAATATAAAAAATAGAATATTTAAATAAAAATAAGACAAAAGTAGTTCACTCGCGCTGGGTTATGCATTAGCACACTGACACAAAGTCACAGTGGATGAAGCTTGTTGGTGAAGAGTTAATCTCTGGACTCTATAAGTATCTTTTCTCATCGGGTCTTAAAATGAAAAGGGATTTTATGATAGATGTAAGTAATGTCTTTATATGAAGGCTGTAACTGAGCACTGCCATTTATTTTCCTCAGCCCATTAAGTGTGATGGGGAAATACATTTGTTTTCAATCCTGGCAAATGAAAGATTTGATTGCTGCTGCGTCCAAAAAAGGAAAAGAGAGAGAGAGAGAGAGAGAGACAAAGAAATGGTCCTTTCGGTCTGCTTAGTTTGGTTGTAAATACAGAGTGTCAACTCAGCACAGCACTATCTGAAATATCAGCTGCATTAATAACTTTAACATAAACCTTGATATTGATTATGTTCTGGAGCAAAGTGCCACTTTAGATGCTTCAGCAGAACTAACGCAGGCTCTCCATCAGCCTTTCCACGGAGCCAGAGAGCCCTCTCAGTTCTCCTCGATGCAAAGAGAAAAGCAGAACTATATAGTCACTTCATGTCATTATCCAGACACTCCGAACGGTCCACTTCACAGTGCGAATGTGACACTGGTGACGCCGCAGTCATAGTTCTGACCTGAGCCACTAGGGGCCAGTAACAGAACATGTGATCAGGATGCACGCTGCATCGCAGAGTGAGTCTGGAGCCAGACGCCTCGCACAGCTGGACAGCTCAACCCGAAACAGCTCATTTCCAAAGTGAAATACACAAACGCACACTGACCGCAAGGAGTGTTCTGCTGATGGGTAATAAGTATGCTTTATTGTCCGACTCCGTTCATCATCTCATAACCAAAAATGATGGCGTCGGCCTTAATATTTACGACCCCCCGCGCCGCAGGAGAGAGGAGAGCCCCTTCCTGCCCAAGCGTCCCGGCCAGGCCCTGCAGCAGCGGGCGAGACGACTTGGAGGGAGCGTTGCGGCGAGGATGCGGAAGCGGAGGAGCGGGGAATAAAAGGCGCGGCGTTAATGTGGTGTTGCGAACGACTTCACCTTTGATGCCTCTCCAGTGAGCGTTCAACACAGCCACCTCTTTGTCTTCGTCTCTCTTGTTTTCTCTCTGATGACAAACTCCAGCCCAAGTCTTATATGTGAAGTTTCTATAGCAACGCTGCTGCCAGCATGATTTCATCAGTTAATTTCCCCATAGGCTGTCTGACGGAGTGAGAAAAACAAAAAAGACTTTGGGCATCAGGTTGACTTTGCGGGGGTGAGGTCTGCTTCTCGGGCTCTGTATCTACTCAATGTTTAATCTGCTAAATGACTGTCGCAGCTGAATTGTAACCAGCGGGAACCAATCAGGGCTGGAGATAACCGCTTTCGATCGACTTAATGACCTTAAATTTAGAGGAGCGAGACTCGCCGTCTCCGGGAGGCAAAACCCGTGCTCGATTCCAAACCCGTTAATATCAGAGTGGAACGCACAATGTCAGCGAGGGCGGGAAGCGCAACTTTGGCTTGGCTCCACCCAGGAAGTGCACGGCGAGGATGGAGCGAAGAGTCAACAGGAAAAAAAAAACGCAGGTGCTGGCGGTGCAGAGGACAGGGCACAACCTGCCTTGTTAATGTCTCCCTGACAGCAGGAGATGCCTAATGTGGGTGGAACACACACAGCCTCGGCATTGATGGGCATTCGAGGGGGCCGCTCACACGGCTGGAAATCCGGCAGCTTTTAGGCTCTGACTGCGGCCCTGGAGGTCTTTGGAAATGTCAATCATGTGCCCTTGGACCCCCATGCTGCGACCCGGGCTTTACTTAACTTGGCCCTGCAATTCTCCTGCAATCAAAACACCTTTAAAGACCACTTCAACTCGCAGGGCTGAGAAACTGGCTCGGCGCTCTCCAAAAATAAAATATCACAATTTTGGGGAACTTGAAAACTTGCCGTCTTGATAAAGAGACACGGTAAAGGAAAAAATAAAGAACAGATTCTACAAAAACTATATTTGAAAGAAACGTTAAATGGTAAACGGGAATAAAACTGCTCAGAACAGCTCACCTAACCACAAACTGACTACCAGTTGGACCTTCGTGTTCCACTCTTAACCATTTCAGACAGCAATAATATGGTAAATTACCAATGCTAATCCATGTTATC
>JAUESF010000057.1:4053030-4063580 GCA_032274765.1 Malacoctenus tetranemus
GCACGCGCGCGTTACAAGGCAACCCCCCCCCCCGCGCTACCCCCCCACCCCCACCTCCCTCCCACCTTGGCAGGTCAGCCGCTTATGCCGTGTGACAACGCCGCGTGCCTCTTGCCTCCATCACAATGCCCCCACCTCCCTTCTCCCTACTTCAGCCCCTGCTGTCCGCTGGACATTTTTCCTCATCTGTAAACTGCTTTGAAAAGCAGCTCCTTGCTCCTCAGGACGTGACGCAGAAACATGCAAGAGAAAAACCTCAGGAAGCACCGTGTTTGGCGGGCAGGAGTGTGTGCGTGTGTGTGTGGGGAGGGGGGACAACATGACAGCACAAACATGTGGTGGGATAACGGCGAGGAAAGAAAACAGAGAAAGACATTCCTTAATTGCCTTTTCAGTCATTAACGGGGTCCCACACCTCATGAAACATTAATTACACCCCGCGCTGTGGAGATAGGGATGCTTAATTAGAAATTATTCACTGCGTGGCGAGAGCTGAGCGATAGCATTTCGCCGGCGTGTAAATCGCCCGTGCGAGATCTAAAATAAGCCGCGGCGACGATCGGGTGGCGACGTGCCCCCCCCCCCCACACCCCCAGCTTATCGGGCTCCCTCCTCGCTCGCTTGTCTTGTGAAGTGCGACTCCCGTCTTCTACCTGATAGCATGTGAAGGAGGACATGTGTTAACCCTGTGTTCTCCCCGGCTTGTTTGCTGCTCCGCCCCTCCCTCCCCACCTCCCTCCCTCTCACCTATGCCGCGCCTCCTGCGAGGTTTATAAATTATTTACAGCGCGCTGCTCTCGCCCCCACCGACAGGATGTAATTGACACAGAGGATCTGCCAATTACCCTAACATCTGGGAGGGACTGAGTAGTACATGGCGCCCCCACTCGAGTCCTTCGCCTCTCGACACTGTCTGCTTTTTTATGTGCCGTCTACAGGCTGCCGATTCTCTCCCTCCGCAGTGATCCAAAAGCCCACCCATTGGAATGACATTAACGCTCTTGATGGGCAATACCCTTGACACAGCTACCCCCTCCTTGCTGTTCCAGGCATTTCCCCTAATCCCCCCCGCGCAACTTGAAAAATGGTCTGCTCCACCCCTCTCATCCCAGGTGTATTGATCTTTCTCTCCACCCAGCGATTGCCCCAACATATTCCTGTCATGGATGTGGCGCTCGTTTGTGTGTGTGTGTGCGCGTGGAACGTCCTTCCTGTTACTCGCTCGCACAAAGGAGTGGTAATAATGTCACCAGACTGTAGCTAAGGTAATGGATTGGCCTCACTGTTACACGCTGGGCTGGGGGGGGGCGTAAGTGCTGGCCTTGGGAAATGTCAGATGGATATCAGAGAGCGGGCCTGAGTGTGAAGAGTTAACGGCGGGGAAGGGGGGGCGATCTGTGATGGAGATGTCGCAAACACATTAGGTGTGGCGTACGGAGCCTGTGATGGCTGCCAATGAGGACGGGGATGGAGGCGACGTCACTAATGAGGCGGGGAGGGAGACGGAGACGCAAAGTCGAGACAACGGTGAGAGATTTGGGACGTTAACCTGCGGCCGGAGACCTGACTGGGTCTCTGGATGCAGCAAAACAAGTCCTCCCCTTCAACTCTGAACTCTTCTTCTAACTTCACCCTCACTGCAGCACTTGTGCCAACACGCACTCTGTACTGTACTTCTATACAGACCGAGTTTACTGAGCATCTCCTGTACAGTCCTCCTCCTCCACCTCCTCCACTGCTGCAGCGATAAATATTAAAAGCGGGATAAGCAAGCTCCTCATTCCTTCTTTGAAAAGCGAAACCTACTTCCGAATTCTTTTTTATTACCCATATACATGCTATTATGATATTTATATATACCATATGAATAAGAGACGACCTCAGCGGGGGACATGGAAAACCTCCGTCTCAATTCAAGGAACTTCAAAGGACTTTTCCCCTTTGTTTTGGCACTTAGTGGCAAAAAGAAAGACCTTACCTGCTCTTCAGATGCTGGATGCTTCCGAGACACTTGAACCGCCCGTTTACCATGATGGCCATGCGTGTGCACAGGGCTTCACACTCCTCCATGCTGTGGAGAAGGAGGGAGGGAAGGAAGGAAGGAAGAAAGAAAGAAAGAAAGGAAGGAAGGAAGGAAGGAAGGAAGGAAGGAAGGAAGGCCAAGACAAAAAAGACCTGAGAGTTAAGCAGCAGTTTCCAGGGACACTGGTGGTAAACTCTGTTCATCCCTTCGACCTCAAACATGGGTTCAATTTAAGAGTGTTGAGTTTTAACCAAATTTAAAGCCACTTTTCTAACTTTTTTATTCCCCCAGAACCGTCTCAGCCTGGATTTTCCCGTGTCTCTGCCGACACATTAAGTGGACGACAAATTTGGTAATTAGACGCCGAAGAAGGTGCCATCTGTTGCTGATGTCGTCCCATTTTTTTTTCTCTCTCTCTCTCTTTCAGCGTCAGGCTGACGCACGAGTCATTTGCAGAACCTGTGACGCCTTTCTGAGGAATGGCGCAATTAGGATTATGACTTTGTAAAACCTGGTGAATTTGCCACTTAACAAAACACGAGCACCTGGTCACGCCATGGAAGAGCGCATGCCGCTCGGGCCGAGGCAACAACAAATGCTCTGATTTCTCCATGATCGGAAACACGTGTAATGAGGGTAATGCATTCCGAATGAGACGGCCGGCTCCGGTTATTTATGAGGAGCCTCGGTTTTTTGGAAAGCGTGACTAAAATAAATAGCAAATTGGTGAATGCAGGGGGGGAAAAAAAAAGATGAGGATTTTTGTCCCTATTTGCTCAAAACCGTGTCCGAAAAAAAACTGGTGGCCATCAGTAAAGAAAGAAAAACTTAGGAAACTTAACTTTGCTCCAGGAAGCCTTGGATAATGAAAAGACTCCAGTGGAGATATTGACAGTTTCTCTTTTCATGAGGGGGGAAAAAAAAAGCTGCAGTCAGTCAATATGCCCTCACGCTTCATGAAAGCTTTATAGCAGCCAGTGTGTTCCTGGCAGCCAATATTAACTGCCACACAGGAAACAATACCTTTCAACTACAGTGTAACTCCAATCAATTATAATTACAATATTTATGGCTCGCATTCATGTGAGGGCAATCTGGTCACGGCGGAGGCGCGCTCCCCCTCTTGAAGGGTCCAAATATTTGGACTTTATTTTGGGCGGGGGGGGCGGGGGGGCGGTGGGACGAGCGAGGCTCGCACCTGTGCGACGTGAGGATGACCGAGCGTCCCTCTCGGATGACGCTCAGGATGCAGTCCCACAGGAAGCGGCGGGCTTTGGGGTCCATCCCCGTGGTGGGCTCGTCCTGCCACAGACAGAGAAGCGCTCCCTCAGTTCCAGTTGTGCACATCGTTAGAGGAGAAACTGCTGAATATACTGCAGCACTTTGAAACAATGTTCCCCAAACTATAGACACAACAAAAGGTTGTTTTTTAGTTCCATCAAAATCATATTTATCATTGTTATAAACACAAAATAAGCACTCGAAACATCTTTAAAGCTCTCAGATTAAGCGCTGCGATTGAAATGTATTCGCACCTTCTGGGTTGTATAAAGCCACCGCCTGGATGAAAGAAACAATTTCTGATGTTGAGTACATAATTTTACTTTTTTTGTTTGCTGCTTTATGCGACTGAACGGAATGTACAAATGAAAAGCGCATGGACTGAATGAGTGGTAATAACTCAAACTCGGCTCGAAAACGGTCCATTTAAAAACCATTGTGAGGAAACGGCGCGAGAGGAAATATTTTTGGATCCAATTTGTAACTTCCAAAGCAATTTAGCGTTAGCCAAGCACTCATGAGCCAATGTGGTTACCAGAAAAATAAGGAGAGACTAGAATGTGATGTATAAGAAAACACAGAGACGTAGAGTTCAAAGGGAATCGTGACAATACACATAACTGGCACACGTACTGAAATACACACTCCAAAACAGCACAGCACTCACACACACATGGATATATGTGTGTGTGTGTGCGCGAGTGTGTGTCGAGAGTCTCAGTGACTCGCTGTTTCTTTTTCCTCGGGGCCAGTCTGTCCATGCATGATTAGAGAGTGACAGTACTCAGTCCACCGGCTGGTTTGGTTCCAGGCCCGGGTCCCCTCACTATAACAGAATCCCACAAGTCCCGTGGGGCGTTTCCATCACCGTGCCCAATGTGTCCCTGTGCAAACCCCGACGTGGCGCTGCCTCAAGGCCCGCCTGGGTTCCCCGAGCGAGCGGGCACAATGCTGAAAATTGACACAGACACTGACAACACATTGCCTCAAAAGTGAAGGCGAGTGTGGCTGTGGCGAGTGGTGGAAAGAAAAGAAGGAAAAAAGAGGACGCCTGGAAATAGTGTCGCGTACGAGCTTCCAGACCTCAGCCAGGAAAACGTCTGGACAGATTAATCCATTACATGTGATTCAGAAAGGATTACTAATGACTAGAATAAAGATTGGAAGCATAATCCCACATTTTGCTGAAACAAAATTGTGTGTTTCTAACAATGTAAACCAATCAGTGAAAAAAAACAACAAATTAATTGTATTACGAATATTTTCAAATTTTGTGTTGTTAGAACACAATGTTTTTGTTCCACTCGTGAAATCCCACAAATGCAAAGAGTCACTTGACTGAGCGAGGCTTGCTGGGACCTCTGAACATGGCTAAAACTCATTAAACTGGCTCTCTCAGAAGACTTCCTGGAGCGCGCTGAAGCCACCGGATTGATCGCGTGCGAGGCAACGTATTCTGAGTCACGCCTCCATTATTTCTCCTGCGCTTTGGGCCCCGAGTTTTAAATGATGACGAACAGGAACTTAATATGTGCAAACACAGTTTTTGTGTGCGCTGCATTTTCCTAAAGAAATTGGCTCTTTCCTAGAAAAAAGGGATTAAATTAGAGCATGGCCAGTGAGTGACCCCTGAGGAGTACACTGTTCCCCTCCACAAGTAATGTACTTGTACTCCTCTGGGAAATTCAAAGAGGTTTTTTTTTTTTTTCTTTCCAAATTTGATCCACATTGTGTGGTATCTGCTTCTCATACGTCACCCTAAACTCCTATTATCTGTCTTGCTCTCTCTGCAGGGATAAAGTGATCCGCCGCGCCATCTGCACAGCATCAGTATTGATTTAAAGTATGACACCATCGAAGGGGAGGGGGGGCGCGTCTCACCAGGAACACCACGGGAGGAGAGCCGATCAGGGCCATGGCCGTGGACAGCTTGCGCTTGTTGCCGCCGCTGTACGTCCCGGCCGGCTTGCTGGAGTACTTCACCAGCCCCAACTTCTGGATGCCCCACTCAGCCACCTAGTCCGGGAGAGAGACGGCAAAAGTGGTCGTTACGGTGTCAGCCGAGGTAGCTCGCATAAGCTCCATCATCAGCCGTTTGATGCCGTGATGGATGATATTTGGGCTTGTAGCTTTTCTTTTTTTTTTGCCCCGCGCTGCCGTTTTCAAGGACGAGCCGTGACAGCTGGCATCGCTGTAAGACCTTAATCACAGGCTGCCGAGGTCCTCTCGGCTTTTTCAGCAACATCTAATACAGGCGATCAGGAACGACGTCGATGTGAGGGACAGAAGTGTAGTGCAGGGGGGGCCGCAGGAGCCACGGCACATGTCCTCTTTGTTTACTGCTCCTGCGAACAGGGCGGCCCAGTTTGAAGGGAGGGGGGAAAAGTGGCCACCAAAAGGAGCCGTGTTACAATGGGCCACAGTGAAATGGAGAGTTGTGCTCGCAGCGATGGACTCGGGTCCCTCCGCAGCGCGGCTAAAGACATCAAAGGTCTGGCACCGGGGTCTGAGGCCCGTGGTCATCGCCAGCCTCCTCCTCTTTTGATCTCGCTGTTGCAGGAGAGGGCAGCGCGGGAGGAGTGCAGGGGAGGGCGCCTGGGGCGGGCCACACCACTGGGCTGGTGAATAATGTAGAGCCATAACCCACAGCTGCTGCTTTTCTTCCACCGGCCGTTTTTCATTATGCATGCGTTCTCCCATTGAGGTTATCTATCACTCGGACGGGATCGCCTCAGTTTGCCCTCCATGCATCCTCGTTGAGGAGTAATTTGACGAACAAAACCAAACAAGAGGATTACAAAGAGAAAGAGTGTTTCTATCGTCTTCTTCGCTTCACATCAGCCGCCGACTGTCGCTTTCGTACCATTTCGGCGCAAGCGGAGCGAGGCGCGAACTCAAATTCACCGGGAAGTTGCGAAAAAAAAAGCTGTTACCATGGCGACTTCCTTTTCGGGGACCCCTCGCAGACGGGCGTAGAACTCCAGATGCTCGCGTCCGGTCAGCAGGTCGTTGATGGCGTCAAACTGGGGGCAATAACCCAAGTTTTGGTGCACGTCTCTCATCTCGGTTCGAATGCTGGGGACAGAAAAGAAAAAGACACAAGGTAAATTATAATTGGTGCTTTTTATGTTTCAGAGGAAAGACCTGAGAGCTGTATAAATGCCCTCCTCTGATGGAGAGGCTGATAACTAAGGCACAATGAGGTCTGTCAGAAGGTTAAGAAGCATATGATTTCTTTAAGTCCTCGTTGAATCTCAATGAATTATGATGAAAACCGATGCGGAGGGAATCATTAAATACCCGCGATGACTTAATAGCAGACAGAGCGTCGGCGCTGACCCAGTCAAGGCTCCTGCGTTTCTTTGAAATCTCCTCCAGCTGACGTGGAGCCGCGGCGAGGTTCATTTCACATCCTGCATGTATGGTGTCAAGTGAGTGTTTCCCCCTAAACACGCTTTATTTCAAACAAACACTCACACACTGGAGAAAAGAAGCCTGTGTTATCCATGTAAGCATCCAGCTCCTGTCAGGAATCAGATGCCCTCTAGAGGCAAGGAGCTGAACGACAGCAGGGGATATTTCCAAGCTTTCTTGAGTCATTGTTTGGCCTCAGAGAGGCAAGTGAAAAGACTCCTTCTGGGAGTTGTTGTCGATATGTTAGCTGAGCTGCGACGTCCTAAAGGCAACTGGTATTGTCGCTGCGCGGTGTCACACAATATTCCTCCCTGTTACCACGGAGAGCATTCGTCTCCATTCAAACGACTCAAAGCGGTTGTGAATCAGCTCCCTTTTTTTTTTATTTCTTCCTCCCAGCCAACACTGTTAGCATTCAGCTGGGATACGGGACAGCCAGAAGATGTTGGATATTAGTGCGAGCAGCGCTTCCTCCGGACCCAACAATCACAGATAAGAGGGGGGAAATTGTCAAGAGAGCAAAACTCCCACCGAGGAGATGGTGCTCTTCCTCCTCTGCCCATCATTCTTCTCGCCAATGCACAGAAAGCATAATGAGCTGAAAAACAGAGGAGTGGGTGGACTCACATCTGCTGCTCTGTCTCTTCACTTTCCCCCCCCGAAGGTCTCGGAGATCTTTCCTTTGATGTTTCTTCACCCACATTAATCAACATTAGCACTGCTGCGTAGAAGACCCTTCCCTTTCACTCGTACACAAAGTCAATTACTAAACACAGAAAATAACTGTACCAAAGCCCTGTGACGCACAGCCAACCGCGGCTCACATGCAACCCCTTGCTCGGCTGCGGTGCCTCGCAGATGCACGCCGAGGTGGAGAACCGCGCTTGTTTGTTCCTAAAAATAAGAAAGAGCGAGCCTTCTCCCTCTCATGTGCCCGAGTCTCGTATTGGTGGTGTGTCAAGGTATTTCTCTGGCATGTACAAAGATTTCTTATGACTGATTTTTTGAGGCTGAGACAAAAAACAGAGCAAGGTACAGGGCGAGGATGTGAAAAGGAATGAGAGATGTGCAAGCTGTGCAGGAGTGAGGGGGAGAAAGAAGAAGAAGAAAAAAAAAAGGAGAGTCTTCAGCATTTCTGAGAATATCGCAGCCAGCAGACGGGAGAGAAACCAAAGCAGAAAGAGCAGAGACGGCAGTATGGAGGAGAGATAGAGGAAAGTACCAAGCCAAGGAAAACAAAGAGGGGAAAGCAAGAAGCGAGGAACCTAAACTGCAGCTCGATCCCCATCTGAGCAGCCATCTTGGGTGGCTAATTATGATGAGTTACTCGGTGCTCGGGTGGGAGTTGGCGCCCCACCTGTATCCGTTTAGGAAGGCCTCTCCACCGGAGACCGGGATGTCTCCTGTCAGCATCTTGAACGTGGTGGTTTTCCCGGCCCCGTTGATTCCCAGCAAGCCGAAACACTGGTGGAGACAATGAGCAAAGGAGGGGTGGGGTGGGGTGGGGTGGGGTGGGGGGTCCGTTAGGAAAACAGCGTTTTGTCGGTACAAGCCTCATTGGGAAACAAGACAGGCGAGAACGGTGCCGGGTGACATTTCACAGATTCAGTGCGTCGCTCCCCGAAAAAAAAAACAAGGTCAATTCTTTGGAGCTTTTAACAAATTTTTTTACCTTGTCTGTTCAAATATTAGTTTTCTGCATCTAATTGAAATATATTTCATCTTTTTTTTTTGCACATGTTTAGTGGAGTAACGTATTGATTTATTCTGCACACAAACAAAACAACAGACAGTAAATCAACATGACAGGCACACGGAAACAAATACCGTGAAAACCCCGACCGGTCCCAAAAGCATTCCTGCCCGCCTTTGTAAATTGCTACAACAAACACTATCCCCCCCCTCCACGCCCCCCCACCCCCTCTGTGTTTTCTTCCTGATGCTGCTGCTTTGTCGTCCCCCCCGGACGCCGTCGTGGCAGGAAGTTACCTCTGCGGCGCGCCGCGGCCACGTGACCCACCTTAGGTGCTCTGGCTCGGGCATAAATATTTGATTTCTGTCATTCATTGATCCCTGCTTGTTCGTGACCCGTGCTGGTGGAAAGGCATAGAGGAGGGCTAAGCTGGATGTAAATAATGCATGGAAATGCAGTGTGTGATCAGCAGAGCCCCGTGAATCACAATATTCCACTGGCATTTACATTGGGCTTTGGGTAAACACGAGCGGGGAAGATGGATACGAGCAGAAAGCCCAGTGAGCACGGATGCCTGTCAGCATTTGAGATTATGTTTAAATCGAGCTTCCAGTCGTACAGTGTGTCTGTGTGCGACGGCCACATTTGATATATACCGTCTCACAGTATGCCAAGGCGCTTTGCACGAGTCTGTGCTCATCTGGGTCCAAAAGTTTCACCTCTTCACACTGGGATAATCTGGCCCTCCATTGTGAATTTCACGAGTACGCAGACCTAAACATTGCAGGACCCACAGGCTCCTCGCAGCCAGCTTGTGTTTTTATAGCACACACATGCTTGGCAGTTGCATAATAGCATGAAACAAGCCTGGCAAGGAGATTAGTGTTCCTGCTAATGCCGTCTCTATGCAGCGCTCGGGAGATATTTTGATTCGACTCAGTTCGAGGAAACGCGACGATGTGAAGTCAGCAGCAGCAGCCAGGACGTTTCCGTCGCCACCGCTCCTCCTTACTCCACGTCAATATTTTGTAAATACTGTCGTTTGGTATTCACATTTTGGCTCGGTGTGTGTGGTGTTTTTTTTTTTTTCGCACATGGTTCGGATCACCTGGACAGCACGACGGCAACGGATCAGATGTGCGATCCCGTGGCCGCGGACCAGCAAAAAAAAAAGCAAACAGACTGCACGCTTGGAAGGAGGCTGGTGCGATTCGACGGCATCTGGCTCACCTCTGCGGCAGGTACGCCCACACATAGACTGTCCACAGCGGGGGCGCTCTTCCGAGGGTACACCTGCAGGGAGCAGACAATAAAATGAATCAACCGACCAGGCAGAGAAAAAGGAAGAGGAAGAGGGAGGTGTGAGGAGGGGAGGGGGGGGGGTAGACAGTGAGAAAGATAGCACGGAGGGTGGCAGGAGAATATATGGAGCGATGGACCAGAGCAGCGGGGAGGAGGCGAGATGGGAGAAGCAGGTGGAGGAGACGAAAGGAAATGTGTGGAGGAAACAAATTCTGATGAGAGAGAATAATTTGCAACCTTCCGAGGAAACCAGAAGGAGAACTCGATCCTTAAAAAGTGGCGTCGGAGGTGACAGGACATTTATTTCCGACGACAAAAAAACAGTGTGATAAGAAGATGTTTCGGCGTGATAAACATAAACCGGAGCTGCAGACTGTACAATGACCTTGATGGCGGAAAAACAGACGCTGTTCCTCGAGAAAGCGACTTGAAAGAAGCGTGAGGAGATAATGGGACGCTAAGTGTGCAGCCACACCGGGACCCTTCTCACACCATCACAAAAGCAAAGTGAACAGCCCGGTTTACTGTCACTTACAGCTCTTAAGCTCAACTGTGCCGTTGGAAAACTGTTCACGAAACGCCGGCTGACAGAAGCGCAGCTTTTTTTCCTGCACTATTAGAGGACTTTACACTCGCTTGTTCATTGATAGACCCACTTAGATAAAAAGTGATGAAAAAATGCAGCCACTTCGCTGCTCGTAACACAGAAGTCAGTTGTCCATTTGCACATTAGCCGATCGTGGACAAGTTTAGGACAAAAGGTGTTTCCTCACCACTGAACATTTCTTCACACGTGCATCAACGGCCTCTAATCTGACAGTTATTCAGATTCGTACC
>JAUESF010000057.1:4073035-4098168 GCA_032274765.1 Malacoctenus tetranemus
CGCTGCCGGCTGCTGCGCAAATTGAATGGCTGGCAGGGGTCAGAATGGAGATATTTATGGAATGATTTAAAGTCTAATCAAAAGTCAAATGACTGACAGTCAGCATTTCCTCCCCCCCTTTTTCTGAGCTTTTTATTTCTTATTTCGCTCGTTTTTTTTTTTTTTTTCGGTGTCTTTTTTGTCTTTTGATTCCCCCGAGACTGAAGCAGCTTGCAGTTGAAATGAACGCTCGCTGAAAGATGGATGAGGAAAGTTCTCCGAAGACCCAATTCTCAACCAAACGATTAAACATTAAAGAGAACGGGGGGGAAAATAACTCCTTTGAAAAATCCTTGCGAGGATAAAGAAAAATACATTAAAAGTTATACCAGGTGGGGTACACACTCCGCCCACATGCGCGCGCGCCGCAGCCTTTGGTGCGAGAAACGCGGAGCGTTTATCTATGATTCAAGACAATTAGCCGTCTCCTGCTGCAGTTTCCCCTTGAAAACAATTTCCATCCGGCTATAAGAGTTTGAAAGTTTGTCCCGCTGTTACCGAGGACGTGTGTCCTCAGAGCGTCGCTTTGTATTGGCTGACCTCTGCAGCATGAGTGTGGCACAAGCAGAGTGTGACTGTAATTTGATACCAGCATCATCATCTATCAGCATTTTCTATGCCTACAGAGAAAGAAACGCGTGTGTGTGTGTCGTATTGAGACCTACTTCATCGTTGAAGACCTCCATGACGAAGGTGGCCACGCTGCCGTTGATGCCGATGAAGAGGTTGATGCAGGTCAGCACGACGTACGCGGTGCTGGGCACGTTGAAGATGAAGGAGGCGGGGTACATCATGGGGGTGATGGCCCACCTGCACACACACAAACACACAACAAGCGTGAGACCTCTGATTGACTCGAGGACGTCTCGCATAAGTACAAGTGTGGAAGGTGACGGCGACCGCGGCACTCATCAGCCCCACCGTCGGGGAGGGAGGGGGTATCGCACAGATATCACGTGGCACCGGGTCCACGCCATTACCAATGCATGCATGCTGATTAGCAGGTCAGCAGCACGGCGCCGTGGCACCGCCAGCCTCCTCTGATCATTTGCATCTCCCGTAAGTGACCCATAAAAGCAACGCGCGGAGGGACGAATGCCGCCCACTCTTGGCAGCCGGCGCTTCAGAATCGGCACGGGACGTCGACGGAGCGAGCTGCTGCTGTCCGTGCACGCAGGGACACCGAAGCATCCTCCTCTTCTGGAGCGGCTTCAAAGAAACTCTGCTCAAGTATCTTTCACTACATTTCAAAGATAATCAATGGCAAAACAAATACTCACTGAGAAACA
The DNA here is from genome assembly GCA_032274765.1 of Malacoctenus tetranemus. NCBI lineage: Eukaryota > Metazoa > Chordata > Actinopteri > Blenniiformes > Labrisomidae > Malacoctenus > Malacoctenus tetranemus. The sequence continues at coordinate 4,074,364 of JAUESF010000057.1, forward strand.
AGTTGCAATAATTACAAGCCTTGTAAATAAGGGAGCGGTTGAAAGGACGCGCAGGTTCTATGGTCCAATTTTAACATTTGAATTGGAATATTTCAACAAAACTCGTCCTGCAAATAAATGGAGCTGAGAAGAATGAACATGCTGCAGTTTGAATATTCTCAAATGTCAACACGGCGCTGTTTCCCTACGCAATATAAACCGAAAACAAGATGTCAGCTTGTTCAGAGAGGCAACAAAAGCTCCACAAACCATATAATTTGTCAACATAATTAAACGAGTAAAAAAAAACACAAAGAGAAAAACTTTTGCGGATGAACACGCAGCGATTTCAAAAGTAATTAAGAATCGTTTTATGAGCAGAAATCGAGGTGAATGGTGAAAGTTGAATTCTTTTTGTGTGTGTGCGCGTGTCTCTGTGGAAACGACTTACCCGTACAAAACAAGCAGCAGAATTAAAGCAGGAAGGTTGGCGGGCGAGACGTATGCTTTTTGTTGGAAGCACAGGAAGATGATGATCACAATCAGGCAGGGGATGGTGTAGTTACACTGTCAACACACAAACACACACACACAAAAGAGCAACAATAAGCAGCTATTTTCATCAGGAGGAGACGTCTGCGCATGGTGGCGAAGTCGCACTTCGGGGCCTTCACAGCTACATGAAAAACGCTTTTGACACCTCCCTTTTTTTTTAAGGCCGACTGAAAGGATGTGTAATTATGAAATGTGTGGATGACTTTTTAATTAGCACTCAAATGTATTGGGCTTTAATTTTCTAATTAATTCAGTGAATGCCCGACCCGTCTGATTGGCTTGTGTTTGAGGCGAATGGTCGCCCGGTGTCACATTGAAGTGGAGGCGTGCGGGAGGTTTCTCTTTATTCGAAGCCCTCTCAGGATGAGTTGGAAGCTTTTACTGGGAGGTCTTTGTTTTCCACAAAGAACCAGACTTGCGTAACTGATGATGACACTTGTTTTATGTTATTTCGGTGACTGAATCACATATCGCAACAAAGCAGAGAGAGAGTACGGTGAGAGGGACGCGCATGTGTTTGAAAATACCACTCGATCTTCACCTGCATCGTCCCAAACGTTTCTATGGCGATGCAGCGCTGCAACGAGCCAGGTAGGAGAGCCGCCTCGGCTTCCTTCGGAGCGTTTGTCTTGCGCTCGGACTGCGTTTATCCTCGGTAATGATGAGTGTCCTGACGCCATTTCTTTACCAAAGGTAGCTGATGAAATGTTTACCTCCATTGCGCCTCGGGGAAACTGCCGGTAAGCCTGTTGAGCCTAACCAGCGGGGGCAGCTGCTGTCGATAATTACGCCTCGGCCAATAAATGTTGCTCGGGTGAAGCTTCACCGGGTGGCCCGACTGCGCCGAAGCCATATTATCAATTACAGTGGGGAGGGTTTAGACTTTTTTTACATTTGGCCTGAGGTGAAAATGAGATCTTGCCAATGGAAAAAAAAGAAGATAAAAACCTTCTGAAATTGGATGTATGAAAGGAAGAGGCCAGAGAAGCTGGCCTGGATGTTTTCAGGTAAGAAAAGGAGAGGAAAGAGGGGTCAGCGACCCCGCGCTGCACCCTGATACTCACGATGTCCCAGGCAAAATTAGCCAACCAGTAGACAGCTGGGTTTACTCCACTGACAAATTGCAGATGCTTGGCTTTGTTCACCCGCTCTTGGATGAGGAAGAGGACAAAGCTGGCGGGGATGAAGGACATGGCAAAAATGACGCAGATGGACACGACCACATCGGTGGAGGTTGCGGCCCTGCAATCGAGGAGAACACAGTTAAAAAAAAAAGAGGAGAAAAAAAAGGTAGGTGAATAGAGAGCACAGTGCTGCACCCAAGGACGAGGAAAATAACAAGAACACAGACACGCAGTAAATACTAAAGAGACCGCAATCATTTTTTATTATTTGTTGGAGTGCTCCAGTGGAATGCGGCTCACTTTTTATTATCATTTCTTGAGTTCGACCACAACGACTTCAATTATCCACATCAAATAAACAAACGAGCTCCCAAAATCCTCCCAGATTCAGAACGTCCTTTTACAGCTGCAGCTCCCAGTTGTTTCTCTTTATAACTGACTCTCTCATATATTGACACAAGTCTAACAGGAGCCTATTTGATGTAAATAACGCTGAGCTACAAGGAAGTTTTAATTAACAACTCAGATAAACTGGCTATTGGTGCTCTGGAAGTGAATTGGCCCCATGAAGCACAGTATGAGAGAGACATACAGCATCTCAGGTCTTTATGAAATACAGACTTTCAGCTCAGTTGAGATCTACATTAAATGCTCTCAAGCTTCCAGTGAAACTGATTAAAGTTTCTATTTGACACTTGCTGAATTCTAATTCATTTCTAAGGGAAAAACACACCAAGTTGTTGGTTTTTTCTCCCCCTGTTTCAGTGGCAAACAGGCGTCGCTTTATGCCACAGCGTTCGCTTTTTTACCTCTCCTGCCAACATTCACAAGGCCATCACCACGACGACATCAGTGAGCATAAAAAGCGAAGGTTAGCGATGCCAGACTCCACATGAAGCTGTGGGCAAAGTGTCCGCAACATTCACTCGCAGCAGATGAATAAACGTTCTCAGAGAACAGACACGTGGTTTCTTTGCTCGTCCAATATGAGGAAACAATCAGGCGACGCCTGAACATTCCTGAAGCAACACTGTAAATTCACCACGGTGGAATCAAACCGGAGTCTGCTCGCTGGGCGAGCCACTTCTCCAACATGACCCATGACAAAAACAACTGCTCCCCTCTTTTTAATATCTCGCTTTGACTCTTAACAGCTTTCATGTCGGAGACAAATGGCTCCATTGTCCTCCAGCACGGTGAGCTTTGCTTTACTGTTGTACGTCAGCCGCGTCACCTCTGCAAAACGCCCTTGGTTGCGTCTGCTCGATGAGCATCGGGCACAATTGTTTTGGCTCCACCGCCCACATTTTTCACCCTCGGCCTGAGATAATCTCTCACAAGACGTCCTGCTGCGCAATAAGCATATTAAACAAGCAGCGAGCGCGACTACGTGGATGTATTTATCATCGCCGAACAGGCGCAATTAAAAGCCATAAATACGGGATCATCAGCAGCGGTGGGTGTGAACCCACATCTCCGCTGCTTTCCATGGGTGGCACGCTCTGTTTGGGTGGGGAAGGGTGATGCAGGGGGACGAAGCTGTGAACGATCTAGTCCCGAATGCTTGAAGGTGGTTAATTGCTGTGAAAGGAGGACAAGCAATCTGCTAATTAACTAATAATGGAAGAGCAAGAAAGATGAGCGGGGGAGGGGGGGGGGGGTGAGTGAAGCTTTACAGTCTGTTCTGCTCGTTTCTATCAGCAAAGGTTGAAAGTAGGAGATGAGTGTTGATTCTGGAGTGCTGTGAACAACATTTGGGTCGTTAATATAAGTAATAGCAACATTCCGTGGGTCATGCAGACAGCTTGATGTTGACTCTGTAGCTTCTAATTATTTTGGCTGCTCCATATACATTTTCTTTTCCTGTAACTGGGATGTTTTCGTAGATTGAAATGTTTCAATTTGCCGACTGAAAATTAGATTACACATTAAATTCAAGTGGGCGGTGAGAGGAGACGTGTCTGCCATTTGCCAAATTGAGATTCTCCAGCAATTAAAAGGCAATATGTATCTCTTAATGACGAATCGCTGCCAACGCCGATGTCTCTGAAGATGACAGAGGAAAAAAAGACTCGAGGGTTTTTTTTTTATAGCCATCCACATGGAGCACAGAGGCCTTGTGGGAGTAAAAGTGGCAATTCCAGTAAGGTGTGAACATTGACCTTCCTCGCACCTGCACACCCCTTTCCCAGTTTTGTGACTCATGACATCGCTTGCATTGAAATGGCTGGTGAAGCACACTGCAGGGGAGTGTCACTTCAAATTAGATGGAGCGGAGCAATTTTGGAGCCCAAACCCCCCTCGAAAAAGGAAACGAGTCGTTTTGGGATGAATAGCGAATCGAAAATCGCCGCCTTTCGCGATTGCCTCTTGTTACATTGCAGGAGTGTCGTTGAGGAGTTGACGTTGGTTTTGTGGCGTCGGATCGAGATGTCGAAGACGTTTCTTCAGACATTTTTGAGCTTTTGTCAAATCTGTGCTTTCACTCTTGCAGCCTAATTCAACGGTTCAAAATCCAGCTGCTGGCAAACCTTTGCTCTATGCATCTTCAAACTGTTTTATATAAAACTATCCATTCATCTTTTTTTAATGAATTGAAAATGTTTAACTGATAATTGCAGGTCTCTGCACCCTGTGATTAGCATTCTGTACATCCCCTTCTGAAAGTGTGGTTGTATTTTGCAGCCGATGATTATGTGAATATTTTGTTAGACTCCATTAATCATATCTCAAGTAATCAGACTTCCCCAACCTGATTACCATGAATTGTGAGTCCTCTGCAATCTACAGTGACTTTATAATGTACTCTAAAATGCGAGTACCTAAAGCTGCATCCATTAATGTGTCTGGCTACTTAGGGAGCCGAGAACACGCTGAAACACTGCAAACAATTGCCTATTTCCACAAATAGCCAACAGGGAGAAACATCAGCATCCATTTAGAGGCGCCTCTCTGGCAACTTAATAAACGTGACTCAAGTATTTACTCGCTTTAGCTCGATGATGGTGTGCACGCTTAAAGAGAAAAACCCCTCCACCCTGAGACGTGCTCCTTCCTTCTCCAGCTGTTGCTCGGCTGTCTCCTGGATAAGCAGTGATGGGCGTTCAGGATGCGGTCGGTTTTTAGAGCTTATTCAGAGGGAAGAACCTCCTGCCACTGCTACAAACGGGGGGGTTGATAGGGGAGGACTCTGCAGGTCCTCAAGCCAACCTGCTAAGTAGCAGAGGCTAACCATCCCTGCAGGGCTTCCAGGGTTTGCCGGCATGAGCTGAACCTTTGACACAGAGTCACGTGCTCCCATAAAAAATATATATATTGATAAATGGAGCTTTAACATTGTGCTTCGTCAGCTTCACCAGAGGGCCTCCCCCCCGCCCCCCTTTATCCTCCCATCCTGCCTGAGACCTGCGCGCTCGTTCAACAAAGAAGTAGTGTCCGAGCTAATCTGGGAATCATAGTTCATAAATTGCAGTCGTCACACTGCATGGAGAGGCAAAAGTGGGGGGTGGGGAGGAGGTGGGGGGGTGGAGGGGAGAGGCTCATTTTGAATCTACGGCACGCAGGACGTCGTAATTATCTCCAACCCTGCCGCGGCCTCCGTCTCTAACTCAGGGCTGTCATCAGCACCTGATCACTACATAAATACCTCGCTGAGGATTGGGCTGCGGCGGCGAGGGAGGGAGGGGAGGGGAGGGGAGAGGAGGGGAGAGGAGGGAGCGTGGTATAAAACTGCTGTGATTGGTAGCAGCCCCTGAATTGCCTGTGTGCTGTCAGGAGCTGCGGTCCTGCCACTGTACGATAATTTGCTCCGCAGGGATCCATTGCAGCTGCTTTTCATTGAACATATTGATCACGCCGAGGACGGAGAACGGGGCGAAATGTGAAATGTCAACAACTGATAATGTTGAGGAATCCACACTATTTCACAATCATAAAACATAACAGTACACAGAGCGCAATTAGATCTCTCCGGTAGGGGGGGAATATACTGCGATTTAGCACGTCATTAATCTCTGACTCTCGCGGGGAGCGGCTCACTCACTAGCCCTGGGATAAGACGCGGGGAAATATGATATATCCGCGTATGGAGCTCCCATGGGCCTCCAAATCTGTGCATACTCAAACAAATCCCTCATCTATCTCTCTATCTGTCTTGTGCCTTCCATTCCATCGTCTCTGACTCATCTGTTCCGCCTTTGTCGATGCGACTTTTCTTTCCCCCCCCTCGCTTCATTTCTTTGTCCTCCTCACTCTGCCTCCACTCTCTTGGCTTCCCATCCCACCGACGGTCTCTTGCTCCTCTGCATCTCATGATAGATTGTCAGAGAATCAAAAAAACTCCGTCTTCCAACAAGAGAGCTGTACTGGAGCAGCTGTGGGGAACTGCAGGCAGGGGCCACAATGTACAGTATGCTGTTTTTCTTCTTCCCTAACTGGCACCAGTGCATTGCTTTCTACCACTGAACCTCCATTTTTTAGCAGATTTCATCTTGTGTCCTGCACAGTGTATTTGTTTATGACAGCCAACATGAGAAACATCGATGCTCCAAATCATATTTCAACATATTTCATTTTCAACACAGTAATGTTGCTTTTACTGTGCTGGAACGTGGAAGTCTCCACCTGTTAACCAGTTTCACCTCTTCTTTTTCCGTCTGAAAACTTACATGGCAACAAAGGAGAGCTGCGTCTTGGTCAGGTTGAGCGGGTGGTTGGACACGGAGATGCCGTAGCGGCGTGGGTCCCGTCCCGCTGGCAGATTTCCTCTCAGGATGCCGTTGTTGGCCACACTGAGGAAGGACGCCATGCCGTGCCACGCCTGGTTGTAGAACCACACCTGCGGTGGGAGAGACGAGCACTGGCGCTGAGAACAGCGTGCGGAGGCTTCGCGGTTACTTCAGATGTCTCCTAGCAACTACATCCGGCCATGGAAATTTCATTTGGTTGCGGACAAACAGTGGAGGAAAAAAAATAAAAATTAGCAGGGACTTTATAAATACAGAATCATTTGATATTTGTACTAATCCGTTGTGTTCCCTCCCATAAAGGAAACAAACATTTTCGTCGGTCTCTACAATCTCCATGACTCGGTGACTAACAGGGAACATTCCAGTGTTTGTGGTCCCGTTTCTAAGCTCGCTGTGGAGCAGGAGGAAAACAAGGTCGGCCGAGTTTCAGCAGCAGGCTGGAGGAGATCTGAAGAGCTGTGTACCAGCAGCACGGCCACCGGAAAAGCACGCGAAATTACTCCGAGTCGCCTCCCGTCCCTGGCGCGACAAAAGGAAAAGCGAAACATTGTCGGCGCCCAAGAATGACGCTTGTCATTTTCAGATAAGCAGGGATCCTCCGAGCAACATACAGAGTGATGAGCTGCATAATATGGAGATTGCCGCTGATCCCCATAGATATGTTTCATTCTGCTCTGGCTTTGTGTCTTTAATAGCAAGTATACAGCCGAGCTATACAGTGTGTTTTTGTCCACTTGGAGAGAGGTATACAGAGGAGAGGGGTCAAATTACAACAATTTTAAAGGGACGTAATTCTATAGGAATACACAAAAGAGCCGGTGAACATTACTGCTTCTTAAATGGGAGTCGAGGGGCCAGCGCTGGCTCCTGAATCCCCGGCGTGACGTAGCACGCCGGCTGCCGAGTGGAAAAACAGTTTTTTGCACACATCCTTTTTAATGTAAGTGACTCCCCGAGTCTGTAGCTGCTGGGGTGTAGAAGAAAAAGAATGGATGAAAGAGAGTGGGAGTGAGCGAGGGCTCCCTGCTGATAGCGCAGCGCTAATTAAGAGTCGATGGTGTTTGAGTGTCAGCCCAACATAACACTGCATCACAGAGGAGGATATGGAGAAATCGGAGTACACACACACGCGCGCGAGCGGGCACACACACACACACACAGATGTGCGTGCGCACACGCGCCCGCGTCTGTTTGCTGCTCCCTTCCCTCTCTGTCATCCCACAACCTTCTCCGGGATCGACAGACTGTTTCTCCGTCTTGCGTTCTCTTCATCCTCTCTGAAAGGTCGGTGGCGGAAACATCATTGATGTATTCCAAATAACAAGAACATACATTTTTGTGCTAAATACGCGAGGGTGCCACAGAGTGAGAAAGACATGCTAAGGTATGATGGCAAGGCTGATTTCCACCTTTGAAAATGTTATCAGCATTAAAACGCATTTGGGAAGAGTGAATTTCAGGTCTGACAATGGGGAAAGAGACAGTGGCTTCTGCTTCATTCCACCAATGAATACAAATGTAGTCCCCTCTTAACGGCGTACTTTCTCGGTTTGGACTGCGATTTCATTTATTGCCCGGTGATGAATGTGAAAACACATTCCTTTCTTGCCGTTTGAAAAAAAAAAAAAAACCTCAAGGTTGCGCAAACACTTCACCTAATCTGCCACAAATGAAATAAAAGGAACTAAGTTACGAGGGGGGCTCGTCAATTTGTATCCGCGGCCAAAAGTACGAACATGATCTTTTTGGTAATAGCCTCGCTTATCTCGCTCCAACTTTGGGGCGATTTAGCGTCGCTGCGCTGTTTGAGAGAGGTAAAGAGGGAAGGTGAGCAGCGCCCTCCTGAAGTCAAACATCAGCACAGCGTTGCATCGTCTTTCAATGTGTTGTTGGAACGATTCATTGTGTACCTTGACGTTGTCTCTGTTGCCCAGTTTCTTCAGCAGCGTCTCGGCATTCTGGAGTATCTGATGGGTCACATTATCCTAATGGAGATAAAGAAAACAAGCATATGCATATATATATATATATATATATATATATATATCACAAGTTGGACACTTAATTGGATACACTTGGAAAACCACCAGTGCTCTTTGAAATGCAAAACATGAGGCAGAGGGAGACAAGAATTAAGACTTCCGGAGAGTGTTTGGGAGTGCTGAGCCACTTATTTTCACAGACTTCGGGGGGGAAAAGTGTGCCCCCTGTTATTCTGGCTACTTCTACTCTTTCTTTTTTTTTTGACATTTCTGTTTAATTAAATACTGCGAAATAATTAAAATTACGAGGGCAAGCAGGAAACATGAAACAAAGATTCACAGTTAGCAGAGATTGCCTAATTACCTAATGTTCCAATCAGAATTAACTGGAGTAAAAGTGAGCGGCGGTTCAAATTGGGCCGGAGCAGGAAAAAAAAAAAAGAGTCTTCTTCACAGACTCTCAGTGAGTCTTTGTGGTGGGGGTGAGGAACAGTCCAGAGACGGTCGAGTGGACAGGTTGCATTAAATGCCCTCGCCTGCACTCATGTTTCATGTGAAATGAGCCTTGGGATGAGGGCTGGAGATGACAGGCGTGCGGCTTCCAAAGTGTCATGTTGATACCATGCTGTTCGGGCCGGGCCGTAAGAGCACTGAGCACATTACATGTGTGATATAAATGCAAATGGACCTCCTGTTGGACCGTGCCTTCGTCAGAGGGCTATAGAAGAGGAGGAGAGGTTAGGAGGGGGGTGGCTGAGGAGAGGTCGGTGGAGGTAAAGTGCGGGTGACGACTGGGTGATGTGGGCGGGCAGCGGGGGGGGGATCGGAGGAGAAAAATCAAGTGAGACATCGCAGGGATGCAGGGGTGTGCTCAGGTGCGAGCGCTTGTCTCCCTGAAACACAGAGAGTGCGAAGAAACGGACCAAAGGGAGAAAAAAAAAGGAAAAGAGATAAGGCCCGTCCCAGGAGAGCTACCTCCAGACAATACCACCGCCTCCTCTCCCACAATCCATCACTCAGCCTGAGAATTCCTTTGACGTTTTAAAAGCAAATGTGCTCAGTACACTTTTTGGGAACAGCTATAGATCCGGTTTGCTTTATTGGGGCCAAAACCGAACGTTCACACACCATTTCAGTCACGCGGCGTGAACTCTTTATCTCCATCCATATCACAGTGTGAGAGACGGGGTCAAGAAACACCCCCAGCCACGCTGACAGAAGCATTTGTGTTAAATAACATCCCCTCTGTTCCGAGTCATTACCTATTCACACACTGGGCAAGGAACAAGCCTCCCACTCTTGTCTGTATCGCGTCCTACAGCAAAGGCGAAGGAATCTCTGGCGTTGTTTTGTGTTTTCACTTCGCTCCCGTTTGAACGGTGCCAAGTGGCGGGGAGCAGCACCAATAGGCTGGCTTCCTGAGGATTAGCGGTGGCTGAAATGAGATGAGAAGTGGGCCAGCAGCTGCCTGGGTCTAATCCTTGACAAACTCCTCCCCGCTCAAGGACAATGACAAGGCTGGTTTGGCCGGCGGAGCTGTCTGTGCCATGGCTGACGACACAGCAATAAAGCCACTCGAGTGTGTGCTGGCTTCTTTTTGTGTGTGTGTGTGTGTGGACTGTGGAGTTCAGTGGTCAAATTGTGCGTGTGTTAACATGTGTGTGTGTGTGAACCTGCAAGAGGAGTTGAAATTTTATTGAATTAGGGGCTTATTCTTTTTGAGAGATTTGAATAATCAAGGAAGAAACTTGCTTGAATGGGCTACAAAAGCCTTTCAGAGAACAGTGCAACATTAACACCACCTACATTATGCAGTGTGCCATTTGAGATGCACTGAGGTTCTTTTTCTTTTTTTTGGAGCTTAATTATGCCATTTCCGGCACATAGGCTTTCTTGTTCTCCCTGTTCCCGTCAACTCCTTTTTACCTGCCAGACACAGGAAATGCAATTAAACAGATTTTTTTTCTTTTTTTTTTTTTCAAAGCCCACTTCCGAGTCGGCGCAGGTGGCCCCCGAGTGCAGGGGAGAGAAAAAAAAACGCGCTCCCTTCCAGTTACCATCTCACATCACAATGCTTGCCGAGCAGCGGCGGAGGAAGCCAGACATTTCCCAAGGACAGTGTAGCACTTTAATAACAAGGAATGCAGAGCTGGGACGGCTAATGCCCGGCCATTAGGGTTACATCACTGCTGCCGCGCGAATTAAAGTCACATTAGCGTCAAGATCCAGGAGAGGCAGGGAGAGGAGTCTGGGTAGGAGGAGGGGAGGGGGGGGGTGAGACCGGGGACGCCCGGGGGCAAAGCCAATGTGCTGATCTCCAAGCAGGTTGAACGACCGACGGATCGCAAATGTTAATGAGAGGCTGTGTTTGCAATAAAAGGAGAGAGGGAGAGGTGGAGGAGGAGACACGAGATCGGGCCGAAAAGTTGAGAAGTTCAAGACACAAGATGTTTCATACAAAGTTGATAAAAAATAAGCTGAATCAATTATTGCCAAGTTAAATAAGCATGAGAGTGGAAGGGGCTTGGCAGTATTGTGTGTGGATGTGTGGCGGTGGGCATTCAGGACCCAGATTTCCTGATTTATTCAAAGCAACGCACAGACAATCACAGCCTGTTGCCATGGACACTCACCAAAATGGATTTGAAGAATCTAAACCTCCTCTCGCCTTTGAATTCACTCCCCACTCTCGATTGTTGGAGGAATCCAGCGGGGTCCAAAAGTCCACTAAATAACATCACCTGTCTCCACGGCGCCGAGCGAGGGCTGAACAAAGAACGCCGCGCTCTAATTAGGAGCGGCGCGCGCGTGAGAGACAAACGGCTGCCTTGACAGCAGAAAAGCAGCTCGCGCGACGCCTCGACGGTCGTCAAAATTGGCGGAGACATTTGAAGGCGAGCGAAAGGGGCTGCGGCACAAAAGCCGCGGCGCTGATAATGACTGAGTGTTTGTTCATTAGCTGTACAGGTAAATACGCGCGCGATGTGGAAACTCGGCGCCCTTGTCGAGGACTTCCTGTTGTCTTCAGGTGGCTTTCAGTTCAAATGCTACGTTTGGGGAACAGACGATGATATTTGAAGTCTCTGTGAGCCTTCAAGGCTCCCTCCCAAAGTCACAACTTCTGACCTCGTGCCACGGCGACAACTTCTTCTCCTTCTCCGTGAAAGACAGAATCAAATAATCCCTCCATACCAACACGTTCCAACTCCCTGAATGCTGTATTTATTACATACCTCAGCTGAGCTGAAAAGGTCTTTCAGATCCCTGAATGCAGCTTCAATCTCTGGCTCGCTCAGACGGACCTGGGAGTTGATTGCGCCGACAGAGATCCCTCCGTACCTGGAGACGTGAAAAACACGGAGGTTCAAGTGGAGGTAAGCGCACATGAATAATGCCAAGGACACACACACACACACACACACGCGCGCAGACGCAGGTAGGAAAATCTAGATGCAGTTGCTTTGAACCCGCTTACCCTTTTAATGCAACCTGGGCCCGTGCAGATAAATAAATCAACTCGAGTAAACTCATCTCATTAAAACAAAACAAAAAAAAAAAGAAAAAAAGGAGTCGGCTCCATCTGTGGCACAGCCATTCGCCTCAACATGCTGTAATTACTTTGAGAGGCTTTTTGCTGGGAGGATGAGACAAATATTGCATCCACAAGTTTGTGTTTTGTCTGAGCAGCTTTATTTCGTGTTTTCTCCATTTGTTTCCGCTCCGAATCAAAATTCCCAGCAGTTCCTCTTTTTTTTTTCCCACTCGCACATCCTTCGGTTTCTACAACCGTGCGCCGGCGACACATACATGAGACGGAGGGACGGACGGGAGTGGGGGGGTGCTGGGACCACGGAGACAAAGCCGTGGACTGGAAAACGTAATCCAGCATTCACAAGGCTGAACAAACACATCAACCGAACGCTTACAATTAATCATTCCTCTCAGTGACAGTTTGCTCTGAATGTTTTCATAGAGCCAAATGACAGGTTAAGGGAAGCGTATCAGAGAGTGGCCCAGCAGGATTTGTCAAAACATGACAACTGCATAATGGACGGAGACGGAGGCAGCGCCGCGGCCTGCAGGACTTTGTCCCCTCTGTGCAACCTGCCGCGAGTCGCACAAGCAGTGCTTTGATTTCCTCTGTGATAAATTGTCCCCCCCCAAAAAATATAGACCTGGAAAATAAATAAATAAATAAAATCACAGTGACCAAAGCGCCAAAGAACACGCCATGCGTCTGATTTGCCACTGGATAATTTGATGTCCTCATTCACATTGCAGTCACAATACATCGATCCTGTTGTAAAATAAGAAAACATTGGATTTTATTTGGGTTTGAATCGCCATGCGGTGTGTTGCCAGTGATGGGTTGCCATATTCTGCTCTGAGCCTGGCACTTTTTTCTTTGAGTTAGTCATAACTTCTTTTTTTTTCACTTCAAAGAACAGATTGCAAAGTTTTTAATGACTGTTTGGATCAAGGAGGGGGATTGAGATAGATCATGTAATTCAAACTTTTCTTTAATTAACTGTATGTGTTTAAATATTTTTCTGCTCATTCTCAGGAAAAAAATAGCAGCAAAAACCATTAATTAATTAAGTTTTGGCAAAGTTTGTGTCACTATTTAGAATATAAAAACAGTGACTTGTACATGTTGCTCCGACTTAACATATAATAGATTATTATGTTATTCTGAGCATTACCTCGTTTTGCCCGAGTGCTCAAAAGTCTTCACCAGGAAGTCGGACATGTTCCGTCCCGTCATGTCCAGCAGCGTCTCCGTCGTGTTCTGGATCCTCTGTGACGAGAAGCAGCACAGACTTCAGCCTTAGTCATTCAAAAGAACACATACATCAAAGTAAGGAGTAAACACAAACATAATAACTGCTTCCAAATGTTTGCACTATGAGGAAACACTTCAAGCTGCGTCTTGAAGCTGTAACTTCTTCTCCTCCTCATATCAGACTGCTGTGATTTTTGGGGAAAACAAAACGGGGCTATTAAGATTCCTCGCTTTATGACCAGCAACTTCTTAACGTGCCCCCGCAGGTAATGGACAGGTGGCTGCGACGTGTGGAACCGAGGGCTTTTTTTAAAAAAAAAACCTGACGACAGCTGCCTCCTGCTGCCAAAAATGAGATTCGCCAGAGCAATACATTAACGCAGCCGACCATAAAACCTGAACAACGAGCTGAAAATGCCCCATGGAGCTGACAGGGAGTGCTGGTGGTGATCTCGCCCGTGTTTGTAGGAGTGATCGACAGTCGTTTTGCTTTATACTCGGTTCTCAGTAATAATACGCAGACGTGGCTCGGAGCGGCTTTGACTCTGAGATGCAGGAGGGAAAAAAAAGCCGGTTTCTGCAGCTCCAAATGAATTCAAGGTTAAACTGAAGACCGCGTCTCAGCGATGCGGTCTCCTCTCTCCTCCCCAGGTGCGGCGCCGTTTTTATTCCACTTGTGGGAGTTTATGAAAACTTTTGCAAATAAGGGCTTAAGTGTGCCGGCGCTGTCCTGAAGCAGCCTGAGCGGAGAGGGCTCAGCCACGCAGCGGAAGCTCACCCAGCCGCAGCAAAAAATCAACAAAACTCGCAGGCAAAGGACAATTTTGCAGGTGTTGTCTGTTCACGCCACTGTGGAACACAGTCGCTCAACCCCAATCATAATAGTCAATTAAGCTTGGCTATGGGATGCCTGGCTGGAGTCGAGCCCCCTGCCAAAGCTGGGGAAGCTGCGTCTGATGTCAAAGAACCCTAATTAGATGGGCCTCTGTGGATAAATGGCTACATTCAAACATCCAATTAGGAGAGGGTACGGCACACTGTGATGAATACACTCCACCCAGGGCGGAGTGATACTCGGAGCACGCGCGCCGCCGCTGAGCGGCTTTACCTCGGCCTGTTTAGTGAGGTAACACTATGTTAATTAGCAGACTGATCCTCGATAAGGTGCAATCGAGACCCCTGACTGCAATGCAATTTACAGAGTCCCCCCCCTCCCCACCTCCCGCGGCAGTGGCACCAGTTATGCGCCCATGTGTACTAACAGCTTGAGGTGATCTTGAGGTACACATGGTGTGGTGTTTAATTGGTTTTTAGGAGTGTGTCAATTATCTCTGGCGTGACTGACTTTTAATACAAAGTTGTTGACTTTGAAGGACCAGATGTACAGAAAGTGGAGCGTGGTGAAGGTCTTATCTTGAGACTCAAGTATAAACTGTCTGGATAACGTCTTGCATTTAAAACAGTTGCATTTTGGGGCATCACGGCCCAAAACGAGCACGGAAAAGTAAACCTCAGGTCATCGATGGGCCAATAACAAACAGGGAAGTGAAAGAAAACCAGAAACGACAGTGCGTTGCCATGGTTACACAGACACTCAGCCAGGTATTGCATGTCATGACTGACTTCGGTCCATTTGAGTCCGTTGGCTTTTCACACTCCAAATGAAGTGAAGCGTGACACTCGTGCTTTCGAAGTTGACCAGAGTCTCAGATGAACTTTCGAGGAAACAAACGCTGGTCTGTTTCCAGCAGGCCGAACTGCTCTTACATTTATTGGAACAAATGGATGAAATCAGCATTCGTTTGTGTTTCGGGGGCTCGATCGCGGGGTAAAAGCTGCCGCAAAGTGACAGAAAAGTTGTCATTAGGAGGTGGAGATTGGAAGGGACGTTAAAGACATTTTAAAAAGGGAAAAAGCAGAGAAAGGAAATCGCACGGAGGAAGGAAACATAAGTTAAAAATGGAGAAAAAGAGCATAAGTGCTGGAAAACAAGGGGGGAGGAGAACTCAAATCACAAGGCAAAGAACAAACAGAAGGAGAGAAGCAGAGAAAGAAGAGGACCCATCTGGCTTATGAATCAGAGATAAGGAGGAGGAACGGCACGGCAACCTTGGCTTATCTCTGAACAAACATGCTTCTCTTTTCCGAAAAGCCACAGGAACTGAGAAACAAACAGAACGGAAAATAGCCGCCTTTACACTCCGCTGTGTGTACAATGAGTTTAAACTCTGGTGTACAGTCAGTGTGGGTCTAATTATTTTGGCCTGGGTCCATATCCCACCCCCCCACCCCCCCGCATCAAAAAGCTCAAAACGGGAACATTTTGTGGTTGTGTAATACCTGGGTCCGCTTCCCTTGTTCATTACCTGGAAACAGCTTCAGTGCGCTTGGCATTCTGTGCATGACATCAGTTCTCCAGCTTGATCGCTGGGTAAGCGGGGAGGGGTGGAGGGGTGGAGGGGGGGGGGAATGTAAACTAAGGAGTAATCAAATCTGCTGAATGAGCTGGCGTACTCGAGCGCTGAGGAGATAAGAGAGCGCGCCGTGTTTATATTAATCTTGGCACTCGTTATATCGCGCTGCACTTCTGAGGTAAAATACAAGTTTTATCTCTTTGTGCACAAAGAGGAAAAAAGAAAAAAAAGCAATCTAGCAGGAGGTGGATCTCCTTTGATGAGAAATGTCACGTCGGGGTGTGCGCTCACCTGTTTCACCGGAGAGGAACAGGTTAATTATGTTTATCTGCCGGGATGTGGCGCGCCATGCCACGAGCCGTTTGGACGTTTTCAAACCCCTTTTGTCAAATGATGCTTTTATAATGGAAGTGGCAGGTGGCCTATTGTGCGATCGCGTGTGTGACACTATGTGTATTTGGGGGTGGATGGAGGTGTGTGTGTGTGTGGGGAGGGTGTTCTTCAGTGCAGTGCATTTCATTGTGTGTTGCGCGATTATGTCCAACGCGATGCCACCCCGACAGTCATTTGAAACAGAGCCAAATAGTGCCATTAGCTGATGTTGTGTTTCCAGCGCGAGCTGGGTTACAAACGCGCAGTTACTAACCACTACAAAAAGCCCGGCGCATGAGGGATCGGGTTTCAGGCGCCTGCACCCGGTGACGGATTTTCACCCGGACCCCATTCTGTTCTGCTTAGCAGCAACAAAAGGGGAAACCACTAGCTCAACCCCCCCCCCCCCCCTCGCCCCCCATTTGCCTCTCTTCGCAAGTCAATGACCTTTCTGCTTTTGTTTTGGAGCATCTCTTGCTTTCCGCTGAGAGGATGGTGCAGGACAGGTCATTTTACACTAAAATGGATCTGCGCGCGTTGGAAGTCAAAGTGACAAATCTACAGGGGCCTGCAGAGAAAAGATGTGGCAGCGTGTTGCGCCTGCCAGGTTGGTAATGGAAGAGCAAGAGGTTGGGCTGAATAGTGCTGGATTCCAGCCATATTTGCCAGTTCAATGCTCATTTTAGATGGAGGATTAAAACATTGTTTGTTTTCCATCATCATGTGTGAATAAATAAAGTGGACTGTTGCTCAAGAGTTTGAGCAGGTTGGCTTTTTGTCACATAAATGGCAGTTCGAGCCTCTATTTGCATCAAAATGTCCTTGAGCAAGGCATTAAAGTCTACATTTACTCCAGATTAAGCACAGCTTCTCATTGGTTGCTTAAGATCACCAAAGGAATCATTTCCTGTCTGTGATTGGTCTGATGAAACAAATGCTCTAGTTTTGCCCATTTAAACAGAATTGAGTGTGGTGGTCTTGACCTCAGCAGTGTCCTTTAAAAGCCACGTCATCATCCACCTGCCAAATTCTGGACCTTCAACAATCTTGCAGGTTTTTTTCTTGTTGTTTTTAAGGCTCATGCATCATAGATGTGCACAGATCAGCAGGAGCCCAAGCTGAGTTTGCTCCTTCCAGCTGTTAGTTGAAGCTTTTTCCCTATGAGTTGTCAAAAACTTGCTGTATAACACAACTACACGATGCCCTGTGTGGATCAGCAACACTAGGCAGTGCACGATCAAGCCAAACATGGGAGGACGGGAGGGGGGGGGGGGGTTACGCAGTGGCTGTCCTCAGTTCGGGATGCACTTTGAATCGCTGCAAAAGAACCTATTGGACAACTGAACCGCGGTGATGGAAGTTGCGTCTCTACACCCACAAATGGTGAGTCGACGTGTAACTTCAGTAACCTGATAGATGAGGCCAAGGAGAGTAATTTGCAAGCTGTAGTTAGGCCAGTCTCCAAATGATAAAGACATCAATCGTAATACTGCGAACGTGGCGGCTTTATCAATTCCTCCGCACGCATGACGGCCAATTCATCTATGAAGGTTAAATATCACCAGTGAATGAGAGTCAATACCTCAGAATTGATAGTGGGCTTAGTGTTCCCTGCCATTACCATGGAAACAATGATTTCACACAACCTCCCGTGGTGCTCTGTCCATGTTTTTTTCTCTCTCGTATTTTCTATAGTCTCTCAAGGGCATATTCGGAGGATCGACAGGATAAAAGATAAAAAAGAAAACTAGTTGGAGTCTGGTACTCGCTGCCATGATTTATTCAACAGGGGAAGCTTTCAGGTCAAAGGGAATACATCCTCGCGATGTGCTCGCCGTCTGTGGGTGGTCTCTGCTTTGGACTCGCATCCATTTATAAACCCCCCCCCGATGACAGACTGCTCCACAGGTAAGCATTACCGGCATCGTTATTAATGCATATATGTACATGCATATGTGTATAAGTGCACGTATGAGCTTGAAGAGGCACTTCTTATCCATGTTTTATGACTGTCATACTGCTCCTTCCAACTTTCAACCATCAACTCTTCCTCAAAGTATTGCAACATGCACATCCCACAAATGCTTGTTTCTTACAAATATGGCAACTTCCAAGAGAGAAATAACTCTGCTTTCCAAAGTTTGGGCGTTTTATTGCAGAGAATCTCTGTTACAACCTGGAAATACAGTCTTTTTTACTTTTTGTGCGAGGTTTATGGACTGCACTTGCACTCTACATGTTTCTGTCTCATGAATTCACACACCGCACTGCGTAACAAACAGTAAAATGTGCGATATGAGCCACTGGTGGATTGCATTTCACAGCAGGGAGGCCATACAGGCTGGAGAATGATGCGCGGAGGCTTGCAGCTCTGCACTTAGGTTCTTTGTCATTTATAAAGAAAACTGGTGTTTTACACTGGTGCAAAAGAGCCTCTCCACTAATATTTTAGAAGGAGGATGATGAGCATCCATTTCATCACTAACTCCCACTTCATCTTTCCACCACATGAACCCAAACACCATCACAGTGGCATGAATCTTTTAGCATCTCAGATGATGAAATAAAAGACTGTAAAGCTCACCGACTCGCTGCGTAACAAAAACTGACCTCTGCCAGATAAATAAAGCCCTGCATTATGCAAAAAGAAGCCGATGAAGACAGAAAAGTTGCTCTTAACAGCGTGAGGGGTGCGAATAAACGATGCCCGCCCCTCGTCTGTCTTCTGCTGCATTCTCCACTTGTAGTCGTCTTATCCTAAATTTAAAGTTCCCTGTGTGCACAGTGGGAGATGATTGGCAATATTTTTACTGCATGCTAACAGTCCTCCAGGTTGTTTCCATGCAAAATGGAGTGTCCATTTAGGATCAATTTATGGATCGAGACAGAAACAAATAAGACACTATAAATAAGGGAGAATCAAAGGCAAGAGAATACAGCAAGAAGTAGAAAATGTCTTCCTGCAGGGGATATGTTTGCTATACCACCAGCCACTCACACACTCACAGAGCGAGGTGAAAAATCCAGCGAAGTTACAAAAGTAGGAACTATTCACAAAGTACTGAGAAGGAGAGCAATAATCACTGGGAGGGGTGTGAAGGGAAAACCATGACGGCCTAACGGAGCACCGGCAGGATCCCAAGATACAAGACGAGGCTCAACAAATGGGGGACTCCTTGACAGTGCTGTCACCGGCTGAACATGGGGGACAGGTAAAGGTTACACAAAGGGCACTTCTCCTGTTTGACTGTCTCAACAATCATCCTTTAACACGATATCTGGACGATGTGCTCCTTTTAAATGGCCCTGGATGGCTTTGTCACAGAGAAGGGAAGAAAAAGCAAGCACAGGGCAGGACTCACACAAGTCCAACAGAGACTCACACATCAGGCCACAGTGGGGGAGTCGTGCATTACATGGGGTGGCTGCATATGGAGGGGGGGGGGTATAGGGGGATCTGTGGGGAGATAGTTGGAGATGAGTGCTTTCAAACTGTGTCATCTGATGTCCTGCTTCAGTCGCTGAGTCGTCTTTTGTTTTCCACCAATCGTCTCATTTGTCCTTCGAAAAATATCATCTTAAAGTCTGTCACACATTAAAGGGGGGGGAGATGTTGTGCCAATTACCAGACAAAATCACTCCATTTCATGTGACCACAGCAGTAATTTCTTAACAGGGTTCTGATGTCTCGCTTTAAAACTGCCTCTCACTTCTTTTCCCCAGCAGAACAAAAGCTGGAACGATTCTTCCATCGACAGAGTTTTGCAAATTTAACCCACATTCGTGCTTTAAGTTTTTATTCCATTCTATTATATTCCACCTGTTAAGATGGCGCAAAGCATTCAAATCACTTTCTTGTTCAACTTTCCTCACTGACGTAACAACACAAACGTGCTTGCCGGTTCAGTCGGTGACTCAAAGTGAATAATTCTACACTACCATTTCCCCCTTAATTGCCTGGTTCCTTTGTTAAAGGCTGCTCACACATGTGCATGTTCAATGATTACTGGTTCGACGCCATCATTTATTTGATGCATGTGCAGACCTTGAACGCTGACATGAAATGACAAGCAGTGGCGACGACAACAACAAGGCACAGGAAGAAGGTATGCATTATGTGTGCTTCAATCTTTTTCTTTATGATTATAGCTGTGAGATAAATACACAGGCGAGCTGGTTCACAAGCAGGTTAGTTGGAAAAAGAATGTTGTTTTGAGGAGGAGGATTTGAAACACCTCTAATCTTATGCAGACAATAGTCACCTCCAATGCTAATTAGTTGGAATGCTGTGTTAAACGATAAAGGCGTTTTCACGAGTTTATATACATTTAATTGAGATTTTCTTCACATTTAAACTGTTGATCGTCAAATGCGGCACCCTAAAGGTTCCTCACCCCTCATGAGTCCCTAAGAGGAGGAGAATATTGGCAGATTTAGGTGGGGTTAGCGAGGAGACGTTCAAATTAAATTCACTTAAAATGCAGGCACATGCCACAAAGCCTGAGTAAATAGACAAAGCCATCTTTAATAAGATGACATTGGGGTGTTGGGGGGAGGAGGGGGGGGGGGTTCGATCTCTTCCCTCCCAAGCTTAGATTTTTCATTATGGCTGGGAGACAGCAGTGCAAATCATTTAGCTCCAAATTAGACACCACTTCTCTTCTGCACCGGTTCAGTCGGCAGGTGGGGGGCCGGGCAGGCAGCGAGGTGGGCTCCTCTAACGTGGCCATTGATCCCTGCCTGGATCAGATCTCTTCAGGTCAGGCCAAATAACATTTGGCCTCGCTGCGTCTGCCCGTGTATATTGTTAAAGTAATCGCCTCTGAGGGACCGGTATCGACGTCTGTCGGGCGGGACGTGCAGACCCCCCCACTCCCCCCGCAGGAAAAAGCAGAAAAAGTGAGGTCCTTTCAAATCGTCTGCGCCCGCACCGCCACAATAAAACGTCCTGAGGGATCCTGCAAGGTGAGAAGCTGGCAGGGACCAAGCAGGAGGAGATAAAAGACGTTCTACTGGGAGATTTTACCTGCACTTTCAGCAGGTATGTGAAGCAGGTTTGTGGGACAAGCTGGCGACGGCTAATTCAGTGGGGCTTCTTTTTTTCAGAGGAATCAATTTTGGTCCCACTTTCATGCATGCAGTCTTGTTCTCAAAGGGGGAGGCAGCACAAAAGGCTGATTTACATTTTGCTATGCAATGCAAATTCCTTGTTAGTAAGTACCTTTACATTTCCAAATCGCAACCATGCTGACTGGGAATTTCAGACCAAAAGCCAAAAGCTTCCTTGATAAGCATTTTTATTGTACTGTTGTGTCACCGGCTTATTTATTTATTTTTTGTGGACCATTCAAGTCTCTCGCTGCAGTGTATTTATTGACAACACACACACACAAATAGTGAGGGGACACACAAGAGCCGCTCCCCGTTGCTGACCAGCTCGGAGAATGTAAACTTTACAGGGGCTTTGACCGACGACGCCAACACACGACACATCGCGACGCACTCACCTGTGGGGGAGGGAGACCTCCCGCGCCGGGGGGGCAGTCCGGCAACATGATGGTCCGCTGGGGGCTGCTGCACTGGCACGAGGGGGAGGGGTTGGACATGCTCCAGTTCCCGTTGAGGAAGATGTCGCTGACGGACGGGTCCACTGGGGGCGTGAACCAGTCGCTCCCGCGGGGCGAACACGGCAACTTCCTGCAAACCGATGACGCGGACATGTTAACAGTGGCTCCTGACAACCACTGTCACCACAACCACGGGATCAGGTTTCTATGAACTCTAATAGTTTGTTGTTTACCAGAATTGATGATTTTGCCGTCTTTATCAGGAGAACATGAGGCAAGTTAATTATTTTCCGACGAGAGATTTTCAAAATACGTTCATTTTGCCATCGCTGCAGCAGGATTTCTGGGAACAGCCACATGTACAGGCCTCGAGCCTCTCAGCAGGCATGCGGCACTCACAAAGCTTTAGGATTTATCTGCATATTTTGGCAGGAACGCAAAGCCGGGTCGCGTCTCCGCTTCGTCGGGCACTCTTGTATCCTCGGTGATACTCACGGTATCGGGTCGCCATCCATGCAGCGCGTCCCAAAGCCCGGTGGGTTTAACAAGGCCTCCACCACCCTGGATACCTCGGCGTTTTCTGGCACGTCGTTGCTGTGAATACCAACACCGGGATAATTATCGACGCGATCGGAAGCAGAAAACTCATCGTTTCTAACAGAAGCTCTCGTCTGGGTCTCGTGGGTCGAGGCAGGCGATTGGCTGAGATCGCATCCTGACATCCGCGAGGGCCTCAGAGGGAACGAGCCACGTGAACGGGGCGATTGGACGCGGTGCGTTTTGAGTAGATGCTCAATAGCAATGATGCAGGCTGCTGGGCTTTGTCTAATCAAGGAGGCAGGAGAAATCGTTGCGTTTATCAACTCCTTTTCTCAGGCACCAGAGACACAACACGGATTCCCCAAACACCGCCTGCTAACAACTAATGTTCTCTCGTGCTGATGTGTATTCTTGCGTGAGCACACACTGATATGAGCCTCTTCAGGATTCTGTGTACAGTAGGAGCTCTTCACAGCCTTTCATTATGATCCGAGTGTCCTGTACATATCTCAGCCCCGCGTCTCCGTTAAACAATCTTCCCCTTCCAATTTCATTCTCATTACTAACCACACACAGCCTGCCCTTTATCTGGAGGGTGCTGGGGGACTTAAAACACAGTGTTTCATAAAGACCATCGTGATGGCTCTCTGCCAGCAGTGGCCACAGCCCGGGCCAACCATTTGGATTAATACAGTGTTCATTGTCTCGTTTAGAGGCGTCTCCATGAAGGTCACACGGTCATTTCCTTGGCCACCGGCGAGTGCAATTGAAGTGGTCCGATTGTAAAAATGGATTATGTGCAGCCATCTGTTTTGCAATTAACAATGGCTCGGTTACCATGTTATTGTAGATAAGAAAACTATTGGACAGTTCCAAAACGAAGACCCGCGCGTACACACACAGGAGCGGTGGAACTAATGAATGTTCGTCTCGTCATAAGGAAACATCAGATGTCGGAGCTGAGACGGAGGAAAGTCAAACTGAGGCTACGAAAGGAGAAAAACCATCACGTTTGGAGGCTGTGAAACCAAACAGTCTTGTCTTTTCTCACATATCATTTCGTCCCTCCTTCCCTGCACACACCCAATTCACCTGAGCTCACCAACAGAGACTGTGGGGGGAAGTCAGGTCATTTGGCGAATTAAATTCCTCTCATTGTCCTTGCTCTGTAAGGTACGAGTGCTAACCACTCCACAACCCTGACACCTACACCTCATTCAATTTACAGATATTACACTGGAAATAAACCCTTTTTTCATGCACTGCACTGTTGAATGCATTTACAGCTTGAACTTTGCAACTTAAAGCATTTGAGGTAAGCACTGTTGTACACCGAGGCACAGTTGAATGAACGCCGAGGTGGGAAAAGGCACCGCACTTGTACTCTCGCACTCATCATCAAGAGGAATAATTTACAGATGTAAAAGAAAAAGGACTTTTTTGACTAAAGTGATGGCAAAACTGAACCAACTCCAGGTTTCAAAGGCATTTAACATCCAAAATTCCCATTAAAACTCAATGTGCAGTTCAAAAACACTTCAACAAGCAAAGAGACTTGGAGAATGATATTAAAGAACATAAGAGAACATCAGATAAGCCCATATTTATTTAAAACAACCTCAGATAGATGAGATGATTTTTTTAACAGTTGGAGAAAGAGTCCCCACCTACTACAAAAAGACGTAATAGAGCTATTTACTTACTGACATTTCAACTGAGAGAGGCTCAAACAAATAGAACC
>JAUESF010000057.1:4098268-4109320 GCA_032274765.1 Malacoctenus tetranemus
TATTGAGTGCAGTTTGTGATGAGAACATGAAGATACTCTGTTATCCTTCTATAGCGACTAATTGTGCTGGAAAAGGCCACGGTAACATACGGGGAGGCTTTACCAGGAGAGTAAACAGTTGTTTGATGCATCACAATGAAATTATCTTCACCAGATAACTGCGGAGCTTCTTCGGTGCTTTTAGAGATTATCTGGGTAAAAGCATGCCATTTAGTGCCATTAGCTGCTCCTTCACAGAGTGTGCTTGTTCGCCCGGGCGGGTGTTGGGAGGAGATGAGCTGTGGTTGCTAAGTGCTACTGAAGGCTGAAGCGCACCGACCAGACATGGAAGCTTCCAGCACTGTGGAAAGCAACTGGAAGGAATCAGGGAGGAGACAGGCCGAGGTTTGGCAGGAGGGAGACACACATAGTCTGAATTGGTATGTTTCAGCACCATGGAGAGAGGCAGCACTGAATCTGAATGTTTCAGCGCAACGAGGCTGGGTAAACATTTGTTGACTTGGTTTTCATGAATTTTCGAAAATGAAGCAGTGCATGAGCGTGCAAAATAAAGTCGCTTTTAGGTCAATATTTTCCTTATTTTGAATCTGTGTTTAATTTCAGCTGCTCGCCTTTTTTTTGGTGCATCACTGCAATGACATTCCCTCCGCATTTATTAGTTATCACTGAACAAAAAGCTTAAAATAAAATCAGCGTGGCAAACATTCAGTTCTAGGTTTATTTAGCTCTGCTTTTACACTCTAATGTGACTGAGATGAATTAAAATCCCAAACAAAGAAATGTATTACTGAATAAGGACGCGCGAAAAAAATGTCTGGATAGAGTCTGGAAACTGGAAAGATAAATATGAGTTAGTGGGTGCAGGTTTTTATGTGTACAACAACAATGATAAAAATAAACTAAAACCCTTAGAAAAATATGTAAAGCTCCATCCTGTTTAGTTTGTGGATGAGAGGAAATAAATCAATAGTAGAGTCTGTATTTTTAGAGTCCCGACATGAGAACGCTGCCTTCTATAAGGTCGCTCTGAAAGAAAGCACACGAATATGAAGTGAATGGCTTCTCATTCCCACCAAGAGTTTCAATTCAGTGCTGTATAAACCAGTTTTATTTGAGGCCGCTGTTATTGTGTCGACATCCTCAAAGTGAATTTTCCACCAAGTGCTTTCGGGGGGGAAATGAAAATATACCTGCAGCCCGGATAAGCAAAGACAGCGTCACGTCAAAGAACACTGCGTGAATGCGATGTGGAGATAAATGTGACCGTTTGGACAGATGTCATGGTGAGATATTTTTTCCGAGGGGATAATTACTAAACCGATCTCACAAACATTCTCTGAAAACTATTAAAACATCCCACTGAGATGCCGATTTTATTTTGCTTTTTTTTTTTTTTTTAACCCGATAAAAATCACTGCACAAGAACTGCTCACAGCCGGCGCGTGTCTGTACGATCTGTGCTCATTGGTGTCAGAGTCCACCAAGGCCGGTCCTTGTCACTAACTACATTTAAGATTCACAGCGATCTCAAGCTGCGTCCAAGGACGGGCTGCCGCCCCAAACTGACGACCTTAGCGATGCAAAGACCTCCTGCCAAGACATTGGGGGGTGGGGGTGGGGGGGGCAGTTTCATGAGGAACACACTCACTTTCATCTTTGGAAGTTTAACTTTTCTATGAGATGACAGCAGCAAGGACTCGTGACACCCGCTGCTTCGAATAAAGGATCATATGTCAGTCCTGAAATCTCATAATGTTTCACTGTTTCTTTTTATCTACCACAAGTACAAGACTTGTAGTTTTGAATAGAAGATTTTAATAGACGACAGAATAGAAGATTACTCATCTAAATGTCCTGGTTCAGACTTGTTGGCCGAGAGCTCGACATATGATTGTGATACAAACAGCACGACTCTACCTCCTGTTTCCTTGATGTTTAAGAAAACAAAAGAAGCTATTGACCATTGATAATTGCTTGTCTATCAGTGATGCAGCATACGCAGGTCACCGCACAGGTCACTGCACAGGTCCTGCAGCCCCCTCAGTCACCACTGCTTTTGAAAAGCCACTCTGATGTTGACCCCTCCGTGACCCCCTATTTTTTTTTATATCGCAGCCTTTTGCAACTACTTTATTTTCTTCCTCCCCAAGCGCTGAAAGTTGCTGGTTGAGGTGAAAAGTTGAAATGTTATCTGCCCTTTCTTAGAGGTTACGGAAATGCTGCGGCGGCGACTGGCCGGTCACAGGATTTGATTCGCCGGCCGCAGTTTGGACGCCAGGAAATGCTTCGTTCAACCACAACGAATGGAGAGCCGTGCGATTCGGCCCCCGCTTCCTGAGGCTGACGGGCGCTCACCTGTAGAAGGTGGTTTGAGGCAGGCCGTACATCCAGGGCTGCAGCTCCAAACTGGGATACTCGGCGAACGGTGGGACGATGAGGGAGAAGATCAGAGACAGGCAGACGAAGACAGCGGGCAGGACCACCTTGAGGGGGAGGGGGGGAGAGGACATACTCAGCATCAGGTTTAAACACTCACTATCCTGCTGAAAAAAAATCACTCATTTTCCATGATCTGCCTTAAAGTTTCATTCGATCATGTTTGTTGCAGTGCACGCATGCAGCACAAGGAGCGTCACTTAATCTCCGGGAAACAAGCTGCGTTCCTTTTACGACCCGTGTTATGTTACAATACACAGCGGCGCACTTAGGAGCAATTAAATTATAGCTGCCCCCCCTTCAAATAAAAAAAAATAAACAAATAAATAAATAAACACATTATTAGTCTTCACGGGGTGTTTGCGCGAGTGACGCAGATGCGCAGTTTACACGCCGGAGCGTTCCAGCACGCAAACAGTCAATGAGAGATCAATTTCATCACTCCCCCTCCCCGAGTCCCCGCACTGTCATTACGCGCAACAAAAATGCAAAAGCGACTGATGCAATCAACAATAACGCAAGGCGCGGTGCAATAACGCGCATTAATATGCACCCCGCCAACTTGTTTGGGTCCTTCTTGCATGCTTTATGAGTTTGATTAAACACTTCCACCGCTGCCACCGTCATCTGGCCACTCACATGTAATTAGTTTCTCACTATTCTCTTGTCTTTTGTGTGTGTTTTTTTCTTCTTTTTTGTGACGAGGGGGGGGGGGGGGGGACCCCAGCCAATTTCCCCAAAAACATCATCCTAACATCCTTCGTTCATCATGTAATTCTCCTTTCATTACATTGTTAGACGTGTCTAAAGGGAATAAATTGTATGATATCTTTACTGGTTAATCACTGGTGGGCCGGGGCTCGCTCGGGGGAAGAGGGGAGGTTTGCATACATTTGATTAATTGCCGGCCGCGCAATTTGCCAGGTCAATTCAAGATGCCTGCAATTGAAAATCTCATATTAACAGCCAGGAGCTGCCGCTGTCGCGGAGGGAAAAAAAAAAGTGCTTGGGAGGAAGATAAAGAGCGGCAATGAAACTGAAAAGCTTAATGGCTAAGACCGCGAAAAAAGAAAGAAGTGTTCTGGTTCTGCTCCTTTGTCTCTCTTTCTCTCTCTCTCTCTCTCTTTCTTTTCCTCTCTCTCTCAACAGTAATTGCAGGTGACAGCTGGTGCTTCTTCCATTGAGAGAAATCTGCAAGAAAACAGGAGAAGTCATTACGTTCACAAACCGAAGCACTCCCATGAACAATGCATGAGTTTATCGCCTCCTCAAGTTTAGTGAGGATTTAAGGAAGAGGCCAGGATTATGTGCAAAATGGGGAAAAGAAAAAAACAGGGGAAAAAAAACACACAACATGATTAAGATGTGTTTTATTTCCTGCAAAGTCAAATGCCTCATTAGATTGAGGTTATTTCCTACGCCGATCATTTATGTCTCCCCAATTTTATTTGTGAATAATCGCCTTGCCTTAAAGTGGATAATGGCATCACCTTGGATATTCCTTTCACTGAAGCAATAATGAGGGCTTTTCTTTTTCACTACCTTCAAACACAACACGGCTATTAAACCCATTATCTGTCCTTTGGAAGAATAGCACAAACAGGAGTAAACAGAGACTTAAACATCAGGAGACGCGCCGTGGCGCCAATCGCATTTGGCGCCCGCGCGGATCCGGCGCCAAACACCGGCAGCTCTCCGCAACACGCCCAATAACTGACATCACCAACACTGGCTCGCCTGTCCCCAACTTCCAACCCCATAAATCACTCCTTTTGTGTTCACTTCCATAATCTCTTTTATATTCCCCTAACCACTTGTATTGGAGGAGATTACCTCACTACACAATCATATCAGCTGACAATGGGCGCTGTTGACATGATGGGCGGGAGGAAGGGGGAGGGTGTGTGTGGGGGGGAGGGAGGCTTCAGCCAGATGAATAAAGAGGAAGAGGTAGGAGGCGTGCCCTCGCAGACAATGCTCAGCCCCGTACGTACACGTCCGCACACTTATCCTTCCATCCCGCTCTGCGTCCCCCCACTAAAGAGGGACGTCCGGGACTGACAGTGACTAATGGGGATTGGTACTGCAGCAAATTACAAGAAGTACCCGGACACCTCACACAAAGGTGAAACGTTGTTCGCTCTCTCGCTCTCTCTCTCTCTCACACACACACAGGCAGCAATGACGACCTGCACTCTTTCAGGTGTTATTTTGCCATAACAGCAGCTGTCATAACTGCTGTCACTGCTTGATGTGTACATACAATGAGAGGAGAGCGGGTAGCGAGGGGGGCCGGGGCTTGTCAACACAACTTAAGTCCAAACACACTTTCCTGAAAGTCCTGTAAAAATCATTTAAGTCCCGGGAAAATTGCTACTTACCGGAATCGGTTGTGACTTGTTGGAACGAAGCCTGTTTATTGGTTTTGACTTCCGAAATTGTGTTTGTAAGGAGCAAAATAATATAGACATACACCTAATAAGCTAATAGCAGTCTGTCATCCCTGTAATTGTTATGCGATCACATCTAATTCATAGCTAATGAAAAGATATGATTAACACACTGGGAAATGAAGGAACAACAAATCAGGAGTGTCACTTCGGCTTTGTGGTGCCAATCACTGCCATCAGGTGGAACTGACGTCGCCAACTGCTCACAGAGATGCTGTGATCACTGAGGTTTCCAGTGCCTTCAGCTGTACAATGGCTGACACCACATCAGAGGAGCAGAGGCGAGTCGGACAAGGCTTTGACCTCAACTTAGTCCTGACAGGTGAAGATGGTTGTTGGTACTTGATACCTCTTGTTATCACCCTCTCACCACTGGTCGTCCCGTGCAGCACTCCGACACTTATAAACTGCCCGTGGTGTAGATTTTCCTTTAATTCCACAACTATTGACTCCATCGAGATGAACGACTTTTCCCCCCAGATTTCAAATTAGCTCACTTTATCATATATGTCATTAAGTGATTTTGAAAGCCAACATGCATTTCACACAATCCTACCTTGATCCTCCCGCGCAGCCCGACGAGCACAACCCTTCAATTCATCAATATGACAGACGGAGGCCATTACCTGGGCAATGAGTCCCTTGCGGCTCCTCCGGGCGTGGTGGAAGCGCTTGATGAAGAGCGCCAGGAACTGCCTCCTGATCAGCTCCCAGCCGGTGATGACCACCGACCCCCTCCCACTGGCGCTGGCGTTCTTCCTTAAGTCTGGATCGGACATTGACCGGGGGTGTTATTTATCATCCGTGCGCATGGGAAAGAGCTGCTGAGCAGGCATTTTTTTTGCGGTGCTAATGGGCTGATCAAATATAAGTTCAGTGTTAAACCGGCCTGCTGAATGAGCTCATCTTACTTTACTACTTTTAATTCTATTCATCAATTGTAGAACTCCTGAATTGTGTGTATGACGAACAAAAACGGACACCCACAGGACCATATAATCTATGACTTACCTTCCACTTTATTTGTGACTTTTTCCTTCATTTCTGCAACAGAAAACAATAAGCCTCAAACAAGGATTGCAGGTGTTCCTGCAGATCGTCCATTTGTGCAAGTAATCACAAATTACAAGTACGAGCGGTGATTAAAATCATTATGACAATGGTTGGGGCTTGCCAGGTTTCGCGCGAGCGCTGCTGATGCTGTTCCTCTTGGATGCGCGGGAGCTTCTTTTGCAGTCTCTCTCCACCCGCTCCTCTGTTGCTGTGGGAATACAAATAAGATATGTTGTTTTGGCCTGACCCAATTTAGGGTTATAAATAACAATAAGGAAAGCTACCTGCCCTGCAAGACACCGTATTATTTCCCGTAAAAGCACAAAACCAGGTGTTTTTTTTTTTAAAGGTGGGGAGGGAGGGGGGTCCGATTTTAGAGATAAAACAGAAAAAAGGAAGCTGCTTGGTGAGGGATAGAGAAAGAAAGCAGGGGGCAACAGGGGATTTGAAGATTTTTATCCACTGAGGTCATCAGACAAAAATCACCTTTGAACAAAAAAAGTCACTTTCACAAGGAGTGACAGACACAAATGTCTGTAGGAGTGAATCTAAATGCTAATTATAGGGTTTGAATCTCATTTGATGTGTGCCCGAGTTCCTACGACGTAAGATAATCAAAGGGGTTACATATAATTACCGACAATATGACGAATATACATGGTTACATCATGGAGTTATCATGGTTAAACGACCTTAGCACCTCCCAAGAGTGTTCTCTCACACACACACGCACGCACGTATGCACACAGTGTGTCCTCTCACTTGTTATTTCTGCATCCACCCCGGTGTCTTCTGCCACTTTAAGAAATATCTGCCAAACAAACAAATTGCTCGATTATCAATTATGCATGAGCTTCAGCATGTATATTTCCAAGCACACAAGCTGGAGGTTTGCAAGCTTGTGACACTGTAATACACAAGTATATCTGCAACTCAAGACATGTGCAGTTACCTCTGTTCAAACCATTGTCAGTGATCGATCCAAGAAAAGGAGCGTCGGTGAATTTTAAGGTAAACTCGATGTCGAGAGTAATCGCTCTGAGTGACACATAGTTGGCGGACAAAGAAAGATTTTATTGTATAAATATTTTTACCAATGTAATGTAAAAATCCATGTGTAACAGCAAAATAAAGCACCAAACATTATCTACTTTGAAAGGAAAATAGCACATTTAGATGACGAAGCACAATGATGCCTCGATTGTCGCGGCTCCTGTTTGTAAGTGCTGCAGACTGGAGGACTATTGTGTGTTTCCAATTGAAGTGAAAGGACTTCAAAAGAAAAACATGGCTGGACTGAGTAACCACGTCGCCTTTGAGCTCTGGAAGTTCAAAGGAAATTATTCACACCGCCTGCAGAACACTGGTGTGGGTGTTTCATGATCTAACTCAATATGTACAGTAATGAAGCTTTCATTTTAAACAACGCGATCATCAGATCCAATTTGTACAAATATTCTAACGGGAGGGAAAAAAAAGTCATATCATGCATCATTGCCTTTCACCAAAAAATATCTCTGATCTATAATCCATCAGGATGATGCAAGCAGCTGAAATATGCATGATGTAATTTCTTACGGTCTCATTGCGACACAGTTTTGGTAAATGTATCGGAGCTGCCGCGAGGTCCAGCTGGTTGGAGCGCTATCAACAAATGAGGATTGTACTCACAGGGCTGCACTCATCATCCACATGCCAAGAGTTACAATCGATACCCTAATGGGGGGAAAACTGTTGATTCAAGACCCCGTGGTTACAGATTATTGACTCAGCTGGGACGGTGGTGCATTTAGACAGTGGACTTTGCTCTTTTTTACTTCTTTTTTCAAGCCAAAGTCTAATGGCTTTTCTAACAAAAAGTTATATTTTTGGAAAACTTTAATGTGTGAAAAAGTCCTACTTGAGCAGATTTCAAATTCTTTAGAATATTTTAAATTCAATACATGATAGAAAGTGAATTTATATCAAAAGTGTGAGGGAAGAAACAGGAGTGGAAACAACAACTCCTGGAACTCAAATCTTGTTGTTTGATCTTTGTTTTTTTATATGTTAATCCATACAAACGTCTATATGCAGCAGTGTTGTCAATACCTCCTCCAGCGTGGTGTCAGAGATGCCATAGCTGGTCAGGCCGAGGTCAGCCATGGCCAGGTCCAGCTGTTGGAAGAGCGCGGCGAAGGTCCCATCTCTGGCGCCGCCGTAGGGCAGGATGTAGGTGATCTCCTGACCGATGCTCTCTAAGAAGACCGCCTCGGGGACGTGGCGCCGCACAAGCTGACCCACGGCTGTTAAATCTGCCGGACGGTGAGCCACAGAATCACCAAGCTGCCAGACTCTAAAGGATGCCGGCTTACAGGAGTGGAAAACCAGGGAGGCCGGTGGGAAACACACACTGCACAGAACACGTGTTTAATTGAATTCTTGACCAGCTGTGACAAAAATGTCAGGATTCCAAACAAAGTCTAAACAAACCAATCGGATCACAGACTTCAATCACAACACAGCTGATGACGTGACATTTAGAAACACTGGAAGAGATCAGTCGACAGAACTCCCCTGCCGCATCCGCTCTGAGGCCGGGTCTCAGTGCGAATCAATCCGGACAGTGTTGCAGAACGCACCACATCCATTATTGATCCGGAACCTCTCATACATAATTACTGCAGCTTAACAACTGCTGGCTCGGTGCTTTATGAACAAGTAAATGGATCTTCTTCACACATCAGGCTGAATTATTCGTGAGATACGTGTGAGAGAGAGAGCGAGACAGTCGGCTTGCCCGTGAGTAATGATAGAGATAATGAACACAACTGTGCTGTTACCTGTGGAAATGTAATGACTCTTCAACCTTCTCACAAACTTTTGTGTTGTCGTTTTAGGTTAAAGTACTTTGATGCTTTATTTCCTCACAGTTTCTCTCTGTAATTGCTCTTCAGATAATTTAGACTTACACAACATTTAAGCAACTTTCTAGTTTCCTACATTTTTATATTATAAGTCATTTATTGATTTGTGCTTTTCTATTTTACATCTACATTAAACACCGGCTCTAAGTGTTTGTGTGCAGGATCCTAATAAGCCTCTCAGGGCTTCGATTTTTTATTTTTTTCAGTAATGTACACTTGAGTGACTTTAGTGGAAAGCCTGAAATTAAAAAGAAAGTGATGTATTGCAAACTGTGAGTATATAAACTTGCAAAATGCTTTAAAGTAGCAGCTCCCAAGGAGCAGATCTGCAAATAAACACAGCGCGTTAAACAAAGTGGTAGCCAAAAACAGACGCGTGGACAAGCTTCCCTCGTTAAATGCCCTCGTTTTGATCCCGTCTGAAGACACGCGTGAAGACAGCTGACATGGAGAGTGTGCTGGAGCAATTTACAGATACGACTGTGGGCACTTGTTCAAATTGTGTGTTTAGGAAAGTATATAAACGGCCTGTATAGCGCCCGGTGTATATTGGTTTACATAGCGCGGGTCATAAAGCGGGCGGCTGACAGTAACAGGGAGGGAGCCGGTACCTGAGGGATCCGAGTGGCTCCAGCTTTGGCTGCCGATGCCTTCATCCGGGCTGCTGCTCAAAGGACAGTCTGTCTCCTGTTAATCAGAATTGGATTAGAGAGGCTTTATCATACCTTACCACTTAGAATGATGAACAGTGCCTCCTTGACAACTCCTGTCATACATTAATCAAATAACTGGCACCCAGAAGTTTTCTATTTAATTGCTCTAAATAAAGCGTCAACAGGTAATGCTAATGGAATATAAGGGCGCAGGCTCTTCAGTCAAAGACGGGCCCCGGCAAATGAAGGTTGCATTGTAATTTCACAGGTTGAACAAACCTGGAGAACTTCCTGACATTTATTAAATAGAGTTTCATCACATTGAAAAGAGATCAGGGCGCGCGTGCTTTGTCCAAGTCTGTTTCCCAGGTATATGGGCTGTGTAATTGCGAAAATCTTCCAATTAATTACAAAAATGTCATCCAGGAGAGGAGCGGCCCTCCTCCACTCTGTGCATCAAGGTGTTTTGGACGCTTATTTATTTATTTGTTTCGAACAAACGACGCTGTTCACCTCAAATAGCCTGCAGACAAATTGTAATCGCTCTCGCCCCGCTGGCATCGGTGCATCTTGTTCATTTGCTCCAATTGATTAAAACTAAGTGTGCAAGGCGCCATTGGCGAGCAGACGCGAGAATCGCCCCTCTCCCCGGTGACAATTAGGATCATCCAGCACGTAGGCGTTTGCCAGTTCTCGTGCTGGGAGAGACTAAATGCAGATCATTATGGGGGGAGGGAGGCAGGAGGGGATGGAGCTGGTTTAACACGTACAGAACGAGGTGATTTGAGACGGTACAAGTCTCACAAGTCTTGGTCATGAGCTCTGTCTGTGGACTTACTGCTCTTCCGTCTTTGTTCTGGGTGCTTATGATGCCGTTGCGCTGCGAGGTCATTTTCTCGGCGCCGTCTCTGACCAGAGTCAGGTAGTATCCGCTCCCGAAGCACTTCTTCAGGAAGAGCGAGGAGCCGCAGCACCGCATCTTTCCGTGGGAGATGATGGCGATGCGGTCGCCGAGGATGTCTGCCTCATCCATGTGGTGCGTGGACAAAATGATGGTTCGACCTGTGCGCGGGCAGAAATAGAGTCAATCGATGGCACCTGAGAGGAGCTAAATGAGAGTGTGCGCCGAGGACAGTGCGGCTGATATAACAAATAAAAACACGGGATGGAAAATATGAGATGAAGTTGGGGCTGAGAGGAAAAACAGTCAATCAGATTTTCTGTTTTTTTCCTCCTTTGGATCATGTTTGTTTCTAAAACTGTTATTATTAAATGGCATCCACGCGGCGAACGGAGCCACGGATCAAAACTGCTCAAATTAAAACCCAGTATAGCAATCTGCCTCTGCATGGGAGTCACTTATCTCCTTACTGCTTGTTCCACTTTGTTTTCACTACCTGCTTATCTGCATGGCAACCGAGCAAACTCCAGAAGAGTGCGTGGGCGAGAAACTGGGACGGAATTAAAGCGATGGTATCGGCCACCCTGTAAGCCCACTTTCCGGCTTAGCCGCGAGGCCACTTTTTGATTCGACCTCTCCCCAGTTTTATTCCA
>JAUESF010000057.1:4120683-4135502 GCA_032274765.1 Malacoctenus tetranemus
TTTCTAAAGGTTTCTTCTGAACCCGAGTGCAGAAGAAGCTTTTATTTGCCTGCTTTTCCTGGCTGCAGGAAGGATCCAATAGGGCCTTTTTTGCTTGGCTTGACGTGGCTTGTGGTCAAAAACATGTCACTCAAATGGATTTGGAACCATGTCTGAATCTAAAAAGTGGTGTTGGCAGCGTATATGGATATAAATGAAAAGACAGCATGTAGTTTGGAGGTCTTTAAAAATCAGATTTGCAAATTCTCGAGTAAACGTGTGTACAACATGGAGCAGACCCACGACATGTCAAAGCTCTCTTATTTTGAAGGTCTCTGCTTTGTCTGGTGGTGGGAGAGTACGTCTACTAAAGTTTGGCTTCACTGTATTGTTTTTGGCCGTGAGATATTCAGGACCCTCGACCTTCCTCAGAGGCAAACTGGAGGTCGATCCATCTTTTGTCCTGCACGCCTGAATGATTAATAACCGATAACTCCTCCAACTGTGAAGGTGGTCTCTCCGTCATTTGCATACTTTCCTTTTTTTTCTTTTTTACCTCTTCTCACCGTTTTCATTTACAACTAATTAATCAAATCTTAATGAGCGTGTAGGAACGTGACAAAACATTTGGAGAGCGGTTTCACGTTGTCAAAACACGGACAGGCTGTTTGGGAGAGGAAGCGCGTATTGATCGTCACTGATCAGTGTTGGTTTTTGGACAGGAGATGCTGCCAAACAAACACCTTGATTTAGCTGATTTGTGCTGGGAGCCAAATGTGAGTGTGTGTGTGTGGAGGGGGGGAGAGTGTAAATAAATCCGTCTGGAGGCCAAACGGTAAACGCATTACTTCCTCCATAATGAAAGAGAGAACAAGTGTGAAGTGACAGAGGACTCAGGTGCAGATGACAAAGCTGGTTGTTGTCACAACTAATCCAGATACAGCCTCCTGATAATTACCGTTTGATTTGCTATTATTATTAATGCGCTGAAAATGACTGTGAAATTATCATTTAGACTGGTCCTGTGATCTGAATACACATCCTGCTCGCGGTTGCTCCTCCAAGGCACTCCGCTAACTCAATTTATTGTTATTAATGTTTACAAATTGTTGATGACTCACAAACACATTAGGCTGATGGGAAATTACATTTCACCCAGCTGTTCAAATATCAGTTTTTATTTACCAGGCACATTTTCCAATTAAACTGCAAAAATTGATTAAGCCAATCTGAAATAACCATCCTTTTTTATTTCATTAGCCTCCGAAACAAGGAGTTGAAGGATGTGCCCCTTCTAAAGAAGACCGCGACTGCGTGTCAGCGAAGGCATGAATGGTCTCCTTTCTATAACCGCGGGTGGTGCTCATTTCCTGATCGATTCTCTCCTGGTGGATCATTCCTGGAGATAAACACGCGGGCTATACAACACAAAAGCATCGATTTTTCCAGGAGAGCCATACATAAACATCTCAATATGCACCATATCCTAACATTAAGTGAAAAAAAAAGGAGACGCACAATAGATAAAGCTCACAAAGAAGAAAAGCAACGTCTTTGTGCATTTTTGAATCGCATTCCAATGTCTGATGAAGTCGGACACAATAGATGATTGATCTTCCAATGCAGGAAACAGCAGCAGCAGCTCAGAAACACTGCAGGAAAACGTCCCTTCCATTGCTGCATTATGCATGCATTGGAAAGCTGGTGAAATATTAGATACAGTAAATATAAATAGTGGTAAATAATTCAACAGCTAAACAGTGGTCCTTCCCAATTCTTTCTTAAGGGTACAGTTTTGTTTTAGCTGGCCAAATATTAATCTTAGTTGTTGCAGTTTGACTCAGCAGTTAACATATTCGAGGAGGGTTTATTAAAGAATGTAAATATCAGGACTGCACTCTGTGTGTCGCACTCTGCGTTTAAAGCTCTCTCCTTTACAACTTTTGCCCCCAATTAAGGAGATAACCCATCAAAAGAAAGCGTAAGGAGGCACAACAATGATTGGAGAGTAATGGTGTAAATACACAGCAGGATCCACTACAAGAATCACAAAGGAGTCGACTGAACAATTACAGTCTTCAATCACAACGGCGTCGGCGTGATCTTCTTAAACCTGTAGTTTGGGTTGCATGCAGGATCAATGGGTCCACGAGGACCAATTTTGAGGAATCAGAGATAATGAACTGATTGTGCGCCTCGCTCCATAATTGGTGATGATTAACAGGAGGAAGAGTACCAAAACACAAAGCAAAAAAAACCCAGTCCCTGACCTGACTGACTCCTGACAGCTTCACATTACTTGGTTGGACGCATTTTTGTTGAAGGCTTATTTCCTCGGCTGTGCCTCATTTGACGATCATCGTCTTATTTTAATGAGTCAATCTGTTTTTAGATGAATTTAAACCTGTTCATACTGCAAGAAATCATTTCATATATTAGATGTCAAAATGAAGTCATGCTTATTCTTTCTTTTTCTACAGATTCTGTAAATGACTGTAACAGAAATTTCAATGATCCATCACGTTGTGGCTGGATGTATTATCCTCAGCCCTGCTGCTTTGTGTTGTGATACTCCACCGAGCGGGTCTTTTCCACTGACCTTGACCAAGACACTTATGAGCAAACAGGGGACTGTGAGGAGAACAATGTTCTCTGTGAACCTCGCTGTCCACAGGGCGCCGTTCTGAATACCCACGGCACGCAGCACCTCCTTCAGCCGGAGTTCCTTCTCCAGCACCAGGCCTTTGATGGTCATGCACACGGTGTACATGAAGGCCAGTACCAGGAACATGGGGAGGATGCCGTCTATGCTCCCTATGAAGCTGGTTGTGGAGAGAAAGCGGTTGAAAGGATCAGAACTTCCTGCTCACAAAGAGAGAAAATGGTGAAATCTGTGATCCCCGCATGGACACGAGTGAGAGGCGGAAGAACAAACTACAGCTGACCAAGTACGAACCTGAGGTGGATGTGATCATACAAATCAAAGAAAATCTCCCTCTTTGAAGCCATTTATCTGAAGATCTGTACATTTTACTTTTCACTCGTGCTTTTTTTACCTTTTCTTTTGCTGATACAAATGAGCCAAGCTTCTCTGGCAGATCCACGTCTTCGCTGCGCTAACCTTTGTGAACGTGGTGCATCAGCTGAACGGAGCGTTTAGTGCCTCGACCTCGTGCCAGAGATGATGTACGATTTGATGCTGTTACCCAACAATAAGGTGATATTAAACTGACTTCATAATGCCACCAAAATGCCATGTCAATATCTCCTCTCCTGCCAATATAATAAAGTGCTCCTTTCGCTTTACGAGACTGTGGAGCAGAGACATCAAATGCATCCGAAGTATAGATCCCACGTATCGCTCGGACGGGCGGCAGCATGCGAGCGCAGCACATTTGGGCACAAAGTGAATCTGCGGTGATTGGCAGAGCGGAGCTCGCCTCCTGAGCAGTCTCACATAAACAATTGATATAAGTACGCGTTCGGTACATTTGCATGAGATGAATTTCTGCTGTGATTTTGGCTGAGTTTTTTTCCTTTTATTTTTTAAAGCTTTCCTGAATCCCTGCCAAGTGGGAACAGTTCACTCAAACATCTACTTTCCTTAATTGCTAGTTAGCTCTGCATAAGTGCTTCTTTCAAAAGGTGTTTTTGCCGCCGTTGTTTGTTTTTTTTCCCCTCTAATTTTCGCTTCTTTTCAAACAGCTACAACTTATTCTCCCGCAATTATCTCTTACTTGTCCTCCCGTTAATATCTTCCTCGCAGCAGCTTTCATGTTAAAGCTTAACTTTTTACATTTTGACATTTTATAAAGTTAGAAAGTAAAACATTTGAACAAGGCCACTAATTTTCCCTTTCAGCCACAGTTATTTTTAATATGGACTTTTTTTTTTTTACTGATGATGAGAGACTTTTAAACGCAACAAAGAGATTAAGTTAGCCGCTCTGCGGAGGAAGTTCAGTTACACGGGAACTTGAATGAGCGTCAGCCGCACTTGTTTTCGAGGACACTTGCAGCGGCCTCCCGGGACGGATCGCTTTTCAAACCAAGCCTCCGAAGCCGCAGGAAGGGATTGGATGACACCGCGTCGAAAAGTTTAGACACGGAGCCACTGAAACCCGAAAAGACCCAAATTAAATGGGCCCTTTTTAAACGAGGAAACATACGCCGATGCTCCCAGAAATGACTAATTGATACATTAGCTTTGCGAGTGCCTCAAATTGAATATCAATTCTGGTCTTATGTCCTCCACATTCCACCCTGACGTCTCTGTAACAGCCCGTGTTAACTCCTTCGAGCACCGGGGGGTGGGGGGGAGGGAGGGGGGGGATCAGTCATGCACACCGTGTCTGACACTGACAACCTTGCCACCAGATGCTCCTGAATTATACATTGGCCGATCGATCAAAGGTGCTTAAGTAATAGAACTCCAGGCAGGTCTGTGTTCCCGAGCTTCGGTTACATTGGCAGGCTGACCTAAATTTAGGGAAGCTGGGAGAGTGATTTCTGAGTGAGTCGCGAGATAGTAGAGCAGCGCCTCCCCAGAGGTTGGCGTACGATGCTTTTACTCCAAAGAAAAATAAGAGGAGGAACGGAGGTTCCTGTTTCATTCTACGCAAATATACTATTGAGCTCCTTGGCTGGCACACAATGAGCCATTCATTGAGGAGAACAGCCTTTATTTTTGAAATGTGGATCACTTTATTGCTGGTATAAATTATGATCTCAAGGAGAGATGCGTTTGCGATTCTGGCACAGAAGGAGCGTAAGGCTTTTCATTTCTCTTCTAACGGCACAATTAACCACATTATTTTGCTACACTGATGGGTTTACACTTAGTCTACAGTGTCTCAAGGTTGCTCTCAATCTGATACTTGTATCAGAGATGCATCTATAGAAGGGAAAACAATGAATAGAAGGCGTTATTGGTGATGTTTTGCTTCCACTCGACAATAACAAAATGTAAACAATATGAATGTTCAAGGTTTCATTCTGAAGCTTGTTGTGCTTGGCTTTTCTTGAGCCGTCTGTTATTTTTTCCACCAAACGTGACTCACATCAAGTCATTCAGACCTGGTCTCAATAACGACTGATGCTTTTTTCAGCCTACAAACACAGCAGCTCTGGAACTACTTGGAAGACTGCAGCGTCTGCCTCCGCTGGGCCCCCGTTCAATACTATAGAATTCCAGGTCGTAAAAAAAAAAAAAAGAAAAAATCGTGTAACACAAATACCAGAGGAATAAACAAAGTTATTAAACACTTTATCTTGTGGCCAACTCGGCGCCGGCATAAATCAACATGTCATTTGGCTCCACGCAGTAGCTTTGCATTCTGACCATAGTAATGATCATTTACAGAAAAGGTGAGTATCCTGGTGTCGGGATTATTTATTATAGCTTCAATCAGAGGTGTGTGGGTGTTTGTGTGTGAGGGGAACAGTTTTATTGCTATTGTGAGGACCTTAAAGCTGTTTACACACACACTCTTACTATCCTTGCTGGGACATAAACAGAGGGATTATTAGGTGAAGACATTAATTGCAATTAGACCGTTTAATCTTCATAGAGAGTGATGGTATTCTGCCAATAGATACCAAATATGCATGTGCGAAAGCATTTCAGCACTTTTTTATATCACTAATTCATTATATGGAGTTTATCATCAGCATACACTTCTGAACCAGTAACACGTTCATCTGAATGCACCGCGTCCTCTCCTCCTTTGCGGGTGACACGCTGCTCGAGATGAAAATAATTACCACCAAAGTCCCCCCACCCCATCATGCCTCTCTGTGTTTTAGCACATCTTCCTTTGTGTGATTTCACTCTCAATTATTTATGAATGAAAAAGCAGTTTTCAAGTGTTAATATTTGATGGAAATGCCTGAATGTCTCGGCAGGCGAAGGAGTAAATGGCGGAGGGACTGGGGGGGATCGCGAGGCTTTATAGCGCTGATTTATCTCCTGTAATTATTAATCCTCTGTTTTAGGGAGACGGGCACCGAGGCGACTGGGTCGGCATGAGCAAATAAGCCGTACCACGAGTGTTCACACCGCAGTGACTCCTGAATGAAAACCAAACGGCAAGTGAACCGCTGGAACTGTGAATTATTAGCAGCTGCAAGGTCGGATGTTACTGGAGAGAGAGAAAAAAGTAAAGCAGGTGCAACAAGAGAGCCGCAAAAAGTCACTGGTGGCGGCTTCAGTCACTCCTTGTCTGTAAAGTCTGTATACTGTGTCACCCACGGAGCTCGTGTTTTAATTTGCGATGGCACCATTCAGATGATTATCCCCACTGGGGGCATTATGCAGTTCAGCCTCCCTCCAATTAGCACCTCTGAAGCTATCGCGTTGCCGAGCCCGCCGCGTCAATGACACCCACTTCGGCAGTTGAAGTGAATATGAGAGATGAGTCTTGGATCAGGTTGACTAAATTACCTTCAAAAGAGAGCATAAAGCAGTGACGCTGCATTTAATCCCCGGGCCACAGCGTGACCATAAATCAGGGAGGAATCTGAACCTAATTGATGGCTGCTCACTTCAACGGCTGCTGCTGGGAAAAAAAATGGAGTTTGGGTCCTGAACAGCATTATCAAAACCTCACCTAAAACTCAGTGGCTGCATTTAATGCTTTATGTTACACATTTTATTTACGTGTCGATCTCAATCTAAGAGTCAACGAGTGTGAGCACAGTCATTTTGTGAAGTTTAGCGTCTCAAAATGTATACAGTTCGGTCATTTAGCTGAACAAAATAATGACTGCACCCTCACGGTGATGACATTTTATTGCGATACAACAACAATTACCATTGAAAGCCAGATGTGTCCGCCTCTATGCATCTGGCAGGTATGCCGTTTGTGTGGAAGGACTGCTGACCAAGTCCTTCCAGCAGGCAGAATGAGTTTGCAGAGAGCGGCGCTGCTCTTGATTCCTTTGTTGAAAGCTTACAGTCCCCTTAATGGCCAAATGGCTTTTTAACTGCTTCTCAGCCAGATGTGCAAAAATTCAGCTGCATAGCTTTGCTTGGCTTCCTCCTCCTTTAGATGAAAAGAGTGAGGTTATATCTCTGCACTGCCTCCTAGAGGCTGTGAAGTCAGCTTCCACAGTATCTTACCTCACCTAAATTAAGTCAACATCATTTATTCTGTGACTTTCACATTTGTAAGTTTGGGATTTTAACGCACACGTTTCAAGTTTATAAACTTGGGCCAAACTAATGCAGTCTGATACAACAATAAACTTGACATTTGTAAAGGTTATGATCCTTATTTTTTTCTGGTTTGACCACAGTTTTTGACAAAGGTTAATTCAATTGTGCAATGTTTTTGTTTGTAGTCTGTTGGAACAGTAATATCTGATTTTAGGGAGTAAAATGCAGTCATAAAAGAGCCCCTCATTAATTCTTCATTAAGGTAGAATTTACGGGAGGACTGCATGTGACTAATGCACCCTAATAAAGCTGCCACTGAGTTCACCCAGTGGGGACAGGGGTTGGATCTGCAGCCTTGAGAGGGAGCACAGACAGCATGAATGCTGTTCGAGAGTCCAGGGACGCTGGTCCTCCCCTGCTCGGAGCTCACCAAATGGAGGACACCCATTTGGGCCCATTTTTGGGAAAAAAGGAAGGCTGTGGAACATGCGGAGGACGTGAATGGCCCAAGGAGAAGTGGATTAGGGAGTGGTTTGAAGAGTTTCTATGGACATTTTAATGCCTCCTTTTACCATGAAACTGGGTCAGAAATAGAAGTTATTGTGAGCATCATAAATTCGACCTGCACTCTTCTGTGATGGAGCAAGCAGGTAGCTGGAAAGTTTCCTAATCCTATTGGGCTGGATTTTGGATCTTTTAGAAAAGTGAAGTCTCCCTCCAGTGCTGCTCTGCAGCTACTCGTGGTAAATGAAAATGTTGCTGTGGATGTTGAAGTACCGGCCAGTGTTCATTAACCTTTGTGTTTACTTTTTCTTTTTTTTTTTTTACTAAAGAACAGATCACTTGTTTGTGACGATGCTCATGTTTTTTTTAAGTTTGCCTTTGTAAAGCAGAGAAAAATTGAAGAGGGACCAATTTAAAGTCCCTCTGTTGGCTGAAATGTCATTCGCTTGTTCGGATTCGACACTGTCAACTAACGCATGCGGAACAGAACTGACGGGACGCTCAAGCGACCTTGTTTTCACACTTGTTCTTTTCTAATTCAAGCTAAATCACAACCTGAATGTCACATCTGAAGGCGACAGGATTAATCAAGAGTTGCGTTTGTAGATATTACACAAAACCAAAGCGTCTCCTCTCCTGCTTTCCTCCTTACTGTACAGCAGTGCAATTCCTCGCAGTGAAGCTGTATGGCGCTCATGATAGAGATAGTTAGAGAAAAAGAGACAGATTGAACAAAGGAGCGCGGGGACCATTATACCCTTCAGAGGGTTATGGCGACCCCCCTTGTAACTGATGTCGCAGTCATTCTCCGCTGTCCTCTGCTCTCGCGCTGTATGACAAATATCTGTTTTCTCTTTCGATCATCCTCGGGGCTGAAATAATGCACTTTGCCGTCCCCAGTCCCCCAAATGCCGGGCATGCATCAGCACTTATACCCTCACAACACTTGCTTTTTCCTTTTTTCCCCGCCCTCTCGTCTCCCGTAGCACTACATGCCCCCCCCCCC
This sequence comes from Malacoctenus tetranemus, assembly GCA_032274765.1. Classification (NCBI taxonomy): domain Eukaryota; kingdom Metazoa; phylum Chordata; class Actinopteri; order Blenniiformes; family Labrisomidae; genus Malacoctenus; species Malacoctenus tetranemus. The sequence continues at coordinate 4,129,328 of JAUESF010000057.1, forward strand.
TGCAGCCTCGCCTGCTCTTTTCTCTGGGCTCTCTTTAGAACTAATGATACCGTAAAAAGCGGATGTCGGCGCCGTATGTCCGACGTCTTGTGAAATCCGGCCCAAAAAAACGCCAAAAAAAGGGGGAACTCATTTCAATTATTCTCTGTGCTCCTTGTGGAAGATTAAAATGATGATCTGGAAAGCACTTCACAGCGTATGGGGTTTTTTTTGTTCTCTGGAGAACTGTGTTCATTTGTGCTTTGTAACAATGCGGCTGCAATGCAAATCACAATCATACCCTCTCTTGTTACTCGTTATCTGTTCTTTAGATGTGGAATCGGAAAAGAGTCCTTGAGCCAGGCTTTTCCACAGCACCCACGCACTGCCATCGTTTTCAAAAGACAAATTCTTTCTTCTGTCTTTTTTTTTAAAATTTTTCCTCTCTTCTGAGATACGCACACAACTCACAGACATGCAGCTTTCTTTTTTTTTTTTCGACATATGGCTGGAGTATATTTTTAGAGATGTTGTTTACCCTTCACGCTTATGCCTGACGTGATTTCAGAGTGGAGGTGGTACCGAGCTGTCCTTCTCTTGTTGTTTCAAAAGACGGGACTTGAAAGCTGTGCAGGCAAATGCAGCACATACTCAATTATACAAGCATTTGATGGAATCGAGTGTTCATGCGTACACTCGGCCTCCGTGCGACGACCTAGGCCGTTTGTCCCTTTGTACAGTGCTATAACCACCTCCTTGAAAAGATATACTAACTCAACCATGGGCCCAAGGCGAAGAGCAAGTAATAAATTGTACAGTGCAGGCAAGGGAAAAAAAACGACTGGGGGAGAAGTGAACGTGAATTGAATGTATTTACCTTGCAACAACCTGTTTTAAATGTCAAAAATGTTCAAAAGATTTGATAGCGTGACTACAGCAGTAATGGTATGATTCAGTTGGAACAGCCTCCACAACAACACACCTTGGCAGTGCCAGCAAAGCATAATGTCAGTCAGGTAACTGATGCCCCCCCCACCCCCCACCACCACCACCACCACCACCAGTATCCTGGCAAAGTCATTACTGGACGGCCCTGAGCACTCCTGATTCTTTACCCCTTTAAGGAGCTTATTTGGTAGTGAGGGAGCCTCAAGTTTCCCATGACGGTAAATAAAACATCCATGAAGGAGCATTAAATAATGTAAACACACCACGAGGAGATGGAACCCGAACAGAAAGAGGAAATGGAGCGTTAAAAGGTGGCACATTTGTCAGGACTGCCCTTGGGCTAAAAAGCCCATCCCAATCCCCACCTGCCTCACATGCTCTAGTCTTGAAAGTCTTCCCAGAGCACCAGGTAAACGCTCTGTGGCGTCTCGGTAACATGGACAGGTAACAACTTTACAATAAATGATCAAATAGTCTCTTCATAATGTCGAGTAAATCAACAATATTCTAAAAGCTTTTATGATAGCTGCAGCATGTTCTCACTGCGGCCTGTAGACAGAGTGAATGCTTTGAATAAGAGCTCAACTGGTGCTTTATTTGACCTAGGAGACGAGCCATTATGTAGCAATATTTGGTAACTTCCTGTTTCTCCATCCACATGATACAGCAATAATGAGTGAGCCATCATCATTTCACAGCAGTCACAATGCTTTTTGTTTTGGCTAGCTCCAAATCAAAGTGTGGGATTATTCAATGACTAAACTTGACATATTTGCAACCCAAATGCATCTCCAATGTAAAACCACACTTGTCATGTCTCCTTTTGCGTCTGCCTCTTTAAATATGTTGATCTAAACTTTTCCCTGAAGGCTGATTCACTGGAAATTCAGCGCGATCCAAAGCACATCATGTTTTAAAATTAGATCCCTAATCTCTGGAACTACGTTTTCCCTCGGGCGGTGAATATTTTGTGTCTCCAGAAAGGAGGCGTGGAGGGGGAAGGTATTGTGTTGCTGGACCTAAATCTCCCTGGTAATTATCTCCTCTCTTGATGGCATCACTGGGCTTTTCCTTTATTAATGGAGATCATAATGGTGTGTGTGGATGGGAGTAATTTCGCAGACTCTGAGGAAATCTTGGCTGCGGAAGATTCAGTGTGATACCGCATCATTTGTGTCCCCCGGTGACTGATCTAACACTAGAGAAGGCGGTGCTATCAATGGAGGCATGGGCTCCACAGATGGAGCGCTGCTGTGATTCTCCGCACGTTATGCAGCTATGTTCGGCTCGGGCTACGTTTTGCTCACTTTGCTGAGGATGAAAGAGAAGGAAGGAAGGGACTCAAAGTGGTTGCTTGAATAATTCAGCATCCACCGACGATTCGGGAACTTCCTGTGGTTTCACTAAAATCGATATTTTGGACTCGCAGTTCCCTTCGCTGAGTTCATCGTCTTTGGCAACCATAAATTCATGTTTGCATTTGCGCTCCGCGGCTTGTATGATTTACTCTTATCAATGACATTGTTAAAGGAGAGCTCTGTCCCCGGTCTTTCATCTGTATGCAGTCAAAGACACAAGCAAAGAAAACTACATAGGTATTCAAGAAAGGGGAGGTTAGACAAACAAGAGAAAGCATCCTTGCATTGGGGAAATCCAGAGGGCCTAAGTGCATGATAAGACCATAATTCAACTATGTGGTGGCAGTGAGTAGCAACTCCCCAGAGTGAACTGAAATGTATTGCTGTAATACCTCTTTCTTCTTCCTCTAATCACAAGAATGACAGAAGAAAGGGGACAAAACAGGAAGCTTTTGTACTCACGCATCATCCACGTAGCAGGGATACGGCATTTGCTGGGCAAAAACGCCCAGCGTTTGGTTGCTTGATGTGTGCACCCGTACGATGGCGTGGTCTATCATGTCCTGCAGGTAGGCGAAGCCTCCCCATATATAGCGCAGGTCATTAAAGGCGTTGCCTCTGGCTCCGGGAGACCATGACCTTATTAGAAGATGACATACCATCAAGTAAACGACAGCCAGGGAGATTGCAGGAGTATGACGAAGTATTTCAGAGGTCACGCAGAGGGACGGCAAACTTAATAATCCTGAGACAGTAAAAAGGAAAAACCAAGCATTTTGCCTTTTATAGACTGACATGAATACTTTTGACAGTTTGGGAAACGATGCTTAGCTTTTCAGCGGTGAGTTCGATTTATGCCACTCTCATGTCTGTCCGCTAGATATTAGAGATCCTCTGCAGACATGTTTTTAAATGTGTATCAAATACACTTCTTCACATCGTAACTCCCGCTTTCAAACGGTTGCTTCGGCAAATTATTCAAAATATCTTGAAAAGAAAGTCGTGCAGATGACAACTACAGCCACAGACTTGTGAAATATCCTTATTTCAAAAAGAGCTATTTGAAGGTGTGAGAATCCGGCGGCGAGCCGCGCTCCGTACCTCTCCTTGATCTTGTTGGTGCGCTCCACATCCTCCACGTCCATGCGGATTTTGTACTTGACATAAGGAGGGGGCCGGCTGGAGTCTGGTTGGAGGTTTTCAAAGACGACGCTGGCCCAGAACGTATCGTTTTCCAGCAGCTCCAAGGCTTTGCTCACCAGATGGCCTTCAGTGGGGGCTGCCTCGAACTTATTCAGATCCAAACACTGTCAACAACACATACAGGTGTCACCAATATGCCTGATTCTTTTTTTGTATAATCTTCTGAAACTTTGCTGTAAATGAATTGTATCTCGAGTGAAAAAGGTCATTTCGACAGAAGCGGGCAGGAACTCACTGGCAAAACAGCAGATGGACATTTCGCAAAAAAAAAACAAAAAAGAAGTATCACTCAGCTATCGACTAAACCATGCAGACTGTAGTTCCAAATTATGTGGAGCTGCCAGGGGGTGGGCAATGTTTGGGGCTTCAGCAGAGACAAGCAAATGAGATACAGGCTTGCTGGTACTCCCCTGTTCTGTAGCCTTGTCCCCCTTTTTCATGAGACGATAATGAGCGCGCCATCCTGGGAGGCAGTCACACCTGACAGCTGTCTACACATCTTAGTGCTGCAATAGTTTTATCATCCCTCCCTCAGGAGTCCGGAGCCTATATCAAACTACGGTGGGAAACAAATAGCGCAGCAACACCATTTGGGCAGAACACAGTGTTTGGGAAATGAAGGCGGAGAATGGTCATATGAAATTTTGGCACCAACTGAATGGGATATAAAATGCTTTTGTGCTCCACATGAACCTGTTTAGGCTGCAAAGTGTGTTCCAGCCTCGTTTCCTGTCAGACTTCATCTGTTGGTTTCCCAAACATCAATGAAAGCCCCAACGTATATGCAGGGTTTTTAATGGATGCATTAACACGAGTGGACCCGAATGACACGACTATCATTGATGAAGTTTGCATTACACCTGCCTGAACACTTTCTCGTTCCCGTTGCTATGATGTGTTTATGATATGGAAAATGAAAAAAATCAGAAAAGCACCTGGCTGCAGCGTAGGCTCATCGAGCAGGCTCATTGAAACTACTTTACCTTTGTTTTTGTGGCAGGTTGAAGGTGACGGCTGCAGTTTGCACAGCCACTAATTACATCATGCATTCAATTTGCAGCCCTGAGAGCGACCTCATCCTCACATGACCCGCGCTGCTATCAACAGATAGTGCTGATTTCGGCAGAGAGCATTTTGTACTCGGTGACTTTTTTGGGTGGGGGTGGGGGTGGGGGGCACTATTCATCCTTCCAGAGCTGCTTCTATTCAGAGGAGCTTCACAGGAAGCTGGAGCCTGCGCCTGCCCACAATGGGCAAGAGGCAGTGAACACCGCGGGCGGTGCAAGGCTGACACAAAAAGGCCAACAATCACCTTCACACATATTCACACCTATGATCCATTTAGTGGCACCAAAAAGCCCAGCATGCATGTCTTTGGACTGCAGGAGCTGAAATACCAAGAGAACAGGGAAAACTCCACACAGAAGCTGCGATTCAAACTTATACCTGGGAACTCTTGTTCTGACGAGAAAGTGCGAAATATAAAAAGTTTTGGTTTTGTGAAGACCAGAAGCAGTCAGGGGGTCAGTCAGGATTTTATGTCTTATTTTTTTCCCTGTTATAACACTGAATTCAATGCAGTTCAGTGGGGTATCTGTCCGCCCTCTCGTCTAGCACAAAGTCTCTGCATGTCCTGGTGAGCTTTCTATCATTGTGTCTCTCTGTCTCTGTGCTGGTCGTTATTTAAGACCCATAAAGAGTTCCTGCTGAATCAATATGCAAATTAGCTCCACGAAAGAATATGATCTGATGATTTGGCCGTGCCCGGAAGACGGCCACCTTTATATACTTTGTGTTTAAAAGATAAATCAAGTGTCTTAGACGGTGGTAGGTGGGCGTCTGCTCTGCCTTGGGAGAGAGCAACTTCACTGCTGTGCACTGGTTTGTCCCTCTGCTGGGCATGAATCGAATTGGGGGCTTGACCATGATGTTTCTGTGCCTTTGTCTGAGCGGTATTTCTGCGTGTTGGGAACCTAAAGCAACGGCGATCAAGTTCGGTGGCTTTGCAAAGTAATTTAACTTTGAAACAGCTAAATAAATGTTGGAAAGTGGATTTGATGCTCTCCAGATCTCCAATCTGTTTAATGTCCAACTGCCTTTAAGTGCCTAAAAAAAAGGAGAGCTGAGAGCGATTTAAGCAGAGATTTTTTGGGGAAGAAGGGTTTTTGTCTGAACGTCTCCCAGACGACGAGGGAATGGGGAAAGTTGACACAGATCTTCTGGCGCCTTAAATGCTTAAAAAACATAATCCAGGGCAACGTCCCTTCTAAAAACGCAGTCAGCACAAAACTAAGCTCCTTTCAGGGTTATCGAGATATTTTAGGAGCACTGATTACAAACTACTTTCAAGAACAGTTCCATCTCCAATAAAATACTCAACACAATTTGTAACCAGGCTGATAAAGAGATGCAAGAACTATTGGATGTTGATACAGGGAGGTTCATGTGTGCAGACTGCATCAATAGGTCTTCTTCCTGTGTGAGGCGACAATGTGAAATGCAATAGACAAAGAGGACGTCATACAGGATGTCCTCAAACAAACTGCGTTATGTTGGGAATCCTTTTGCCTCATATAACCCAACATGTCAGTGTACCTGTCTGTGGATTGATGCATGTGCGTGTGCGTGTGTGTGTGTGTGTGTGTGTGTGTGTGTGTGTGTGTGTGTGTGTGTGTGTGTGTGTGTGT
>JAUESF010000057.1:4136835-4152611 GCA_032274765.1 Malacoctenus tetranemus
TGTGTGTGTGTGTGTGTGTGTGTGTGTGTGTGTGTGTGTGTGTGTGTGTGTGTGTGTGTGCGCGCGCGCGCGTGTGTTATTGAAGAAGAGGAGGGGGGTGTTTTGTGGAAGTGTTTGATCCCACATTGCTGACAAAGAAAGGCTCTGCTCCGCACTGTGCCACAATCAATATATCAGTGTCGTCTATGTGTTCCCACTCACAGACACAACTTCGTTTGATGCCACTTCGACTTCACTCCAGTCTGGTCCCTAACAATGTGTTTTTTTTATGATTATTATGGAAGAAATGTAGTGACAGATCTTCCTGTGTGTATGACAGTTCGTTAAGGATATTAAAGTTTAACGAACAAAAGATTGTGGCCTATTTTTGTGTGTTTTCAAAAAGAACAAAAGCTGAGCAAGACGGCGGCAAAAAAAAGCAGCCTTGATTTTGATGAGAACAATAGCAGAGCACAGACACCGCAACAAAAGAGCTGTGAAACTGTACTGTGCCAAACATGGACGTGCGGTGCTTTCGTTGCAGAGCACCCTGCTTCCTTATTGTAACACCCCTGATGTTCTGCTGGAACTGGGTGACAATTGTGAACTGACTGTTTCAGAGAAATTGAAGTAAAAAGGTCAGAACTCTTTAAAAACACATTTTCAGCAGACCAAGAGTCCAGAAAGAAACATTTATAGTGATGATTTTAAATGTCAAACACAACGTGGTTCCAATGGTGACTGTTAGAAAAAAGGTTCACATGTGTACAATTGTTGTATACATGTGAACTCTGCTGAGTTTATTTCTTGTGACGAGGTGTACAGAGTGTTTTTGAGAGGACAAATGAATACTCACACCAAGGAAAGTAGAAACCAGCTCCAAGATCTGCGTGGTGGCGTTGTAGACGTCCCTCCAGTCATTCTGTGGCATGCCAGGGGGACGGTCCTCCGGGGGTCCGTTGTACAGAAAGTTGGCGAGGAGCTCGGCGGTCCATCCCGTGCCGTTGAGCCGCTGGTCGAGCAAGGCGGCAAAGACGGGATTCGCCAGCAAGGTCTGATGTTAAAGGCAAGAACACGGCGTCACTGCATGCCACGTGTCACTTGTTGGAGGTATAAAGAGGAAATAGTTCGAATGTGAATGAATATTCATGAAGACGTGCAGCGTTTTGGAATCAGTGCATTTTACAGAGAGGGAAAGGTATGAGAGTAGCGACATGGCTCTGTGGGGAAGCGGACTTCTTTTGCTCTCTGCCAAGGTCACTAGGAGCTTCAAGATAGATGGCATTGCTGCACTTGCCACTCCGGATGTACAGCAACTCAAGACAGCCACATAAAGCATGCAGCAATGTATGTGCATGAACACAAAGCGTGAGGCAGCCATCAGAGCCGGCAGAATGCAAATGAATGCAAATCAAAACTCCTGCTTGTTAAACACACAAAAACAACATAAAGGAGCCATGCAGAATAAAATATACCTGCCTCTCAATTTATTTCAATAACATGGTTCGAATATTGTAATTTTTTTTGAGTCCTTTTGGGTCACGAATAAAAATGCAATTCAAAGCAGGTAACACAATAATAAAGGGGATGTTTTCATCAGGGAGCAGAAATCATAACAGTGGTATGAATGTGTATTTTACTTAGAGAAATGAATGGCTGTAAGCTCCTCATCCAATAGCTCTTGGATAATAAGGCAATAACACTCCCACCCATGTGTTGCCCTCCATTTAGTCGCCCCGACCGATCTCCTCCCTCTCGCCCAGTGTTTGCCTGCTTTTTCCCATTGCTGTGAAATTAACACTTAAGCAGTAATACAACCCTGTCCCTGTAATGACGGTGGTAGTACATAAACTAAAATTAAAGACTGATAATTTGCCTGTCATGTACACTGGGGAGATGTTGGCAAAGGAAATTAAAACCCACTCAGAGAACTAGTCAATTAAATCACCTGTTTGGAGTCATTTGTACATGTAGTCAGTGTGGTATGTTTTTTTTAGGAGGGGGGGGGGTTGATGTGGACCCTGGCTCAGATGTCCCACTGTCTACTGGGCATCTGGGCCTCTGCACAGTGTGAAAGTGAGAGTCGAGAAAGGGAAATATTCTGGCCAGTGTGCTCAGTGGCATTTCTGTGTCAACACTTCTGATGGTCTTCTGCTTAACCTAAGGACAAAGTGTCAAATTAAGTCATCTCCATGCTTGCATGTGACCTTTTCCAAAAAAATCGGTACATGTATCTCTGCGGCTACTACATTAAGGCCGTGACCCATCAAAAATGGTCAGACTCTGCAGAGATGTGTGCCATTTTTAAAAGCTACTGGTGAGTCCTTCGGGGGAGCTGACCAGAAGGAGTTCGAAGGTTCAAGTCTTCATCTGGCTCCGACTGAATATGACTTCATGCATTTAATCCTCAGTGGCATTTGTGAACAGTTTAACCCCACTGGTCATCTGTAAAGTACAATGATGCAGCCTTCATGGTGTTGTAGTTTTGAGTCAAATTATGCGATTTTTTTTTGTGGTTAAGACATGCAGCGTTCTACACTTGTTGCCGCGGGAGCCACAGGTGAAACCTCACTGACTCAATCAGGAACGAAACCTTGAGGATTTCAACATAAACTATGAAAAAGGCAAAAGCGGCGACGTCAAACATATCCTCAACCTTTTTTTAATTTCAGAGCCATTTCAGAGAATATGCCACGGCGCCGTGTGTCCTTCTGTCCGACTCTGAACCCTAAATGTTCCATCTCGAATGTGGCTGTGGTGGTGGTGATGGTAATTGGTCCATCAACGTAAAACGTGTCTGCGACCTTGAAGGACCTCGGAAGATGACAAACCTCTGAAGCCACCAGCTTGGTGGCGAGAGGTGGAGAGGGAGAGAGCCCGGCTGGGAGAAAATGAAGACAAAGGAGGATTGCCGGTCCATTTGTGTAAAGGTTAGGGCTAGGGTAATGAATACCCTCGCTATATGGAGCTCCCAATGTCTGCTTCCCTCCAGCTGCCTATAAGCTCATTTGGAGTGACACTGGAGTAATGTCAGTGTCAAGGAAATACGGCGAGGAGGCAAAGGGAGAGAGCGAGGGGGGAAGAGGGGCAGAAAGAGAGGGGGAGAGAGAGTGAGAGAAGTGGTGGCGAAGAGTCCATGTCCTTTACTTCTATAGATAATCCTTTCTGCCAGGATGAAAATTATCCTGCACTTATCCATAATTACTTTCCTCCCTCAGTCTCCATATCTAACAGAAGCTGCAACAAATTGATGTACACAGCACAGATATTCACACCTGCAGCATATGTGAGGCTCATCCCTAATATTTTACAGGCTTGTGAGAAAGATGCCGCCACATTTTCCCAGCACAGTGTGAACATGGTTGTTTCTGGCATTGTGGATGTAACAAAGGAGTGAAAAGGATCTGTACCTTTAAACATTCCTTTAACATAATTATTACCATGGTGATGACAATTCTCTCATTTTCATCTTCTCCACAAGATTTTTGCCTTTACTGGAGGTTTAACTTTTCCCAGATCCCCCCAAAATACCACAAAGTATCATGTACATGAGCTAAAGTCAGAGTAACTCGGGTCACTGTGTTCCTGTGCTTGTCTGTGCAGTCTCACCCGAATTGTGTTGACTTGCGGGCTGTTCTGGAGGAAATCCCAAACCCTCGGCCCAAGTTCGTCCCAGGAATCAGCGAGCTCTCTTAGCATAGCCAAGGCATTGAAAGTGCTGTTCGCCTAAAAGAAGCAAACAAAAAAGAAAACAACATTCAGCAGCACATTCATCTCACCATCCCCTGACTGGAAGTATACCCGATGAGCCTTCCTCCTCTCCTCTCGTGCCGAGCCAACACAGACATGAAAGTACTCCACATTTGCACTTTCAGTTAATCCCTGGAGAAACTCATCACATTCTAACACTCACACCCCCTGCACCCCCTGTGGCGATGCATGTAAATGGGGTTATTTACCCCTGAACACTGACTTGTAAACAATCCGACTGAGTCTGGTGTGAAGAGGGTCCCCTGCACGAATGGGGGGGCCGCTCGCTGTGAAGTCGACAGGTTTGGCTCACACTCATTATGTATTCTGCAAAATCCTCACCGCATGTCTATTGTTTGTTTTGCTCTCGCAGTGATTAAGATGATGCTAATCTCTTGAAGAAATGTCAGGTTGGGAAATCACAAAGCAGCATGTCCACAATGTACTGTTTTTATCTTCCCAACTCTTGGCATCCAGTTATTCTTTGGGAGGGCATCTTCCCACTGACGAGCCTAATCTGGATCTCTCCAAACAGAACCGCGTGCAGCTCGAGCCCAAATGTGGAAAATTCCACCCGACACGGGCGGCATATTGTTGATGCAGATACATTACAGCTTTCCCCTGAACATACTTCTTTCACCAGGAGACGAGCAGCAGGTGTGTCAGGTGTGTAGAGGACTTTCCCTTGCAGTAATGGCTTGAAGGTGCTCCAAATGTAGCGCAGACCAGGTGTGCCCTCCAGGGTGTCAACGAGAGTCTGACAAAAAGCATCTGTGGAAGAGGGGAGGTGAGGAGGGAAGACAGGGAAAGTCAAAGTGAATCTATAAAGACACCTCTCCTGTACATATATATATACATGTTGGCCCTGTTATGAGATGGTGTGGGGTCGGAGAAAATAGGACAAACACTCTTTGGTCCATTTAAAAATCACAGAGCAGCCAGCAAACAAACATGATGAATATTGCACAAGAGCTTGGATATAGCACGCTGCTGCCATGCCAACCATCTCTGCAAACTTTCTCAACGCAGAAAAAAAAGAGAGCAAACATTGTAAAAAGGTCGGTAAATTCCACACGATTTAAGCACATTTTGTTGAATAATTTAATAAACTAAACATGCATACAGTCCGTCAACTGATACAGTATGTTCAAGCAAATTTCCATCATTTGCATGTTGAGGGGGAAATTCGTGGAGTTAAGGAAAACAACTTTTCAAGTGCAAATGTGAGAAAACAACTCGTGATATCATGTGCACTGATCAAAATGTTACACAAGCCAGCTCAAGGCTGAACGAAGCTGCCGTTAAGTCAGCGCACAAACGCCGACACTGGTTTTCAACTGCAACGCTGTGATGGAAGATTTGTGCTCATTGAAGCTAAATTATTGAGAGAAACACCACTTTGCTGAGGCTCTCCTATTCTGCCACCACCTTGTTGTCTCATCTTCTCACTCTGTGCATCGATGTCATCATCAGCTCACTGTTTTTTCCAACACCACTCGCTATCAAAAATAAATGAGAGAGAATAAATGCAAATGACTGCTTTTAAGGACCAATTATTGAACTGTGAGATATAAAAGTTTGGTTATAATTATTCTTGTAGTTTGTTGTCAGTGGAACTAATCTAATTGTGTCTCTTTAAACATACCACTCCAGCTTCACAGATCTTCTGCGAGTAAAAGTTTATTCAATTGAGTAGATCTTCAAGTGGATGTATTTGTGAAAATAAACAAGTGGCCAATTATGACTTCAAAACACACATATGGGCAATGTGCAACTCAAGCCAAGAGTTCAACCCAGAGAACATAAAGAAAAGCTCCTCTGAACAGAGAAAAAAGTCAATATGCTCAGCGGCAGTCGGATCATTATTAATTTAACTTATCTGCCAATGTGAATATTGCGAGGTTGGGGGAGTGCTGAATAAGTTACACGAGGCGCTGCGCTGCAAGCGATAGAACCTGGAGTGGTAAGAAAGCGCGTTCTGCCCTGTCTGGCTTGTTGGGACTGTAAATATGGGATTCACCTTGTGTGGCGCTTCATCAGACGATCGCTCGGCTGAGTGTGGCGCGTGCCAGTCAATATGGCTGCCTGCTTTTCTGATCTGGTGCTAACTGTCCCTTTTGTTCCACCACCTGTCATTTCATCAGTGTTTTTTTTTTCCAGACCTCTTTCATTTTTTTTTCTCTCCCCCTGTCAAGACTGCAACAAAACCTCAACCCTCCTCTCTCCTTTTATCTCAGCAGGCCAACCATTTTCCCCATCAGGGAGGTTTTAGCGGCCATTTTCGGCGCAATTAAATGTTAGCCTCTCTGCCTGCTGGCCATCTCTCCCAGGTGCTCCTCAGAGGTCAGTGTGCGCAGAGCTAATGGCTAGCCCTTAGTCTGGGTCCAGCCAGCTGTTCCCTCCACAGACTGCACAGATGCCACCTTCTGCAATCATAACACTTGAAAGACAGGGAATGTGTGTGACACACATCTCCGCGGCCCCCTCTGCTCGATAGACTGTTAGATGTGTCTGGGGGAAAAAATGACTCCAAATTGGAAAATTTTCTGCACTTAGTGGGAAATATGCTGTTCAGTCACAGTAAGATGAAGGGGCCTGAGCAGGTTCCTCATAGGCATAAAAAAAACACACGGTTGGCATCTACAAAAAGAGGCTGAACTAAAACCAAAAGGATAAGGGACATTTTCTTAACGTCCAAAAACAATCACACACAGGTTTCTGTGATTGCAGCAGAACATAAGTCTGCCTAAAAAAGACCTATTTTGACTTTGCAAAATAAAAAAAGACGATATTTTGTGCAAATCTGGCAAGCGAACCCTTTGAGCAAGCAGCTGGAGGGGCGTGTCTGTCTGTGATTGACAGCAGCAATGCTGTTGGCTTTACCCCAACGGGAAAAACAAAGATAGGAAACCAAGTTATGGGTCACGGCCATACAACGTGTTGTTATTGTTACAAAAAAGCTTCTTGATGGACCCATGTGGCATTCACAGGTTCATTTAGATGATACTGAATGTGTCGCAGCAGAGCAGCTAATTAGCGATCTCTCGCCTTTGAACTAAAGTGAGTCGGGCATTTTTGTCCCCTGTGAATCTTTGGTCACTTCCAGAACATCCAGAGTCGACGTGGCCTCAAATATTAGACCAGTGGTGTTTTTTTCCCTCTAAAGTCTGTGGCTCATGTTCAGTAAATCATGCTGCTGTCCTGATCAGTGTGACAATGACACAACCACTCAACATGGTCCCTTACTGCTAAGCCTGATATGCTATGCCTGACAATAAAACTAACAATAATGCAGCTCTGGCTCATTTCAACCTTATCATCCAATCAACAGACAGCGCTGGACCCTTTTTTTCCCAGCGTGTATATAAGACAATAAATAACCTTGCACCATCCAGGCCCCTATGCCCCACACTAATATATTCCAAACACAATCATATATATGCAGACATGAGTCTGCAACATGTACGATTGTCCTTATTCAAACCAATTGGCAGCTCTTTTGTGTATACAGTATGACTTCCCTTCTCATACATGTCGTAGGATGATGAAAGTGATGTTGAGGATGGACTGTGTCACTCCCCAGTAAAACATGAATGGAGATAACAGTGACTTATACAATGAGCTCTAATATCAGTAATCTCTGCATCCATAGCTTGTTGGTTTTTTTTTCAAATTGTGTGTACTAAAGGGAGCATCTGATTACAGAGGGTACACATTCTCCAGAGCGGCATGCTATTTTGTTTTTTGACAACAGAACTTTATTACAAGACAGCAGTCTGAAAGAAGAGGAGAATCGGTTGTATGTAGCAGGTTCAGTCACAGTCAAATAATTGCTTGGAGGCTCAAGTCAGCCCCTCAACTTACCTGGCAAATTTAATCAATTTGAGTTGTACCCTGGAGATGGGCTCAATTCAGCACTACTGTGAGACGGCACTGCCGACACGCCGCGCAAACACACGCTCGCACACACACTGCCCCGCACGTGATGTGCATGGCCGCGCACACACACAGAGAAAAAGATATTACTTAGAGGTTGTATTAGGGCATTTCATGCAAAGCACAATCCGAAGCAGTCAAGCCCTCACACAGGCTAGACGCACGTGCTGAATATGACCAGGCTGGTCATGACAGACCGTCTGCGTGAACTATTCAATGCATCATTCAGAGCACCTTTTTTCATACAGGCAGTACAAATCAAGTGCTGTCTTGCAGCATCTGGGCAGACAGTCAAATAAGCCTGAATAAATGTCATTGAAGTCACTCTGTCACAGGAGGTGCAGAGAGGCACTCGGGGGTTTGAGGTGAGAAGCTCTTACTCTCAATGACTGTCGGGACAAACGCCCATTATCCCCTCACTGGCTCTGATTAATTCATTCAAAGAAAAAAAATACTAATTTTACTAATTGATTCAGAGACAGCAAAAAGCAAATATCGTGGGGATGGCAATAAAAGTGGTTGGGAAACAGTGCTGGTCCTATCAGCACAAGAAATAGTGGTACAAGACACCAAATACTGGGTGTGGTAACACGCATGGTACAATATAAGCCAGCTTTTTTCCCCCAACCTTAATGTTTTTGTGGGCATTGTGAAAACCTGAAAATCTCTGTTCACGACCATGAAAGAACAGCAACCAGCAGAACCGTTACCAGCCCAACTATTCGGTGTAATCACTCAGGAGTTGCTGTCAAAAATTAATTGAGAGTGGAGCGTTACCCAGACATTAACAAAACCTCAGCGTTGGCCTTTATTGTTGCTATTTTGCAACTCCTTCGAGTGTACTTTTATACTTACGAAAGGAGTTGTAATTGGCTATTACGCAGACACATTGCATATTCCAGATCCGTTTAACTATACATAGACGAGCACAATGAAATGCCACGATGAATCCAAAGCGGCCATTAGCATGCTAACAGAGATGTTACTGCTTATTATGTAAGGAAGATACAATGTTTTTGCTAATTTGTGCTGGCACAAGCATGCAATTCCACTTTACAGTCAAACTTTATTCCCAGAGAGGAAAGGCTTCTTATTAAAATCTAATTTTGTGCCGTTTTCTCCAAAGAACAGCCGTTTAATGAAACAGGACTGCGTGGTCTCTAATGAGCACAAGGCTGCGTGACGTTACAACGAGCTAATTCTCAAGGCTTTCTGGGAGGAAGCATATGCACTGATTTCCAGGGAAGATCTGAAGTCTTAGTCCAGTGGTTTTTGATCAGGACCTGAACCAAAGTGGCCTCAATGCTGAAAAAAATAGTGAAGTGCACTTTTGATGGATTTTCAGGAACAAAACAAAGTATTTAAAAAGCAGGAACTGTAGTAAAATGAATGTTAAACCTGTATAGGATGAATTAGTCCAGATTTGAAAAAAGTCTAAGTGAAGCATATTTTGATCTGGACCTGATCCAATATGGGTGATATACTGAATAAAAGGTCAAATTTGAAACTACAGCAAAGTTAACTTTTTCAAAAGGTAAACACAGATACCCCTTAATTAATAATAATAAAAGAGTTTCAGGTGCACTTAAACAGGTGCAAGCATTAAATAAATAAAAGTTGCTTTCTTCGCCTTCGAGGATCCAACCATACATCAAGAACCGACACAAGGTCAGGTTAGGTCTTGTTTTACACATTCAGGTATGTGATAATCCATAACTCTTTTTTCCACCACCTCCCCCCAACCCCCCCGTGAGCTCAACGAAGCCTGCAGAGAGAAGCAAGGAGAATATTCTGCAGATGGAGAGATTTGCAAAGAGCTGCCAGACTGCCCGAGACACTTCACACAGTTTTAATCCACTGACTGACCTGAAAATGGTTCAACAAGTTCAAGAAAATCCAGAGGAACAGTAAGCGATGGACTGCCATCTCTCCCCGCACTCACTCACCGAGTGCAGGAGTCAGTCGCGGCGGAAATCCGAACTACATGATTGCTTTATAAGATTTGACAGAAAGCAATGAGGAAAAAGAGAGCAACGTGATGATAACAAAGCCTGGATAACTGGGTGGATGCACACATGCACAAAGTCATAGAATATAAAATGCTTGACTGTCATTGCAGAGTGCAGCTACTGTGCAACCAAATTTTGCTGTGGCTTTGTACAACAACGCGATATAAAAACCAATGAGAATTAGAAACAAGTAGATACATTGCAAACAACAAGGAATTGATACAGTGCAGACGGACTGTAAAAAATGGACTTCCATAAAAAGGCTTTGATAAATAAATGCCCTTTTACCAACAGCGCTCACATTTTTTGTCTTTAAGCACACAGGAGTGAATCGAGCAGTCTCCATGGTCACACATTTTCGGTCTCCAGGCAGACAGAGGGTCGTGTGCACCCATCCACAAACAACTATTTTGTATTTACACTTTGTCTGCTAAACTAATTTCAGCTTCACAACAACACATTTGAAGGGCAGGAGAACGGAGTGCGAGCTGGCTCAGATCAAAGGTCCAGCTGCACTTTCTTGTATCCATCAATTTCCTTTCTATTAATTCAATTCGGACGAGCAGCCCAACGCTCCTTCACCTGCGACAACGCGGCGGACGTGGGCAGAGGGTTTGAGGATGCTGGAGCACTGTGGACTTCCCGCAGACTCTCCCAGCGTGGCTACTTGGAATAAATGTTTCATGAGGAGCACCGCACTGCTGCAAGGCGCACAGCTCTGGCTGTGGAGGCAAGTCTGTACCATGTTACCAAGTTAGTATGCAGCATATTAGCATGAGTACAGGAGACAATGACATACTGGGCATGCACCGGACACAGTGTTGGAAATAACTTCGGGAAGTTTAAAGTTTCTCCACTGACTCTGCAGCACCAAACTCCATCAAGACTTGCCCTGCACCGAGGGATCATTTCTCCTCATTTTTATTTTGTTATGCTATATATTTCATCACAATCTCAAAAGAAAATAAAAGTGAAATCAGATATACTTTTGCACAAACTGGAGCCGTAATATAAGAAGGCAGGCTTTAGGTAAACAAGGTTAACCAAGTCGAAAGTCTACTTTCCAGAGTGATGGAAACTTTCTCTTCTATTAGATCCAATCTCTCAAGACAGCCCGTATTTGGCTGTTGTTTAGCTGAATGCCACTTGGTCTTTTTAACCACTGGAAGGCAAACAGAGCCAGCTTCAGTCGAACTCAAACTGCTCTGGAGAGTTTAAGCAGAACAAGCTGACTGACAGTATGGCTGCCATGGCTCCTCTCGCTTTGAAAAACCCGGTTGACAACTCCAAAAAGAGCTGCATTGACGCCATCTGTCCTCAGTGGGAAGCTCGGATTTCCGTATGCTCATGTTTAAGATGTCGTGTCATATATCCTCCTTCCTTGTGACAGTGCGCCGACGCGACACCACCAGTTTTTACTTGGAAGACGTTCTGGACTTCCTGCTCCAGTTGAAAAACATCCTGATGTCATGGTTGTAAAAAGATGGCTTTAAAATAGAGCGAGATGAGCCAATTTGATTGGCCACAGCCGGGTCCAGGACCTGATATTGCCTGCGATAATTTACTACCAATCAAACCCAGTTTTCCAGCTCCAGCTGTGACGCCAACTGTGCCACAGGTGCTTATTCCTGGATGTGCACAACCGCTCACATCATGCGACAAATACGCACCATTGACTGCACCACTGATTTATCTCTCTATTTTGCACCTGCATGTTTTTTTTTCCAATCATAAACTGCTGTGGTTTATCTCCAATCTGTCAATAATGTGCTATTATTACAGCTTGTTCATTAACCTCTCCCCTGATCTAAAATTGAGATCCTCTCCTATGCTGATGTCTGTAATTTGCACCATGCAGTTCGACCAATTTTTCTTCTTTAATTTAAGAAAAAAATCTTGTTTTCCGACATTAAAACAGAGCAAAAACTTAATTGGATTTATCACCAATGCCATCTTGCGCCGCACAAAAGTGACCCAGCTAAAATCCCAGCCTTTTCCTCATTTTCCAAATGCGACGGCGCTTTGCAGCTTGCCCGTGGTGAGAAAATTACCACAAATCAGTCGCCATGTGCCACGGTGCTGAACATTATGCACAGCTTGTTTGTGAATTCTCTCCATTTCCCCGGCTACCATGACTACATTTACTGCCGCCGAGCCAAAACGCAGACAAATGATTAAGACACAGGTCCTGCGTGACAGCTTTGCCTTATAAAAAGGAGCTTGCTGCGGCACTTACCGGAACTGTTGCCCGTAATGGAAATTGACTGGTTGTTAGCCATCTGTCTAGGTGAGGGTAAACCCACAGTCATATTGGTGGAATTGAAGTCGGTCTCCCCTCCACACAGCAGCATATTGATGCTGCCAATTGCGTTCTCCTGGAAATTCAGAGAACTGGCAGCCTGAAAGGAAGCGGAGCGCTGGAACCTCACTGCCTGGAGACAAAGGAGGAAGAGCATTTTATGGAGGTGTTTTACTAATAAATGCATCACTTTGTGTCGGAAATGTGGATTTTAAAGAACATGAACTCAACACTGACCTCCTGGATGATCGGCAATGCGTCTTCAGACGTCTTCCTTATCAGTGCCAAAGTCTCTGGTGTATTCAAATTTAAAGCTGGAGGTACCTGAAAGAGCAGCAGGTGAAAGCAACAGAAGAAGCATAGATTAAAGGCTTAAAGTTAAGCAGGAATATACCCTTATTTTTTTTATTCAAACCACACGTTGACAAGCAAACAAAAACTACACACAAAGAACAAGTTAACCAACAACAAAACAAGCTTTATACAGACTTCCATTAAAACAAAGAAATGTGGGCCATAATAAATGGACTGCAAGGATGAAAACAGACAAATAAAAAATGACAAGAATATTATTTGAATAGACAGAAAGTTGTGGTCTAAAAGCAAGAGCATAAAAACAAAAGGCTGTAAAAAACGGTGACATCACGCAGAGGCGAGTCTATAAACATGTGTATTAAAAAGAGATTTAAAAGAAGCCTCTGGTTCCGGGAGCCAAAGCTCTTCAGGAAAGTCGCTCCAAAGTCACCGAGCGCTGATGGCAGAAGCTTGCTCGCCCTCGGAGTCAGACTTTGATGGAGGATCTGAGGCCGCGGGCGGGCTCACACGAGGTCATCGGGCATGAAATAAAGAACGGGGCTCTAACCAGGCAAGCATTAATAATAATTGAATTACCTTTATAGAACACACCTGCATCACATGCAAGAGAAAAAAACACCACCGACAAGACGAGGACAAAACAAGCCACTGAGAAATGGCGCTCATCGGTGAATTTTTAACACTATCTCCAAAATGAGCAGGGAGTTTATTACAAGCTGCATTAAAAATGACAAGTGCTGCTCTGTGTTACAGTGACATTCTGAAGGTACACAGTATGAGTCCAATTAGAACAACTAAATGGCGTGCCCTTTCAACCACTGTCATTGTCATGCATCAAGTGTCAAGCACAGCCTGTACCAGGGGCGTCTGTATTGTCTCTCAGCATATAAAATCACAAAGGCACTGAATATATGCCGCACACAGTCCAGAAGCAGGGAGATCGTTAGTCTGAGGGGCTGCAATAGAAATCCTATATAAAGCTCTATTCACCAACAGAGGCTCTGCTAACAACAGCTTTGACAACAGCCTGGCCACTGATTGAGTCTTGAGTATGTCCATTCAGGGCCCCCTTTTTTTTCTTCTACTGTTGGCAAGCGGAGGACGGACAAAAAGAGGAGATGGAGAGGAAAAGTGTTGGATTCCTGGACCGTTCTGAGCAACACTGTGGAGAGCCACATTTATGTGTCCAGCCTTTTCATTGTTTCGAAGGAGCATGTGGTCTTTGTCAGAGAGACGTTTTGACCAGATTCTTATGGGATCCCGACTGAGGTCATTGTCAACATTGGTCATAACCAAAGTATTGACAACTCTACCGAGTTTCTACATGGAAAATAACCACAGAAACTAGGTCATCAACGAATTAATCTTTTGAATTTGCTGAATCATAACAACAACAAAACAACCCTCTCCATCAAAACATGACAAAAGCTTCACCGACTTTTGAATGTCCTCTGATGATTTGCAAATTTCCATATTCAGATTTGTTTTTCATTCAGTCTTCCGTGGGGTTTGTGTTCCGAAATGACTTCCAACAAAAAAAGAAAGAAAAAAATCCCAAAACAAAATTGTAAAAACAACGTCTAAATCACAGCCTGCTGCTCAGCACCTCAGTGATAAAACTTGACTTCTTCCCTTGTCCTTTTCTTTATGCCGCTCTTGTTGTTATCACAATCATTCAGCGGCGTCGAGCCTTAAGTGTGAAGGCTTGATGTTCTTTTCCATCCATCTGCTTGAGGCGCTGAAGAGCTTTTCCACCATATCTTGTCCGGGCTTTCCTTTTTTATTTCTGTGTCTGAAAATGCCTGTGGGCTTAAATTGTTCAAATGCTCTCTCCGACGAACTTCCTGCCTTATCACTTATTTATTGGATTTGCTGTCCCATATATTTTCTCTCAAAGATAAAGTCAAAGAAAAAAGTGCAGGCTTTCATCATCCCAAAGGGAACTGGGAGATTTAAAAGAACTCGAGAAAACACTGGTTCTAATAAATATTTCCCACCTGATTGCATGAGTTCGAGCAAAATCACTGGAAGACGACGACGCGGACGTGGCGCGGACAATTGTGAGCGACAGAGATGTGGGCCCCCTCGCTCAAGAGCGATCAAAAAACGTCAAGCTAACGTTGCAGGCACATCAAGGAACAAGTGCTGGAGGGTTTGGCCTTGAAGGATTCATTAACAAGATTTAACTTTATTCATCTCTTCAAATCAAAGAGTCAGACAAGCAGAACGTTCAACTTTTAAATTGCTTACCCAATTGGCTGGCACACAATATCATTGTCTTAATATTCAATTTGCTGCAAGTCATGCGAGAATTACACTCGGAACAGCTGGAGTGTTCTCAATATTTGATTCTGAATTAAGCTGTGAGGACAGAAAATTGGTGTTGAAAATGACCTGGCTTACTTTTTTCTATTTTATGTCGCAATTTTAGCATCTATCTCCTCTGAAGAAGACTCAACACGAGTTTGTGGCACACACAAAAAAAAAATAACTCCACTACTGTGGTATTTCATTCTTGCCTAGGCGTGAAAAATCACAGCATCACTCCCAAGAATTTATGACCATAACCATCAATTTTAGCAATTTCTTGGTGGACGTAGCCTGACGGCATGAAGTGGTTTGCTCAGCAGAAGAGCTGCACTTTCACTGACCCTCACTGCACGCGACTGTCGAGCTTCTATTTGTGATTTCAAAATAAAAGTCTTTGCTTGAACAATTTTGGATGATCACAGAAGTTAAGAAATGTCCTACGATATGCAGCCAGGTTTTGATGTAATATTTTGTTGCTCTGGGCAACAAAGCCACGTGTTTCTATGTCTTTTATCAACACTGACAGACTCTATATCATCTTTTTGAATTGTGCGCTGAGAATAGAGGGTTTATGTGAGTTGTGTGGTTCAGGTTGAATTGCGATTCTAACTATTTTAACTGAACTAATAACATTACAAATCTGAGTCACTGAGAATCCCGAGCTGTTTGCTGGAGCAGTAAACAAACTTCGGGGCAGACATTGTTTGCAGTGCTCTCCAAACAACCAGCGTGTTGCTCTTTGAAAGATCGGTCTGAAGCGGAGTGCTGCGGAGTCACACGACAATTTGTCGTCTCTAGCTGTCACCACATCTGGGCCTCTGAATGAAAGACAACTAATAGTGGCTCCAGCTACCGACAGCTGTAAGCTGTGCAGAGGCAGCCAATGACTCAACGGAGACTCATATAACATGACCAAACAGTGAAGTCCAGGTGCGGATGATGGAGAGACGAGTTCAGACAGATGCCACGTGTTGATGCTCTGAGACTACAAACAAGGATATTCTGGACATCCACATCTTTGAGTTTTAGTCCAGTTTAAAGAAAGAAGTTACAATTTTGAGATCAGATGCAAATCTGTAGTAATAGAGTTACAAAAAATTGAAAAGTGGAGGTTAAATTACTTTGTTGGACGCGATGAGTGCTGGAAATTTAACAAAAGCTTCAATTTCCATTTATAA
>JAUESF010000057.1:4152711-4167764 GCA_032274765.1 Malacoctenus tetranemus
AAAAGTGGAGGTTAAATTACTTTGTTGGACGCGATGAGTGCTGGAAATTTAACAAAAGCTTCAATTTCCATTTATAAAATCACCTCATGGTGACTGAGGACGTTTGAAAGGACACTAGACATAAGTGACCTTGCAAAGTGGGAAAAAGGTCGTTTTTGAATGTGGCCTTCTTGGCTGGTATTATTCCCACTCTGCCCCCATCAGACCAATCAGAGTAAAAACAGCTTCCAAACACATAAACTCCCCCAGATTTGTCCAAACTGGGGAGCTATTCTACGAAGTTTTATCAGAGTCAAATTGGACTTGAAGGCAGATCCACGAAGCTTACCTCAGACAGCACTTTCCTCTCATCCAGGTTCTGCAGGAGCACTTGCTGGGCGTTAATCAGCTGCCGGGGAGTGAGCGAGCAGCTGACATTTTGAAACGCTTCCTTCTCGGACTGGCTGCTAAATTGGACGTACTCGTCCAGATCTGTCCCCTCGCACAGGATGCTCCTCAGGTCGCCCGGCCTAGGGAAGGCCAGCGTCTGCCACAGAAATATAAATGAACAGCGGCGCTGACAACGGCTGACAAACAGGAACATGTGCATCTCACAATATATAATCATGGGAATCCTGGGGGTTATTTAATGAGCAGATGGCATGTGAGAATGAAGTTCAAAGTCAGACATAAGATGTTGTCCTCATTTAAATAAGCTGCTTAATTTATGGCTAAAAGCTGTGCAGAGGCTCCAGCAGAACAGGGGAGCTGTGACAGACTCTCTGCATGCAGCGTGCTCATGTGTCACGCAGATGAGAGGAATTCAATACAGGACACTGGCACGAAGAACGATTAATGTGTGGATACACAGTGTGAGTCGCACCAGAGCCCCCCCCCACACAGCCATCAGAGATTCTCATGCACTGTCAGGGACTTTTCAGTGTGCGCATATCGTGTTGAACCATCCCTGTCATCTTTGTCAGTGAAGCATAATTACCCTCTTGCAGTTTATCTGATGATTCTTGGTGCATTCAACGCTATCAATTGGTGAACACTCAGACGATATACTCGTTACTCTTATTGGAGTCCATTGCATTTCAAACCGCAGACTGTTGGCAGCTTCAAATGACTTTTCGTCGAGCACAAATCAGAGAGCATTTTGATCGTGGCTGTCAAGACAAAGTGTCCCGCGGGCGACTCTTGGCCGGGACATTTTATTTTGAAGCGTTCAAACGCGATGCTCTTGATATATTTAGTCTTTTGAACATCTCAGTAACATTTATATTCTTTTATTTCCAAAGAAAGGTGGAAAAAAATCTCATTTGGACGGAGTCTGAAAATCAGTGTGGATGCTTGTTTTGATGATGGCAGCGGGGAGACGTGAGGAGACACTTACAGGCCTGAGTTGAATTTCAGCGTTCATGAGACTTTGGACCACTGATGGTGGCACTGACAAATCGTCCTCCAGGTGGGAGGAGAACGTTTCATTGCTTCTCAGCACTGTCCTGAGGATGACAGGTTGACCTGCAACAACAAGACAAGACAACTATGACTGTGTATGATGCATGCAGCTGCTCAGACAGAGTTACATGAAGGAATACGAATTAGCAATAACTTGAGTGTTATGTTTGTAGTTTTGGCCATGAATCCCTTTTCCTCACCATCTGCACTGCAGATATACTGCAGCCAACAGCCTGTGTGTTTGTCTCACCACCTTTCTCTCGGCGCTCCGTCATTTGCTTTCCACACCGCTGTGCAAAAAAATCTGAATACATGCAAAAATATGGGTGATATTTGGATCATCTGCACTAATAGGCACCTATGCCAAACATGGAGGACAGCCAGGACGAACAGAACAGCAACTTCCACTATAGAAGGTCGGACTAAACAAAGCACCAGAGGATTGTTTCAGGGGCTGGAAGGACAAAGCTCAAGTCTCTGTCTTTGAAGTCTCCGCAGTGCAGCTGCTGAATTCAGAGTCATCTAAATTGATAAAAAATATTGGACAAACCTAATGAAATACAACAATAGAGAAAAAGACTGCCTATATATTTTAGTTCAAAGTGAAATCGAACACGGTTTACTGATGCATGATGCTGTGACTGACTGATGAATCTGAGGACTAATGTGTTCTAGATGACAGTCACAATTAAATCCATCACGGGTGCAAGTAAGTGCAGAGAGTTTCATGAGTGTGTGAGATGAGACACTTTGTCGCTAAATATGCAGCAGTTTGTTAACCAGCTATTTGCCCTTGATTAGCTGCCAACCATTTTTCAACGCGAGCCAATTTCTAAACCAATTGGCACCTTCTTGTCACCACTCTGGGATGACTGAGACGACGTGGGCGGAGCAAAACGATGCTTACGATCAGGGTGGGTAAGAGCACACGAACAGGATTGGACAAGAGGGAGTGATGAAATCAAAAGACAATCTAAACTTGACATTGAAAAGAAATAACCAACATAATCAGAAAAAAACAATAGAAACACAAAAGGGAATCAACAATATGTGGTTTCAATGTGATAACATTTCGATACACGTTGGAATAGTTACCCAGATTCACCTTGGTTGTTTCTGTTCAGCGTGCGTTTTCCTCTCACTGCGCCATCAGCATGTGTGGTTGAAGTGATGAAGGGGTTATGTAATGAAATTATCACTTTGCCAATTGTAATATGGGCAAGTCAGCCAATTATGTGGATGGGAGAGGAAGTGACTCACGCTGAGCCATCCGAGGCTCAATTAAGATAAATGTTTGGTGAGAATAAGTGGAATTAATTGCACTCTTTCAGACACTACTTTCACTTTACACAGCCCCCCGCGACTCCGACTCCAGTCGTATTATTATGCGCCTCATGACTTTGGAGGCATGGGGGGGGGTTAGAGTAGGGGGAGAGCAGAACCTGCTCCATGCACTTCCTGCGCACTGTTGCCTCTCTGATTGAAGTGACCACCTGAGTCTTTTTAATCAACCCGCGATGAAAACAAGAAAAAAGAACAACACAATCACCTTTGCCTCCCTGGTCTTTTGATAGCACTCCATTCCCCATTCTTGTTAATGACCTTTTGTGCTCTCGCTTCAGACAGCGAGTCCCATTAATTATGCCCAGGCTTAGATCTTTGATGGATTTAATCTTGTATATTACAAGCCAGCGACCCCAAAATGCAAATGGCCCACAAGCTGCTTGTCGAACAGCAGTACCCAACCCCCCCTCTCTGCCTTTTTGCAAATTAGGTGGCGTATGAAAATCTGAATATCATCAGGCTAAATGAGCCTAATGCAAAGCAGCAACTTATCAAGACAAACGATCTGTCAGTCTGCACGGCAAATTGCATCGTAAATAATCACACGCCATTGTTTTTGAGGGATAAAGGAGAATAACAAATCCTCAAACTTGTCATCCACATGAAGGGGATACTTTTCTTGATGAAGAGTACTTAACAAAGACATAGAGTTATTGTTGCTGAGGCAGAGTATTTACTAAATCAATTATTTTTTGAGGCATTACTCACTGGCAATTAAACATTTACACTAATAAAGCCGTATCTACTTTTTGACGAGGCTCTCTTGGACTTTAAGCAGGAAACAGGGATTTTTCCAAAGTACCTACGTTTGTATGCTTGGATTACTAATATAAATACCATTCAAAATGTCTTTACCAGGTTTCAACTGTGGCACAACTGAAGCCCACCGCTCCATGTCGTCCACAAGCGACTGTGCCCTGCTGAGAATAGATCTGTTCACCAGCATGGTTTGTAGCTCGATCAGCATCCCAGCGATTCTAGTTCATCATAAAAACAAAGGAGAACAATGCATTGAGTGCAACTCTAAAGACCCAAAGCAAAACATTGTGCCTCGTATGGCTCCGTAATGCATCAGAGGGCTAAACGGGGAACATCCCAGTACTTACATGGAGTTGTTGAAGTTATTGACTTGGCCCGGCGTCTCCCCCGGAGTTGGATAGTTCAAACAGGGATTGTCGATATTACACATCATACCCTGAAGCCAGGGCAGCACGCCAGCTGACGGCATGGCTTTGTTTGGGTAGTGACCTGGAGGATGGGCGATGAGCGCTCATTATTCCACGCAGCTCGGGCGATACGTGTGTGTGTAAGTGTACCGCGTGTACTCACATTGATCTTTGTTCTCTGCCTCATTGGTGGATCGCACCCAAACAAGTATGATGAAGAGAAACAGAGGCCACACAATTTCCACGACCAGCCGCACCTGCACAAAGAACAATCTGGTTTTTATTTGAATGATCAGCTAGTCAAAAATAACTTTGGAGGGCACTGTGGCCCAAACATTTGTCTTGCTGTTATATACGAGCGACGCTCCTTTATTGGCTCTGAGAGGCGAGTTTGACATTTTGGAGGACGGGGCTTCTTGTCACCTGACGAGAAGGTTGCCGCCGCTCTCATATCTGTCCAGCAGCCGGTTAACTTAGCTAGCATGACTATAAACTGACAAATGCCACGAAATGCCAGCCAAGGAATAGTTCAGACCATAACCCCACTTCAAATAATGAAATGATATCATTACAGTCTGGTTTGACTCGGATTAATTCAGAAATAAGGGATCTTTAGAGGAGCACAGAGGGGAGATGGATTTATCACAGCAGATCATCGACTGTTTAAATTAAGCTCAGCATTGAGACAAACACATGTAGAATGATCACATATGAAGGCTGAGAGAGAATAAATAGCTGTGATTTCATCACATAACTCTTGGAAATTGATTTGATTTTCTGTTGGCCACCAAAAAGGTTTCACACAGGGACTTGGTGACAAATAAGTTACCTGAAGAAGGACATCTGGAGGGCCTATTTATATCCTTTGGTTGTATTTGCAGTGGAAACAGAAATGCCAGAGCCCACATGTTTTGCTCTCACTCTGGCTATCACCCCGAGCACAGGACTGAAACAGCTGTCCCTTCTTGTGGGTCCCTAAGCTGAGACTATCACACACTCTTTTACATCTCGAGTCACACTCAATCTTCTCCTGGATGAAGAGTGTCAAGCAATTCCTCGCTTTAATACCAGCACTTCATGCCTGCTAGCAGGTAGTGGCCCATGTGACATGCCAGGTTTTTATTTCACCCCAGGGGAACGGCGAGAGAGGGAAGCCAACAAAGAACAAGCGGTGAACCTGAAAGCTTTACCTCATGTTCACTCCCCTGGTTATTCTGCTACGCAGTATATACTGTATATATGTGACCAATGGCAGGTTATTAGGTTGTCCTACACCATGAGACTGCAGCACCTACAGAAGGGATGGCTTGAAAATGTAGTAGAGGAGACTATTTAGCCCTGAACTGACACTGCAATACTCTATACTTTGAAGCATCATCTGAGCTAAATTACTTATTTAGCTCTCCATAAGCTCTGGGTATAAAAAGATAAATGGCCCTAATAGCACAGCTGGAGCTGTTAAATGTGTCACTTTGCTGCTCAGCTTTTAGATAGAGTTGCCTTTTTGCAAAGCAGCATAGCTATTTTTTAAGGTCTTGCGAGTTCCATAAATATCGTCATGCATAATTATCGGAAGCTGAAACAAGCAAAAGGTGATGAGCTTGCTCCAACTTTATATTACCTGACATTAAACTGAATGTTTTCAATGCATATCATTTAGGAGGTCAAAATGATTAGCATGCTTATTTATTGAAACTGTGTAAACATCTGTTTTGTGCAGCACCAAGAAAAGATAACATGTATGAGTTCATAAAAGCCACACACTGCAGCACCGGTTGTTTTTTTTTCTCACTCTAGAACTGTATATAAATATCTTATATAGGCGTATGATTATATATTCTGGCTGATATGCGGCAGAGCTGGGGCCCATCTATCGTGGACGCCACAGCTCTGCCGTGGAAGCTCTTACGTGTCCCTCGCCACAGCATCACTCAGCAGCCCTCACCCCTCCGAGCCCTCTCCCCCAACCTCGGCTGACCTGCTGTCCCTGCACACTCATCCCTCCCAAGCATTCCTGATAAAGTGACCTGCTTAGAGGCGTCAGCGTCAGCGCTTCAGTCAACCTCTCTCACTCTCTCTCTCTCACTCTCTCGTGCCTCCATAAAACGCTCACATCTTGTTTCTAATGACATATTTTGCCACAGATAATAAGAGAAGACATGTTATTGTCTTTGTAATTAAACCGGAGGGTAGGCAGAGGTGAGGAAAATATAATAATATACTCTGTGCTGCTTGTTATGCCATAACTCCATGGAAACCTGCTAAATTAAAGTGAGTTGAGCACACTTTATTTAGCTCGGTTGGTTTTCAGGCGTAAAGTGAATCTTCAGTTGTGGATTTTTTATTTTTTTGTCTGAATTACTGATGAGAAAATAGCAGAAAAAGCAGATTGCATATATTTCAAGAAAGAACGAGACGGAATTTCAGATTCAGTTCTCTAATTTCATCCAGTCGGCGTGTCAGTGGTCGTTCTGCTGAGAGGCTGAATTATCATAATGTATTCCAAAGAATCGGCATGGAGGGGGGAACACAGAGATCATGGGGACTTTCTCAATGTCTGACTCCCCAGGCATTTGCCGTCGGACACCAGAGTCTTTGTGAATAGATAATCTCCTCCTATGAAATTATGTGAAATACTGGACCATAAAATCAGTTTCATGCCTGTTATAAAATCTTAAAATGCTTGGTGAGGCATTCATATAATTGGTCATTAACCTCCACGAGCCCTCCAGAAG
This sequence comes from Malacoctenus tetranemus, assembly GCA_032274765.1. Taxonomy (NCBI): domain Eukaryota; kingdom Metazoa; phylum Chordata; class Actinopteri; order Blenniiformes; family Labrisomidae; genus Malacoctenus; species Malacoctenus tetranemus. The sequence goes on from JAUESF010000057.1 coordinate 4,159,397, forward strand.
CACCATTGTCCTTGCTAACTCCCACTGGTTTTGTCTAATAACAATATTTCATGTTGACATTGGGCAAATATCCGACAATCCATCCACAAAACCACCACTGTCCTTCGCACAGACTTCTGCAGAGGAGCAGTCACATATTTCTTTCCGATACAAAAAAGGATATCACTCCGGTCTTTCTGCTGGTTGATAAAACTAACAAAGGAAATGCTTCCCAGACACAAAGTTGTAAAATTGCAAATGACTTTGCCTTGAGTTATTCCAAGAAAGTGTGAACTTTGATGAAAGACGGTTTCTTTCTTCCTTTCTTTTTTTTTTTTGGTGGAGATGTCTTTTGTTCTTCCCCGGCAACAGGCACACTGCTGTGCTTGAACCCCTAACAAAACAAGTGGGTGGATGTAACTCCGATCATCACTGCAAGGGTACAAATCAAAGAACGCGCTGCAGCAATATCTGCCTCAAAAAAAGTTACTCATGCAGCGCACCGCGTTCCTTGACGACTTATCCCAGCTCCTTGAAACGCTGTTGCAACACACGGTCAACTGCTATCTTCCTGCGGCATGTGAACTCTTGGCTGCTGCGGGTGATGTCATGGGTGATTATGGCAGCCGTATATCAGCAGCTGCTCATGCGTAGGCTCGTGTGTTTTATGACGAGGACAAAGAAACAACTGTCTGACAGGTTTTATAATGAGAACTGAATTCTGTACAGTGGTCCAATTGTACTGGACCCAAACCGTCTTTAAATGTGCATTCATCCACACTTAATGGACTTGACTTTTGAGTTAACTCCTTTGAATAACAGTAAATTGGTTATAGTTACAATAATATAAGTTGCGCCAACACTTCATGGACAGTATTCCTGAGGTCAGGTTGTCAGGAAGAGAAGCTAGAAGGAGACTTCGCCCTTCGAACAAAACATTTAACATTCACCCTCCACAGTCACTGGGTCGAAACACGAGCCTTTGTTAGCGCTAAAAGACCGACAATGTGGCATAACATCCACTAGAGACAGATCACCAAAAATTGAAGGTGACACCTTGAATTGGTTGGCATTAAGGTAAGATTGTTCTTCTTTTCTAGCGGAGAGTAAGAGCAGGCTTACTTCTGTAAGAGACAATTTTCGTTGTAAATCCCTCCTATTACCTATCCCTCCCACGAATACCTGAGTTGCCCTTGATAACACAACTTCTGAGACCCTTTCCTTGTCAGGGCACCTTTGCTGGCCAATCTTGGCAGATATACATTGATTTACACCGGGGGGGTGTTGGGGAGGGGGGTCTGGTGAGCACATGCGTACCTTTTGTCTCTTCCGGAGAGTGAAGTTCTTCCACAGGAGCAGAGTGAACTGCGTCAGGAGACCCATTACGGCTTATCCTGGCAATATCCTGCCAAAGCGTCGCTATGGCAACTGGCCCACTTAATAAACCCTGGAGGGAATAAAAGGCAGAGTTTGGTTTTAATACAGAGGAGCAATGCATCTTGGGGGAGTGCCACTAATCATTCACTTCCCCAGGCCTTGGGGCTTATGGTGCAGCACCTGTTCTAAGAATTATTATCACCTGCACTCAGCAAATCTCTGGACAGGGCCGCGTCTCGGCACGTGGAGGTTACGCAGTATACGGCTCTTTATTAAGTACCATGTGGTTGTTTTACAACGCCGTGCTTATGATACGGGTAGATAAGGACCAAAATCATCACAATTTAATGAAGCCATGTAAAACGCACTTATGTCTTCTTGACCACAGTCCTGCAAATTCAGAGTCCATTTATGTGTCTTTTGAGAGACCAGCGAGGGGGAAAGTCAACAAATACAACCGCACCACTTTACCAATGGACTGAAGACTGCTGTAAAATATTTATCACGTCTTTTACTAGCTGCTCAACTCTGATTACACAGATAATAAACAAATAGTTCTGCCATGCCGTTTTTATGCTGCTAAATCAAGGATGACCTTTATCAAATACGTATTAACGACAGTCTCTCCATTGTCTACTGTTAAAGCTGCTACCATTTACTGCAAGATGAACTCTGTTACTTTTATTGATTCAACCAAGAAGCTAGTAACATAAAACTTGTATTTTGGCTCTTGTGTTGAGAAAAAAAGAGAAATGTTGAAGAAAATGTGAATTTTGCCCATCATGTCTGCTTAAATGTTAGTAGGAATGCATTTCAAACCCCTTTTCAGAGCTCTGTGGGGCCTACCTGGTGATGGTAACACCATTTTGTTTCTGGCAACATTTTATTGCCATCTTCTGTAGCTACAGTCTTCGGCAGTGCAGACCTGCTGGCCACTAAAACCTCTGGACTTCTACGGCATTATCAGCAGCGTGTGGGAGCTGCAGGAATCTCCTTTGTGCCTCAGCATCACTTTCGCTGCAATACTGCACCTCACGAGCTATCAGCACCCTGCTCTCCCTCAGGCTACTCTCATGCCTCTCCCTGTGCCAGCTGTGCTGAGCCGAGTTTACTGACCCAAAGATGGATCTTAATTTTCTGCAGGAGCCACACACTGAATTCTCAGCAGTGCATGAGAGCTCCTCTGGAATACAGTAGTTAAAGGAGGGGCACGACCCTGTTATTCAGTCCCACACAACTCTGGACCTTTGAAACAGCTACATGCAGCCTGCTTGGAACAGAATTGAATATCACTAATATTGTAATGACAGGGGATTAGCTGCAATTTATTAGTTCCTACCAATATTAGGCTATATCTCCAGTCAGTTGAGGCCTTTGCTGTCTTTCAGTCAGACTCCCTTGAGTGACATTTTGCATTAACAGATTCAAAACACAACTGGAACGACAACACTGCCAAACTGATTAGCTGACATTATGATTCTTGTTTCTGTTGGCATAATTGAAACTGTTCTTTCTAAAATATCCATCAGTAATTTCTCCTCTTCAGGAAGTTGTGAGGTCAAAAGCAGCACAAGCCAAACAGAAGGTGTGATCTGCACTCAAACCGACACTCCAACAACACATCCAAACCACAACCACGCTGCAAGCAACAATTCAAATTGCTCTGTGCAAATAAGCCACAGCAAAAGATGTCAGTACATGACGTCTCTATTTGACTAAAGCTGGCAGCCTTGCACAGCAGCAGAGGAGGTGGACAGACACCAAAGATGAGGAGAAATGAGTCCATATTTAGCGTTCAGTCTGAACACTGCTCAACTTTCATAAAACACCAAAAAATAGACATATCGGCCCAAACCGATGTATCGAGCATCCCTAAAGGTAACATACTGAAGTGACAGATGGTGATGATGGAATAGAGCAAAGATCCAAACACATGATGTTGCAAATCCAAGTTATTTCTGAGTTGTCACTCTGGCAGTAGGAAATTGTTGGTCTCACTTCTGAAAGCTGTTGCACTTACCCAAACTAAACTAATTAGTCTGGATAATGTGGTCACACCTGCACAAAGGAACTTTTCTTGAAATCTTTGTTTTCTTTTTAAGTCTCAGTGAAAAGTGAGTTTCCTGCAACCGCTTCGTTATTTGTCTCCCGACAACATTTGTAACACAAAACGCTCAAACTCAGCCAAACAACTAATCAGCGGCTTGCCGCTGATGGCGACAGCTGCTTTGTAATTCACATCCGAGAGCCACGTCCTAACAGCCTCTCCAACAAGTTTATCGTCAGGGTCCTCCTTGAAATTGCACTGATCAACTTTACTTACGATTCTATGCGATTCCGCTTTGTCCCTAAATCAACTTGAATCTGGTTTTTTGGGGGGTTGTTTTTTTTTCCTCTCTTTCCTTTCTCAGTAAACACTGGCTTTAATCACAGTTTAAGTGTGATACGGCAGTCTGTCAGAATGCTATCGTTGGCTGAGGCGGTCGGGTAATTAGTTTTCACTGAAGTAATATTTCTCGCTTTCGATACCTCCGCCAGTTACTGCAACCTGTCAGTCACTTTTAGCTGCCAATTAGCCGTTCATTACAAACAAATGAAACTGATAATCAAAAAAATTAGAACATAAATGTTGACATTTAATGAGTCATTAAGACATGTCATTCAAGAATGCAACGCTCTGCATCTATTGGCAACGTGCACACGGTGAGCGCCCGGCGAGTTGTGACAGCAGTTCCCGCTCAGGTAAATCATTAACCACTGCGGTTTAAAGTTCATAGCGTTTCCTTTTCTGACTCAGCAAACAAACTGTAGAAAACACCGTCAATTTCTACGAGCAGACTCGAACAAGTGGCTGATTTTCTGTGATTAGAACAAAAAGGTATCTATGTAATCTTTTAGAGCTCGCTGGGCTCCTCTATTCTAAAAGCAGCAAGCCAGGAGACCTGTTTATTAAGTGATTTCAAATAAGATAAGCAGTTCTCGAGGCACTCTGTTTGATCCACTACACAGAAAACAGGAGGAGGCAAACAGAGACAAGTGTGTAGTTACCCAGGCCCGAGCCCCAACTAGCCCCGAGAGTAGGGAGCAAGCTACAAAAACAACAACAGCGGAGGAAAGAGCGAGACGAAGAAAGACTGCATCACGGGAGGTTTGGCTACAAAACATGTGTCCTGCCTGAGAAAACAAACTGTCAAAAAACAACCTACCTTCGAGCTGTGTGCTTCTCACCCATCAGCACATCTTAGGGCCTACGAATGGACTGGACAACTTTTAACTGCCGGCCCTTATGACTCACCAACGCCGGACTTTTACCATCTCTTCCCCTCTCCTTTCCGTTCCTACCTCGCGCTACCTCTCGCTCTCTCTCAGCTACTGTCTCCTTTTACCTGGAGTCATAAAGTATGCAAATGACCTCTGCTGAGCCCGTGGTGGCGACTGTAGCCACAGTAATAGCAGAGGCAGGAAGCACACAGGTGGTGTACATTACGCAGCATGCTCCCTTAAGCGTCGCCCTGTAGCAGGGCACATATGTCCGCTGCTTGTAGTCCTGCCTGAGTCACCTGATGAAGTGAAGAGGGCCAACAGGAGCACTGGCCTACATTCCTCTGGCCTTGTTTTGGTGCCTGTGAGCAGTAGAAGTTTGCCTTGTGACAGCGCCTCACTCGGTGTTCAACTTTAAGTTAAGCATCAGTTTTAGAAACCTACTGAGTGACTAAGAGACGGAGCTGAGCAGAAATGTTGAATGCCTGAAATGACAAAAAGCAATACATTGACAGTAGAGCCTGAAACCAACTGTACATTTCGTTACTAAGGGGTGCTAGTGTTTATTATTCAAGGTGAAAAAGCAAAATACCCACAATGGACTGGGAGGATACTATTATGCAGATGAGATAGGTGTTTACTGAGAAGGTAGACAGGAGATAAATAAGGGAGGCCTAATACTGGAACTCATTTCTGTGCTCATTAAGAAACATGTCACCAATAGCATTTCTTCTTCTTCTAGTCTGAAGCTAAAGCACACTTTAACTATTGCGACTCTGGAGTTTAATTTGAAAAGTCTTTAAACTTCCTGCGATAACTTCAGTCTAAACAAAGGTGGCTGGTTTGGCTTCAGATTGTCAACATTTGACACGAAATATGGCAAAACATAAACTCTCAGCCAGTCTAATGGGTGCTTGAATCTCTTTAATTAGGATTCATGAAAGTCGATGCAATAATTTCATGGTATCTTTCACAACTATTTGAATAATTAGATCGTATTTCAACTACGCAACAGTGACTTTGATAACCATGATCATTCGGTCCATGACATCAAACTTACATGCACTGACACGTGCAGTCGTGATCACACTCCCTTTGTTCTCAATGATCTTTGAAACGCGAGAGAAACTTTTTCTGTCCCTCACAGTCACTTGGGGGTCACTGTGACTCGTCCACGAATCGCAGGTCCACACTCTCAATTAGCTGCACACATCCACACTCGTGGAGCTCAGGTGAAACACTGACTGCCCAAAAGTAATTGCTTCGACTAATGAAGTGGTGCCGCTCGAAGCTGCCAGCGCAGTGGAATACACCTGCTGTTCCCAGGTCAGTAAACCCTGCATTAGTCTAGCCATACTAATGAAAAACAAGGGGCACATTTGCAACGGCGTTACCTTGTCATTTGCTTCTCGCATACCTTAAGGAACAAATGATAATGAGAGAACAAGTCGAAGCTGACAAGAAGAAATGAGCCAAGGAGCGAACAGTGAGTAAAGCATAGTGGGGGGAGAGACGGAAAGGAAAACAGGTATTCAGAGCAGCAAACAGTTTATTTAATGGGTTTCATCTCTGAGGAGCTCAGTGTCATTACATTATTTACTGTCTGTGGGATGCCTGTGTGGAATGATGTGCAAGCCATCTTTTTTCATTTGCTGGAGGAAAGAGGAAGCTCAAATAACTTACAGAGGAAACTGTTGCGATTCAAGTGCAAAAAGGGTCCAAACTAATGAGATATTTGGATAAAATCCCTCATTTAACCACACAAAATTGGGATTAGTCAAACAAAAGAGCGAGGGGGAGTTGTTTAAATCCAGTTTATCCTACATTGTACTACACTTAGTTTTAATTACACTGCAACAATGGCTCTCATTGGAGCTCCAGCTTTAAAACTTTACACTCCACAACACGCATCATCACAGGGCACAAATGTTTGTTGTGATGAACAAACTAAACAACCCATGGAGAGGGATAACAAGCTCCTCAGTAATCCCAGCCACTTTGGGTTTTTTTAGCCCAAGAACTCAAATGGAAACGAGTTCTGTCTTTTTATAGGCAGTAATGGTCAAACTAGTTCTTCGGCTTGAATTTAGCATTTTAGAAACAGCTTAATTGAAATGACTTTCAGCGCATGTAATACAAGATATATATTGGAAGAAAACGTGGGCACTGGTGGGGTGAAAAGCTGAAATAACACCTCAATGCCACACAGACCATCTCAAGACCCTGTGAGAAAGAACGAGCTTCTCCTCTCGGCCCTTGTTTTGTACAATTCCCCATCTTCCTGGTGATGCGATGACACGTGTACTCACAGTTGGTTGTTAGCCATGCCGCCGTCGACACCCTGGACACCTGACGGACACCGAGCAGGGATGGACCCCAGGTTGACCCGTAGGGCCACAGCTGGTTTTCCCAGCTTGCCATGCTGTCTTCGTCCAAGCAGGTGAGGAGCTAGAGAAAAAGAGACGCTGAAAAAGTGGAGGAAAAAACAAACAAAGAGTGTCACTCGACAGATGCTGTTGCCTCCTCTGACTGCTGGCCACGGGTACAATTGTGTTTGTTTTGACTTCAGCCAGCACAGCCCACACAGAGTGTGCAGGAGCAGAACAACGTTGTCTTTTTTTAAACTTTGTGTAATCTATCTTGGCATCACAACTGCACTGGACCTGCAGTGAGGACACAATGCGAGAGAAAGAACACGTGAAACAAGGTCAATGAGGAGACATCCTTGCTGGTTCAGAGCTAAATTAGTCTCATTGTGTTTCTGAAATGATATTTTTTTTGTACTTTCTATTTGAATTTGAAAAAAAAAGATATTTAGCAAGAGACTTGGTCATCACAGGAAACCAGGACATCTTTGGCTTTTTTCTGGTAAATAAAGTGTTGGAAAAGTTTGCTGGTTTACTGAAATAAACTTTTGAAGAGAGAACATGTGTAATGACAACATGCTGGCTGGTGTGCCTCCCAAAACACTTCTACAAGCACAATTTTGGAGCCTCCTGTACGGAACAGCGTGCTGGAAGTTAATCCGACACTGGCCAGAACCTAAAGGCAGGGTGGGAAACCAGTGAGGGACCCTGCCCTTGGCACTGAACTCCTGGCTCCCGCCTGCTACTCTGGTCAGCCGAGTGAAAAAGGGCACAGGAACTGTGGGGGCCAACATTGCCCTCACATGCAGGTGCAGCTGCTCGCTGCATCTGAGAATAATCCGCTCGAGATGCACATGGCTGACTCCACCACAGGCCAGCAGTAGATGTTAACAGTGACGGGTAATGCCACGATTGGGGAAAAACAAGATTTTTCTCCCCCGCGCGAGTGGACAGTCCGTGATCAATGGGCTGAAGAGGAGCCAGGCCACAGCCAGGTGGGACACCTGCTGCTCCTGCACTGGCAGGAAGAACAATGGAGAGCCAGACCTTTCCCAGCGTATTGAAAGGATGGCAGCTTGGTTCTGCTCCATCAAGTAATATTGAGGATAGTTCTGTCCGGGGATTATCAACATCGAGCCTTGTCCATAGTTGCACAAAATAAAGTTACATTTATCATTATGCTCCCGGACAAAAAGATTAGATGATGCCTGCACCAGAATGCAACTTAGCTAGATCTGCGTCTGAACTGTGCAACGGAAAACAAATAGTGCTTGAGCTCACTGTTATATCTTCAGGACTTTTACCTTCAACTCACTTCCCAAAATTAATGCTTCAAGCCACTTGACAGTATTTGCTTTCAAACCCAGAAAAATAGTCAACAAAGA
>JAUESF010000057.1:4180989-4207742 GCA_032274765.1 Malacoctenus tetranemus
AGCCTAAATAAGGCAGGCTCACAATGATACAGTAACAGTTGCTGGCAGCGATCGATTGCGATTCATTAAATTATAATACATTTGTAGGAGCTGACACTTGCGCGAGTTAGGTGATCAATCACAGTCATCGTTGTGTCTGCTCCGATTCAGCCAGTGTCATGTGACTGTATCACAACGTCGCACCTGTGAGCTGAATAGTCGGAGGCGGAACGGCCACCCGGCGACGCGTCTGCAGGGCACGGTGACGCCTCCAAAAGCTGCGATGCTGCTCACCGCTGTGATGGATTAAATTTCAAGTTGATTTTCACCAGTTACTGAAATTACTGGAAATCAATGGCCGCCTCGAGGGGAGGAGAAAGACATCCGATAATTTCAGCCGCTCCGCCATGACAGGCAAAATTGTCAGCAATAATGTAAAGGACATGCGATTTATGGGAGAATCGGTTAACTGTGCGAGACAGTGCTGCAGACTGCGGGATGGAGGTCTGCCTGAAAGACGGGTAAAGAAAACACCAGCAACACGTGATAAAAATTTATCACAAAATTGTTAAACGAATAAAACATCACTCACTGGCAGCGCGAGTCAGGACTGGGTCACGAGCAGAGAAGAAAATATATCGGCTCCTTGTGCAAAATGACAGTTTACTTGTAAATCACGCCTTGTGCAACAGTGACTCATCAGTGACAATAGCCCAGGAACATGTATGAGCTCAATCAGCATGTACTGACACGCTGATTCCACTCATTCCTCTCTGAAAGCGAGTCGGGGACCAGTCATGCCCAGGGGGCAGTGACCTCCTCAGCCCCCCGAAAGCTCCGGCCCTGTCATCACCACTCACCAGCTATCTTTACATGTGCTCACTCAATCCTCAGATGGAAGTGACTGCAGGCTTCTGTCTGTGCATCAGCCTCTCATACAGGCCTGTGAGGCTGACTTTATGTTGCATTAAGAACACCAGGCTGCATATGATCATTGATTTTTGTCTTACATCCATAAAGGCGGCTTCCCGTACACGGCAGCTCAGCCTTCCCAGCTGCTCATCAACTGCAGACAGCGAGCGTGACGCTCCAGCAAAGGCGGGACCTGCCTTCAACATCAGGGTACCGCAACCTTTCCCAACTGCGCTCGGAGGAGATTCATAACGCAAGATAATCCGAGGGGATATCTTCTCCTGTAAGCCGCTCTGTTACAGTACACAGTTCAATACTGACAGCTTGTCTGGTTGAGGGTTTTTTTTTCCACCCCCTGAAAGGCGTTTGTAATAAATCTGTGTCCTGATTTAATCACATCCTTCTGATTACTCTCAGGCATGAAGAGACAAAGGCCAAGGATGTAATTATGTCCTGTTGTGTTGTTTTGGAAGGTGATGCCGTCCCAAACAGTGAAGGTTAGATGTAAATTGATTGATAAACAAGCAGCAGACGTATAATTCTGCAAATTGATGGAAGAAAGCTAATAAATATTTGCATGTTAGAAGTGTTTTTGCACCACACGAACAATCATTCATATAAAACTAATTAAACTTTCCATTATGATGTTTATGAGCACCTTCTTTGTTTTTAAACGATTTTTGCGTTTTGTTGGGTTGCTTTGCAATCCGCCACATAAAAGCCCCCCGTGTTCTACAGAAGGAATCCAGGATCGACACCGTTCTGCCACCGTGCTGCCCTGCATTTTATCATCCCATATTTGTACACTTAAATTAATTCTCCCTCAATAGGACCGGAATTTCCCGACGTTTCAGTCGCCATCTGGTAGCGGAGAGCCATTGATTGAAATGAAGCCAATTAAGAGTGTACAAGGCGAGCCAAGCAATTAGTGATTTGAATGCTTTGTTAAGAACCTTAAATCAAACGACTTAATCGGCGCGCAAATCCTCCAACTCTCAAAGAAACATATTGCGCAGCACATGCAAACTGCAGATTTGGACGAAAACAAGTTCTCCTCAGGAGAAGGTGACAAACCGATCTGTTTGCTTTTTGCATCTCTGAGCGATACAAAACTAAAGATTCTGCGTCAGGTCCTGGAATAAAATAGTTTTCTAGTAAGAGAGCATCTCTGTGGTATTTGTACACAATAGAGTTCAACTTCAGAGGTTTCAGAAACGAGTCATATCAGGAGTCTCGGTCCATCCAAGAGAACCCAGGCACAACTGTTCAGCTCAGCCACCCAATTAGAAAACATGGCCCTTTACAACCCTGCCATTTATTTCTCACTGTGCCCCGCTACATGCTAGCCTCCATGATTTAAGCTGGCGTTGGTATTAGCATGCAGCCATATCCTGCCCCCGTGATGAAAGCAGATGTGTACACATTAGCGAAGAGCATCCCTTTAGGAGACCTCATTAAAGTGCTGGATCGCAGCAGCTTCCAATCAACAGTGTCCACAGAGAATCCAGACAGATTTATTTTTATTATCTGAGCCCAGACTACATATACTGATTTTTTTTCTTATGCTCTGAAATGTTTCATTGTCATTTACACATAGACACAAAGACCGACAATAGCAGCTGAGCTTATCTTGCGTCTCGCTAACACGTTTTGAATAAACTCTGATTTTAATCACGCGAGGTCAAGAGATTAATGGATCAGGGGGATCGTTGGGACTACATGTGAGCTGACGTCCAGGAAAATCAACACTATTCTCTCCGTCCCTTCAGAGCCGAACGCGAATCGAAACGGAAAATATCGGCGCTTTGGGCGCGGGAATAAAAGGAGACGCGCGCCGTACGTCGGAGGGGTTTTAAGATGCCGGTGGTGCATCTGGGACCCAGCCACCAACCCTGCCGTGACACTATCGCCGGATTCAATCTACAATATGCTGATTCTATCATAATAAAGAAAATTGGCTCAATCCCTGAGGAGAAGGGCCCTAATAGAAAATAATTCTGCCCTTGAAACACTCTGGGCCCGGCTTTGATTAGATGATGCTATCTTTGTTTAGACTTGAGCATCTGGGGCAGGACCATGTGTTCATATATTTAATTAAAATACCATTGCCTGCACTGACAAAGGGTACTTATCTCATCAAAGTGTTCACCCTGGATTTTTTCTCTTAATTCAAAAGATTATCTTTGTTGATTGGCCATAAAGGTGGGACGGATGAAGGAGGGGCAACAGCGAGCGCCGAGTCTATTGGCTTGTCGGGTGGGGGAGAGGGGGGGGAGGGAGGAAAAAAAACAGGCTCGTCTGCCGTCCACCTTGACTGCGAGCCAGACATCATCACCGCGCGCCATCTGGCTCGGACACAGAACTATTTTACCTTTATCGCGGCATTTCTTTATCATCCATCTAGAGGTGCATGAGAGCGTAATTACACTGTCATTATGGTTGTCACAACCTTGCAGCGGCGAAATTTGTATCGTTGACCTGCCAAAAATGACCTCCGCGCTCCAAAAGCGCCTGCCTCCTCCACCACCGATGCACTCTCTGATACTATGGAAACCGCGGCGAGCATACAGAGCAGGTACAAATACACTGGATCTGTACAAGTGCCGGTTCTTGCTCGAGTCCATCTCGTACAGTTTTTGCTGTTGGAAACACAACGATAAAACTTTTAATATCTTTCTTTGTAAATAAAAATATATTGTGCCTTTGGTTTAAATAGGACACAGAAATGTTTACTAGATTTTACTGTGCTTTGAAAACAATTTTCACTTCCAATGCTTTTTGTTTTATTTTTGCTGTTTTTCAGATTTGGGAAATTACACAACCGGCATGAATTATTATTTTTTTTATCACTTGCCATTAAACTGTGATTTACCAGCTCTATTTACACACTATTTGGACCCAACACATTCTTCCTGCATGCACAATAATGATAAAAATAGTGAGAACAATAACACTTTTCCTTTCACTTGCCCCATGCTCTGCTGCTACATTAAAAAATACTTCCAAATATTCCAAAAAAAACCTCCAAAACAATTTACATTTGCCAAGTTTGACTTGTTATCTTCAAATATGAGCCGAAAAAAGTCTGTCTCCAACTTCCTGCTCGCTCGCTCAAACTCTGAAAGGTCAAACTCTGTGGCCTCGTGACCAGCCGCACTGTAAACACGATGACAGCTCTCGGCCCAGCGACGCCGCGCCGAGGATCAACAGTAACACGCCGAGCGCGTCGAGCCTTCAGCACCGCTCTTGGTGATGCGCCGCGCACCGCAGCCTGTGACCTACAGTAACACGCCGAACACTCCCCGGACGGCCATTACCGTCCCCCCTCCCCTTCCTCCTGTGGCCGCTGCAGCGACAATGATGTCCCAAATGAAGTCACAGAGGACGCTCGCGCATGTCACGTAACCTGTTTGCAGGTGGCGCGAGAGGCCCGCTTGTGTCTCCCGGGTGAGTAAGTGTTGTGATACTGTCAGGCATTTAAGAGAGAGATGGGGAAGGGGGAGGGGGGGGTGGCGCTTATCACACCAGTCATAAAACAAGACTATAATGGGACATGACAGAATGTGTTTAGGTGTGACCAAAAAACCAGCATGGAGCCGGTTTTGTATATGAAAGAAACATGCGAGAGCCAAAATGCAGCACATAAAAATAGCAGGAGAACCACACGCGCAATGAGAAAACCCACCACGGGGCCGCAGGTAATGCTGCTACGAGATGGCGTTCAGTATTACACAGGCAAGCTCGACACCACCGCAATCATCAAGTCAATAAACGCACGGAAAAGGTGCAAAGAAATCAAACATTACTCATGTACAGCCGGGCTGAATCACACGGGCGTCATGTTTTCATGCGAGGCTTGGAGCTGCTGCTGCCTCTCTCTGCATCTTCACTGATGCTTCTCCACCTTTTATATTTTTTTTATTTTGGCATGAAAGTCATGGAGAGCATCGTGCACCTGTTTTTGACGGGTGCACCTGCAAATTCGTCACAAGTGACTTGCTCCTACTTCCCCAGGACCACCTCCTGCCGTTCGCCACATCGGGCTTGCTGATAAACAGCAGCCGGCGCGTCACTGTCATCCAGCCCAACTCAGCTCAGTGGAGAAACGTCTGACCCGACTTCAAAATTCCAACTCAGTGGACCCTGTGACAACTTTCATTTGGGGCACGCTTCGCAGTGAAGAAGAAAAAACCCACCAAGAGAAGCATTAAAGACAAAATAACCCTCCAAAATAAGTCACAACATGAAATAACTTCCTCCTGGTTCTCTTAAACAGCTGTTGCCAACGACGACATCACAATATGAAGGTTTTAACCCTCAGTGTTTGGAATTGAGACTGTCCACTCACCATTTGCGGACCTCCTCCTCACTGTCCCCGACCAGGCTGCAGGGCTGCTGGCCCAACCTCCTCCCAGGTGCTGCTAACGAGCTCGTCACTGCGCCGGCTCCAGGTGCGCTGCTGCCCCGACGCTGCCCGCAGCAGCAGCTCAGAGGCAGGAGCCCACCAGCCACGTCTGCTCCTCTGTCTCCATGTCAGCCTCAGTGTTTTTGTTTTCCTTTATCATTATTTATCAATTAGGAACCTAATTAATCTCTTAACTCTTCTTCCTCCCTGATAACACCCCAACATATTTCTTCCCAAAATAAATGCTCGAAAAATAAATTAAGCAAAAACCTTAAAAAAAAAGTCCCCAGTCATTTTATTATTACATCTCTGAGTCTTTTCCTCATAATTACCTGCAATAAAAATATTCCGACAAATTGTGCCAGAGGAAAGAACACACAACGCACCAACAACACTGCTGCTGTTTTACAAGGATGCTCCGAGTTTAATTAGGATAATTATTCTTATCATGGAGTCAGAACTTTGAGAAAACTTGCTGGGATTTTCTTGCCCATGTTTTTGTTTCCATAACTCAGCCGACAAACTGATGCTCCTTCTTTTTTTTTAAAAATTATTGCGTGAAGCTTTAATGATAAGTTAGAATTCCTTCGATCGTCGTTCACATCTGCCATAGTGCTTTCGTTCGTGCCTCAAAATAACCTCGAAACAACTGTTTGACGAGCCGTTTGATGCAGATGGATGTCACACGCATGTATTTATACAAAACGCTCCCACGTCGTACCTTTAAGGAGCTCTGACCTACTCTGACGTGATTGATTCGCGATAATCTCACCAAGTATTCGCGTCAAATTTCTGGAACACTTCTGACCCCAAACCAGCAGCCACAGACACCCCACCCAACCCCACCCCCACCCGCTCCCCCTATATATAGAAAATGAATCAATATTATCTTAACAACAAAAAAAAGGGTTATTTTCTTTTAGATTCAAAGCCTGTCAAGTTTTCCCAACACACACAGCTGGAGACGCCATCGATTCACCTCTCGTTTGGAATTCTGCCAGGCATTCGTCCATTGATTTTTCACTAGTTGGCAAGATATGAAATGTGCCATTTTATATTATCACATCTGAAGGTGCTCATCCATTGTAGCTCGCATGGCATGTCGGTGTTTTCGAGGGGCCTCGCACACACCTCGCACGCATGCAGCCTCACGTCCGCGCGCACGTGCTGTACGTGTTTGCACGCGTGCACGGACGGCGGCCCCTCCGTGGACACTCGGCCATGTCGAGAGTTCACCTGCGCAACTTCAATTACGACTGCAAGACAAGAGGGAAAAAAAAAAAGCGAATTGATTCCAAAAAGATCCTGCTGCGCAGTGGATTTTCAGGCTGAGAGACAAGAAACAAGACATCAAATTGGGGAGGATTTAAGCGTGTGCAACTGTAAATCTGTGAGATTACACCAATTTGTTTTAGTTAATATCCGGTTATGCTAATAATCAAACATATCAGTGACGGATTAAGCGATTTAGCTGAAGTGGAGTCTGGTTGAGGACCTAGAAGGCAGAATGTGACGGAGGCAGACGATGTCCTTAACTGTCGCCCAGCAAGGAAGCATCCAGTCACACGGGCGGCTCAGTGAAACAGGTCTCCACAGAGAGCTTCCTCAAGGAGGGAAGGGGGGGGCGTTTGGCTTCTTGTTGGTGCTTGTCTGCATTTATCCCTTGATGAGCTTTGAGAAACACACACACACAGACTTTTTTTTAGGAGGACGGGGCTCCTGTGTTGACATGCTTGCCAAGAGAGGGGAGCGAAGGTGTGAGGCGAGGTCTCCAAACAAACCCCTAAGCGCAGACGCAGTGTATCGACTCCCCCTTTAGGGGCTCCACAGCGCTCTATTTTGGGAACAATGAGCACATGTCAACACTTGTTTTTTTTTTCTCTCTCCCTGTGGCGAGCAGGAGATAAGCAGGAAACCTTTCGCAATTAAGGCTTTCAATCTGAAGCGCGATGGCCCGGCCGGCGCGATCGATATACATTTGCGCGAGTGGGAATATGTTCTCACTCGGATAAACACCGTGAATAAACATCGGGCCCTCGCCAACGTAACGCAATCAGTCTGGATCTGTTTGTGTGTCACTAAACATCTGCATGGCATCATTAGTGTCTGGTGGTGGCAGGGGGGGCGGAGCTCCAGGGCTGCTTATTCACCAGAGTCTTTTTATGCCACGTGAGCACATTCACGGGGAGCGTGGAGGGGGCCCCTGAGGGTGGGAGGAAGAGGAGGAGGAGGGTGTGTGTGTCGGAGGGGGAGGGGGGGGGGGCTTACGGGCTTGCATAACAGCTGATTTCTAAAGTGGCTCGGCGCCGGAGTCACATCTTCAGCACATTTTCGTGAACTCGCCCCCGGGGGTGTGCAGATGCCAGTCAGGGTGACACAGCGGTGACGTCCGCAGTGTTTTTCTGTCCGCCCAAGTCGGAGCTCCGTGGAGAGCGCTCTGGCACGGAGCGGCCCCTCCCACTGCCACCACAGCCACCATCATCATCAGCATCAGCATCAGTGGTCTTACTCCTTCACAGAGTAAGACGAGCCCCACATCCCCGGCAATTCCTCACAATGACTCAGCCATCAATCACGGCACTGCCAGCAGGCCGGACCGGCTTCCTGCAACACTTTACATGCAGGATGAAGTAAAATATAATAAGCGCACGTGGTGGGAGAGAGCAACAGAATGGCTGGGGCTGTTTATCACATGCTAGCACAACGGATTCATTGCTCCTGTGGGAGGATGCAGCATATGAGGGAAGCTGGTGGTGGTAGCACAATCCTTTAAGTGTGATATTATTCACTTTTTTCCTCGAGTGCGCGTCAACAGGATCTATCTTTATCGCGTTCATTTAATTCCCAACGACACGACTGTAAACGTCCCGGCTAAAATACGCAGCAGCGCCACAGCGACAGGCCGACAAATAGGGGGGGGAGTCGAGCCATTACCGGGCTGGGTGATTTCTTTCTTTTTTCCAAAGGTGTCTTTGAACAAGGCGTGTCATCGCTTAACTCCGATAAGCGCGATTCATCCGGTAGATTAGAGTAAATCCCGCTTTTGTTTCTCAACGTCAATTATTCCCAAACTGTGTACCGAGCGCCTCCTCGACTCCCGTCGCAGCCACCGTCGGTCGGGACGAGTCACAGACGCGCCTCAGACGCGGCCCACTCCCAAATCCTAAAAAGGCAAAGTAGGTTGGGTTTTAGGCTTTAGGTGTTTAGCAACCCTTCAGGGGGACGCGGGGCTCTTTTTAGAAGCTAATGGGTCCACTATGTTTACTGGGTAATCCTGGGTAAGCGTTCAGGTCCAAGTTCAGTAGATTTTAGAGGCGCGAGATTAGCTTTTCTCCCAACTGGTCGTCGGATTGATCAATTATCGCGGTGGATCAGCTGGGGAGACAGCTGGTGCCGTGCTGGAGCTGCTCACCTCTCCTCGGACTCGCCGAGCTGACCCCTCAGGCCTCCCACACAGCTTATCAAACATACAGCATCTGTAAAGAATTCATTGGTTACACCATCAATGATATTGAAATATTTATTACAGCTTATGAAATCACTGCTTCTATTGTAAAGCAGACCAGAGCATACAGAGCACATCCACTGTTGCTGGGCCAAAAAGATTTATTTGGCACTAAAATGGACATGAATGGGGGGGGGGGTAATGGGGGGTGTTAACTGATGGTTAGAAAAACAGAGGGGGGGGGTAAAAATAAAAGAAGGAAACGAAAGACTCGGCGGTTCCTTTGTTCAGAGGTCCTTGGCTCTTTTCCGTACAAAAAGTGTTCCCAAACTCAACACAAAACACCAGAACGTGTGTCGTTTCTATGTGATAAATGTCCATCGGTAATTTATTTGTCGGCAAACAAGTTTCACTGTTACAACAAATATTAAGTGACGAGATCATTCGACCCGGAAACCAATACAAAAAAAAAGGAATAAATAAAAGGAAAAAAAAGCCATAATCATAGCCAATAATAAAAAGGTACTTGTGCCACTAAAGTTCTCCTATCTTCGGTTTTATTACTGCTTATTTAACAAATAAATAAATATATCTCCTTGAAGAAGAAGAACGAAAAACACCTCCAGTTTTTCTCACTTCGAAAAGCTCTTTCTTTAATCAGTAAAACGGCCATCGTGGGGTTTTTTGTACGAGTGCCTCGTGCTCATCAAGGTTCAATTTGTTCTCTTTTCTCGAAGCACGAGCATTTTCTGAATGCCGATGTGAATGCAGAATGCACTGAAACCCCTCTGAGGGACGAGAGAGACAACCCCCCCCCCCCCACACCACCCCCACCCCCTCCCCCATCGTGATTACGGTGGACTGACTTTGTCTCCTGGACGATCTGTGGATCAGAGCTCTGCTATCTACACAGGAAAGAAAGGAAGCAAAAAAAGGAAACACAAGAGAAATCAAACAGAAAAACCGGAACAAAATACCTCACAATGATGCTGCTGCCTGCATGAGTGTGTCTGGTGATGGGGGGCTTTTTTTGTTGTTTTTTTGTATTGTTTTTGTTTCCTGCTTGGATTGCAATTTCTTGGAAAGTGATAAAAGAGAAGAAAAGGACAAGAAGAACCCAAAAGAAACAACTAAAGAGTGGTACCAGGAACCCAGAAAGGCCAGCACAACAGAACAAAACTGCTCCTAATCACTACATTTACAGAGACAAAAGGTTTGCTCGGAACAGAAAAAAAAAGCATACTATTATGTGCAATGCTAGTTGTCTGTACAGTTACATAGAAATATCTCATTATTCTCTTATTAGTTTTTTTTCTCCCTCTTTTAACAACTGTTATTACAGTAAAATGAAAGGAAAAAAAAAGAACAGCTATGCTTGAAAGCATACGATCAATAATTCCTTTATGGTCATTGTTCAAAGTGTGTGTCTGTGTCTGTGTCTGTGTGTGTGTGTGGACATTTTTTTTTGTCTTTTTTTCATCGAAGGGACACTTCAGCAAACAAAATGTGCTGCAACTCACCAAAGAGGAAGAAAATCTTTCAAAAAGTCAATATAGATACAGAAGTATAATAAAATAGTCCTTTTTTTTCCTCGTTCTCCTTAAATTTCCCCCCTTTATTCTGGTGAAGTCGACGGTTCAAGACTTTGGGAGGGGGGGGGGCTCTGCAGTTCTCCTGCCGACTGTCAGACTATATCTCTGAGACCTAGAAATCCTGTGTGGAGTAATTGTCTCTTTTTCACATCGAGACAAAAACACGGCAAACCGCACGGGGTTTGTAGAGGGGGTGGGTTCGGGGGAGGAGGAGGGGGGGGCGACACAACATCAACATCCTGCAATGTCTAAAGAAATATAGTCACACATTTGCCCCCCCCCCCGTCTCTATTTCACAGCGACTGTTATCCTGTATGTGGCCGGTAACAGCGAGAGTACAGTTGTGTTTCTTTTTTTGTTGTTTTTTTTGTTGTTTTTTTTGCTTTGCCTCAGTCTTCGGGACACAGATTAAAAAGAAAGGCTACCACTTCCAACCACTGATGGAACAAAGGGACACTGGGAAGAGAAGAGGAAGGAGGGGGGGGCCGGAGGGGACACAGGTAGGAACGTGGGAGGGGGAGGGTGGGGATGGTGGTTCGGGGGCCTATAGGCTGGTGACGAGGTGCGAGGGCTCCTGGTGGGGCTCCTCTGGCGATACATCCTCTCTGTTCGGGGGCACGATGAAGCCATCGCTGCTCCCCCGGCCCAGCTGGTAGTAGGAGTGCAGCTGATGGAGATGGTTGCGGGAGCCCAGGTTGGGCATGCTCTTGTAGTAAACGTCGTCCGAGCTGGCCTCGGGACTCTTGGCGTCGCTGCCCTCTTTGGAGCCGTCGGCCGAGCCGGCCGACACGTCGGGCAGGCCGGGCAGCATGGGCATGCTGGTGTAGAGGGAGTCTCTCTGGTGGTTGTGGGTGGGCGACGAGCCCTCGTCCTCGGTGTGCTCGTTGGTGAGTAGGGGAAAGAAGCTCTCGCTGTTCTCCTGCGGGATCCTCCTCCTGGACGAGGAGGACGCGGCGGCCGACGCGAAGGGGTGGTGCGGCAGCGGCAGGGGCGGCGGCGCCGACGGGTGGAGGTGATTGTGAAGGTTGTCTACCGCCTGCAGGGACGGGGGCGGCCGCTGCGGCAGCAGCGGGGCGTTGGACTCCTCCCGGATCAGCTCCAGGCCCAGGCCCTCGTCGTGGTGCGGCCCAAAGGTGGAGTGGTCGTCCAGGCTCAGCGCGACATTCATGCCCATCCCCACTCCCAGGCCCATCCCGTAGCCACTGTCCTTGCCACCGTTGCTAACGTTATTGACCAGCTTATTCACAAGGTTCCGGTTCTGCTCTGCCGAGCGCTCGTGGGAATTGTTGAGGTAGGAGGGGATATAATTAGAGGTGAGCTCTTTCAGGATCTTCTTTTCCAAGGTGGTCTCCTTGTGGTTGTAGCCCCGATCGATGATCTGGACGCAGTCACTCATGTACTCGGCGCTGGCGATGCTGTAGCTGTTGCCATGGTTACCATTCAGTGGTAGAGTATCCATGACACTTGTATCCCGGGCATTGTTCAGGATTCCCTCTGGAATGAGAGACACAGGTTGGGGGGGGGGGGGCAGAGTGGGCGAATGAGACCGGGGAAATCTGATGAGACGTAATTGCCACAGCTAAATGTCAGCCATTTTTACAAACACAAATTACACCCATCAAATCCTGGGGCCCTTTTATTCTGAAATAGGTCCTGACCCTCACAGCTCTATAAAGTGCACTTGGAAATAAAAACCCTGCAGTGTTTGGACTAAAACCAAAGCACGGTAATCGCATTAAAAAGGCCTACATTCTCCAAACATGTGCGTTTTAATATACACTTACCTTGTTGGAAAAGAAAGGAAAAGAAAAACATAAAAAAACAAACTGTCTTTCAAACCTGAGTTGATTTAATTTGTGTTGAATTAAACCAGATAATGGTGCCGATGGGAACACAGATATATGTGCGACGCCACACGACACGGGCCTCAAGCACAGCACGGGAACACAAAGCTGACGCAAGCAAGGACAGGAAGCAAACAAAACCCAAGCCATGCACTTAACGCTTAAACACAAACCACAGCAACAGCAGTAAGACTACACCCCGACCATATTGTCCCCAGTGAGCGCTGACACTGAAAAACCAAAAGAATAACAAATAAACACCTTATTCATGTGTTTCTATCCGTGTGAGCATGACTAACGGCCTCTCTGAACATGAATTAGTGCTGAAAAAAACTGAACCAAACCACAGTGGAGAGTCGGAGACTTTCTGCTCGCCCCGTTGCGGACATGTAGCTTTCATATTCGATCGATTTGACCACGCTATCAACATCAAAGCAAACTTTTGACGAGGATTCAAACTACCTCGGACGAGGCCTTCCAGCTTGTTAAAAGTGTCAAGCCCGCCGCCTGACCTCTTGAAAATTTGACAAGAAGCAATTCTCAGACCTTCAAGAAGTGAACTGGCTTGATCAAAGTGAATGGCGGTTAGGGGGGGGCGGGGGGACATGAATCTAAATGGGAGGGGGAGGGGGAGGGGAGGGGGGGTAAGTATGGGAAGAAACACACAGGCTTTGTTGGTTTATATTGACGAGGCAGCAGGAATGTTTAAGTTAGTCCAGACTCTCTCTGTAATCGTTGATATTTACTTCAAAAATAAAAGCATCAGAAGTGAAAAAGTGTCAATAAGTGTTTGCAGGGAAGTGAGAGGCCTTTGTCACAGGATAGTTGCCCTACTTTCAAAAGGAATGACATCATCCCCCCCACCCCCACCCACCCCCCACCCCATTTTTTTGTCAGCACTGAGTAGGGAAAAAAAAAAAGTGAAAGTAAAGCCAAAGTCAATTACATTTGATAAGCAATGTTTAGTTTGACTCCCATACTTGTCTCTCTGTAGGGCTCTTTTAGGGACAGCATGAGGGAAAGGAAAGAAGAAAAAAAGAAAACACAATAAGCATCACAGTGACAGGTCGAGAGAGAAATGTGCACACACAGTATGCTGATGACGAGTCAAGAGAAATGTTTCTCGGGGAATGCGACCGCTCTCTGTCGCCATGCAGCTTCTGCACACGCAGAGGAATCCCTCCAACGCGCCGCTAGATACAGAGGAGAGAGCTGTTCTGCGTGACGGCTCTCCCTGCGTTTCTTTGCATGGATCTACAGGTAAAATGCTGCCAAAGGTAGACGCCGCCTCAAACGCGCAAATAAATCCTGAGACGCATTAGCATTTTGTCTTTTTCTCTCCATCTTTGGCGTTTGAAAGTGAATTATAGCTCTCCGTCACCAGCTCCGACGCTGCACTTGTATTGCATACATAAATTATCCGCTGATCAAAGCTCTGGGAGAGTTTTTTATCTCAGTTTTACACGAGTTTCCCCAGTTTTTACAGACTCACAAAGTTACAGCAATCTCATATTGACTGTAGAGAGCTGGAATAAAATAACAGCTCTGCAGCAACGGGGAGAGGAAATAAAAAAAAACACAGAGTGAAGCAGAATAAAATGGATATCTTCTAGCCGATCAGAGATGGTCTCTAATACTCAGATGTAATATTTGTTTTTGGAGTAATAATGAACATATTAGAAAATAGGGCCCTGGAACTCTAAAATGACTAAATTATGTGACAAAAAAACCAAACTATTTTGAAAACACATGTGAAGATCATCAAAGGGAGGTGGTTTCCTCAAATCAGACTTGCAAATCATTGTTGTCTTCAATTACATTCGATCACAAAGTGACAAGAAGAAGAATGGAAAGGCAGAGACAGAGAGACAAAGAGACGCAGCACACGAGCTTCACTGACAACATTGGAGCGTGTTTAAATAAATGACTGGTGGTGTATCCGGACCCCCCCTCCCTCCACCCTGTAGGGCAGAGTCCTCTTGATTTCAAAGGATTTCCTCATGTTTAAAGTTGGCCAAACAGCCGAGGGCGAGGGTGACTAATGCAGCCGCATCGCGCGCCCTCATCAGAAGCCGAGATACACCTCCAATGGAAAAAAAAAAAAACCCTGCAGCAAAACCAACCTGCGGGGTTTTTTTTATGGTCAAGCTACACATTGCACAAAGCTAAAAACAAGACATCGAGAGCAGTGTTTGTTTTCTCCCTTTTTTCCCCCCTCTCTTTCTTCCTTTGATTGAGGTCCTGTAAAAACTTAAGGACAAAACACCAGACTTCCAGTTCACAGCGAGTCCAGTTGTCAGGGTGGGAACAAAGATGTGTCGCCTCGCAGTTTCTCCAGGACCAGGCACCCAAAAAAAGAGAAGGGAAAAAAAGAGACAAAACATAACACTGCTCTCCCTACAATGTTAAGAAAAGGAATGAAAAGAAGCTAGCACACCTTGTGTGTTGTACATGCCCAGAGGGTTGTTATAGACTGCCGATTCCCCAAGCAATGTATTATAGGGATTGTTAGTGCCATGAGGACGTAGGAGTGCATTAGGTATAAGATGGTTAGCCATAGCCCCTGGAGCAGCCAGAAAGAGACAGAGTGAGACAGGAGAGGAGAGACAGAGGGAGGCAGGTAGGTGGGCAGAGAGAGTGAGAGAGGAAGAGAGAGAGAGAACATACATATCAGTTGGGCAGATGCAGCTGAGCAATGACAGCCATTAACATTCAAATGATCACATGATCATTAATGTGAAAGGGTTTTTCTTTTTCCCTACATGAAACGTGGCAGAGCCGCACTGACATGGCTAATGGCGCCGATGGAAGGTGTGTTAAAACTGCGCTGTTAGTGCCGGCCGCGACTAAGTCCATTTTTAGCTCCGCATTCAGGCAACTTGTTCATGTTAGCACACATACTGTCAGAACAGGATTCAAACGAAACTATTTACCATCGAGAACACACACAGTGATAAACAACAGGGGGCGTTTCAAGGTTGTTGGTCCTCATGAACATCGACGACATTTCTTTTCAGTATAAGACCCACATTCAAACAGCAGCCCAGCTCTCACAGTACAATAACATGAGTGGCTGTGTTGTGCCGATGTGTGCTAGGACATTGTTAGACAGCTGCGAGGGTGACATTCTTCATGACTGGTTGTAAATATATTTACTATTTCGATGAACAACACGATTGATTTTCAGTTGGTTGGTGAGTCATCACAACAAGCTCATACTCTTCATCAATGGTTGCTCTAGAAACATAGCTGGGTTAAACAGACATTTGTATCGAACGACTGAAGAATCTGATAGGTTGAGGCACATGCGGACGCGCGCAATGCGATGCCTGACAATAACACATACTTATACTTCATTGAGGACCGACTGCTGCACTGTTGTTTTTCCTTCCGGCGTTGCCAGGTTTTTTTTTTATCAGCTGGTAAAGCCGGATCTTAAAAAGGAGCAAAGTTCAATATCTCCCTTTGAACTTCTCCCCGAATGCGCCCTTTGAAAGAAGCGATTCGTCCTCTCTTTTCGTCGAGCTGGTCATTACTGCACCTCAGCCTCCCCTGCTTCTCACACACACACACACGCACACACACACACACACGCAGGCTCGTTTTCTATTTATGCCATGCTTGTCTTCAGTTGCTCGCTGCCAGGAACTTGCCCGAATGACTCATCAGTTTCCCATCCACACAGCGCCGCCGCACCAAAGCAACCTTCGCAGTCTGAGCCCGGTGATTAGCGGCAGGTTTGAAGGCTGCAATCTTAAACATGAATGGAACGCCGATTCCCTAATGTTTGTTTTTGCCTCGTCGCTGCTGGAAAAAAAAAAAATTATTTATCTTTTGGAGGGGTTTGAATACATTAGGCGGGGGCATCAAGTGCGCCCGAAAAAAAATATTTTGCAAGTCGCGTTCATTTCCTGTTTACACGAAAGGCCCCCTCATCCCCCTCCCCCTCCCCTGTCAACATGATATGATGCTATTATTAAAAAAAAAGAGCCAAATCCAAAGCTTGTGAGGGGCGACACGCGTGTGTGCGCTCGCAGCGTGCACGATGCCACAGCGGGTAAGCATCCTTTATCTGAGGTACGCGTACACGGCAATTAGCTCCTCGGGCGGATTGCACTGTTCTCCTCTAATGCTCTGAATATGTCACACCAATCTTGGAAGTATTGTTTAGTTTGTTTGTTTGTGGGTTTTTTTTTATCTTGTGACTCACTCTCTTCCTTCCAAACTTGGTCCTAGTGTTATCGGAGGATGCTCGTATTGGTGCTGATCTCGCCTCTTCTTTCGGTAATCACTTTTCTTTTGGGTTCGTCTTCTGTATTAATTAGGCATGTTGTAATTTTGCTCGGAAAAACAGATTGTTGTTTTGATTTTGTTTATAAGAAAAAATGCTAATTTGTTGTCGCTGGTGCAGTTTCCCTAATTACAGCGTGTTCCATAAACACCAGCTCCATTTGAATCCTCCCAGTGACAGATCCCCCAGCGCCTAATGTGTGTTTGAATTGGACAACCCCCTCCCCCCGCTCCCCCCACGCCCCCCTCTAAAAAATCACCCTGATTGTGTAGCAATAACGCTCAATACAGGGATAAATAGAAACACGGCACGCTATCAAGATGATTGCATGACTCGGCTCTCCTGAGGAGCTCAGCGAGTGTCAGCTGCACGCTCCCACTCGTCTGGGGGGGAGGTGGGGAGTTTGTTTTGTCTGTGCGAGGGATGAAACGGACAAATCAGCAAGAACAGTCGCTCCTCAACACATAATTCCTTAATAACAGCGCGGGAGCGGCTGCAGATAAGTGCCATTCTTCTGCATCTGTTCCCCCATGATGCTCACGTGCGCCCCCCCACACACACACACACAGCCCACTCTGAGGTCTGTATGGATGTTTTCCTAAATCACGTTCCTCCAAAAGTGCACTGATCACTTCTATAACACGCCTTTTATTTTGTAGGGGAAGATCCGTGTCGGGTTCCCTTGCGCGGTCAGACCCGCGGCCCCCGATTGACGAGGGAGGGGCCGCGCCCCGCTGATGGCGCTAAGCTGAGTGCCTAATTATTGAGATCATGACACTTCCTGACTGTGTCGAACATTAATCCATCATTGTAACTGTGCATTAGCGTCGACGCGAGCAGGCGCCCGGAGCAGAATTTAGAGAGCGAGCGGCGTGCAACTCTCCAGCCCTCCATCAGGAAATGTGATGACGGAGGGGAGAAGTGTCAGGGAGGGATGCCAGCGAGGACGCCGCTCGCTGCTCGGACAGCGGGGGGAGCTGGGGGGGTGCGGTGTACGGTTTCTGTAGAACCTGAGAGACTCCCGAGTGAACTCTATTCACTGTCTGACGCTGTCAAAGGCATTATGGTCAAATAGTTTTTATTAACGCGTTCCTCGGAGAGAACCCCTCGGAATTGATTCGCGGCCTGTTATTCAGCACTTTTCCTGCGAGCGTGCCCGGTTTCTGCTCCGTGGCTCTCGCAGCCAGATGGCACAGTATTCCTCCGCTTGACGACAGGAAAAAAAAAAACAAAAAACAAAGAGGAGCTTTCCGCACATTCATCAAACAGAGGAAAAAACTAGAAGTTTCATTAGGAGTTTGACGGAGTGCGTGATCATCGGCGAGCGGCGAACGCCTCATTCTTTTTGACTGAATGTCCCTTTAAATCAGGGCTCCCTCTACATCCCCAGTTCCCCAGACTGCCTCCAATTGGCCAGAAACTTTATAGTGAAGCCAAAAACTGGTGGGCATATTCGCCATCCTAATTGTATATAAGAGAAGCCTGCAGCAATTCACAGCAGTTTTGATCTGTTCCATATCTCGCACTGCTAAAAGAAGAAAAACTTCCTTGAATTTCTGTTATTAATCATGTCAGGGCGTGAAAAATTGCACATTTTCCGAGAGTTTTAATTATTTGGAACATTTAGAGTTAAAGCTGGTGAAATGACTGCCTTCCCTCGACTTGAAATGTTGGATCAAGGTTGGTGGTTTGAAAGCTGAGCGTTTAATTGCTTTTAATTCTGCCGAGCCCCTGTGTCACGAGAAGAGGAAAGCAATTATAACGACGATTCGAGAAAAAAAAAAACAGCGACGCTTTTGTGGCTCGAAATAAAGAAGGAAAGAAAAGGGTTGTTTTTTTTTCCTCATTTAGTCATCGGCGTGAGGTGAAGGCCGGGGGTCCTGGGGGAAGTCATTCCACAATACGGTTTGCCCGGCTGGACCAAGTACCTCTGTTGAGTGACGCGGAGCTGTTGATGTCGCCGGTCATGAACGAGGACTCGGACTGTTTTCTGACCGTGTCGTTCCACATTCTGCGGATGCGGCTCTGCGGAGACAAACAACATGGCAAAACAAATCAGATTATTCCCTCCGACTGCTGTCGGTAACACCAATTAAGAGTCAGCACGGAAGAAAGACGGACAAT
This sequence comes from Malacoctenus tetranemus, assembly GCA_032274765.1. Taxonomy (NCBI): domain Eukaryota; kingdom Metazoa; phylum Chordata; class Actinopteri; order Blenniiformes; family Labrisomidae; genus Malacoctenus; species Malacoctenus tetranemus. The sequence continues at coordinate 4,199,582 of JAUESF010000057.1, forward strand.
CAGCTTCATCACTGCCTGCATAAAAGGCCCTGCGACACAAGTCGTGGAACAGGAACGACGCTTCGCGTTTCATTTGAGGTCCTCAACGAGGAGTCTTGTCGGGTGCAGGGGGTGAGTCACCTCTAATTAAAGATAAGCATGAGCACAGGAAGAGGTCAGTCAATAATAAAGTCATCAGTCAAGCTCTCTGAGTCAGTGTCTGGGGTTGCAAAAGCTCAATTCAGGAGGGTTCATCCTGGTTAATCACGATAGACTCCCACGGGCTGTTGCACAAGCTAAGGGGCCGAACATCCACCCGCAGAGACGACTCCATCCTGTCCTGCAACACTGCTGACGGCAGAGCTCGTAATTCTCACACATGGGTCAGTTTGATGAGAGATTAAAGGCTAAAATTAAACAGGAGAGATGACGCGTCCAGTTGTGAACCAACCACACCTTTATTTCTCCTTGGAGGTATTTCTTGGTCCTCCAGTTATCCACCAATCATCGTCGCTTAACCGGCTCACCTGTTTGATCCGTCTGCGTTTGCTGCAGTCTTTCCCACGCTTTCTTTCCCCCCCCACCCCGCCCACCCACAACCATGTCAAGGTTCCCGTCTGCCGCTCCCTCGAGGGGAATTCTAGTTACGGGGTCCTAGCCCCATAAATCCACCCAATCGATGAGGTCAGCTGCAATCTTTTAATTAAATAACGCTTGCTCAAGTTGATGAATTAATGGCGCTCGGGCACAGTTCGCACGAGTTAGCGTTCCCCTCAGAAGGGAGGGTGGGTGGTTATTAGTCGCATTTCAGCTACAGTTCGAGGGCCGAATGCATGAGGAGGATGTCCATGACGTCTTGACACTGTTGTAACAGCGAGTCATTGTCAGCCGAAGTCCAAAGTGGATTTTAATAACTGGTTAAAAGCTAAAAATGAAGTGCTGCCTTCAAGATGATGCTTCCCCCCCTGTCTGCCTTCAATACCTCAGACGTTCCCTCAGAATAATTAAGGTTTTGCCACTTGCCATCACCATTAACTAAAATTAGAGCACCTGTCACCGCAGCGCACCTAATCTCCCCCTGAAACGCTCCACTGCGGGGTGACATTTAGACTGAGAACATGTTTTTTATTCATCAAAGCTTAAAGCGTTTCTCACATCAGAAATGACGGCGGTGACAACACACAGCTCGCACATTTTACCAGCGACATATACTGACACAGCTGATCCCATCACGCCGTCCCCAGAAGTGCCGACACAGATGGGGGTTGGAGGAGGAGGAGGAAGAGGAGGAGGAGGAGGAGGAGGGGGAAAAAAAAAACATGACACCACTATTTCTTCTTCTCTTTTGGACACACGGAAACTTGAAGCGCTCGTAGCCGACGGGTTCGAATGTACTTTGCTGATTACACATTCATTCCGAAGCCTCCGAGTTCGCAATAAACAACCACATCTTTTCTGAGTGGTTCCATTCCTGCCTCGCTCGCATGGAGCGACCGAGCATGAGGTTGGAGCCATCTTGTCAAAGCACTGTGTATAATTAAATGCTTTGATCTGTATGCAGAAACCGGCTTGTACCGTGGGTTTGCCACTGCACGCTTGACTCCGGAGTCTATTTATAATTGAAACACTGGGAGGAAATCGCACTGTTTGGAATATGGATATGATGTTCAATTATGGTGTATCATGGCAATTCATCCCGTACTACATGTCAATGTGGGAGGAATCTATTAGAGATTTACTTAACAAGGCGCCTTACCCCCCTTTTCGTCTTGGCGGGGACGCTCGCGTTCGGAATTTGCGAGCGTGGACAAATTCCTCACAATGGGGCCGCCGACACTCTCGTCAGCACGGCTGTATCAGTGTGCAGCCGCGTCCTGCTCCGCCAGGAATAAATTGTGGGCCGACACTGTGTACTTTGGAAATACTCCGTTTAACAAGCGCTACGTTGGGCTGTTATCACTCCCAGACAAGGACGTATGTCGCACTTCCTTGAAATCTATCAAGCACGCAGTCGTTGATAAAATCGTCCCTCTCTCACCCCCCTCCACTCCCCCTTTTCTCATTTGTTCTCGAAAAGAAGAAGTCATTTGGCGTTTTAGTCCAGATCAGGTCCTTTCCCTGCTCATAGCGACATGATGGAAACACTGGGGAGCGTTCACATCCTCTATTTTCTCCACTGATTCAGTGGTGATCAATAACCGCAGGGGGAAAAAAAAGAAAGGAGGGGGGGAAAAAAAGCATGCAGAGAGGCAGAAATATCCTTCAACCTGTGACCCTGTGGAGTAGCGTCCTGGAGCACGCGAGGCGGTGCCCTTTCCAGAGCCGATGGAGCTGTCCACACTCTTTCCACTGCAGCAGTGAGTGCGCAGACACTTGCCGTACTCCTTGCGCACCTGTGTGAGGAGGACAGAAAACACTGCTTCACACTGAGTTTTGATTTGAAACGCAAGCAGGAAGTGGTGATTATCAGTCTAAACCACTCAGACTTTTTGGATCCGACTTGTTTAATCTGTAGTTTTACACTGAAGATTTGATGAGACTTTTGTTTTAATAGTTTCGACTCGTTCAAATACTGCTGACTGGGCGATAAACAGTCACTGCGTCATTCTGTGTAGGGAGTTTTAAAAAAAATGAAGTCAAAGTAACACTTTTAACAACCCTTTTTTTTTTACGACGCTACAGTAACTCCCGGCAATCGCGCTTTAATACAGTGGTGGGGCTGGAGGTGGCACATCATGTTCCAATAATAAATCTGTACCTTCTTCTGCAGCACACAGTGGAAGATGAAGATGAACATCCCCTGCAGGGAGTTGAAGATGGTGAAGAGGTAGGCCATGACCACCGTGCTCTCATTAACATACATCAGGCCAAAGGCCCAAGTCAGGCCCAGCAGACACAGGAGGGCGATGGCGCCGATCACCCACGATCTGCAAAAGTGGAGACGTCGCGCTCTTAGAACACACTTCGACAAAAGTTTAGTTTGTTTTATTAACATAAGTGTACGCAAATATCTCGACACTGACAACTTTGTATGAGGGTGTTAAACTATGCAGGAGGAACCGGGTTAGGAAATCACATGTTTTTTATGCGGCACAGAGGGAAAAAGGACAAATTAGATGAATTGAGAAGAGACCTGACAAAATTCAATCCAGAGCAGCCGAGTATTGGAAAATCTGTCATTCCTGATCAGAAAAAACACATTGAGATATTAATAGAAGGCTCTACGCTGCAATTGAGAGATACCAAACTAATTCAGGAGACCATTACATGCTGGATCCGACTGCCTGGAGACAACTGGCTTCCTTTTCAAGCTGAGAGTTTTCCACCCTTGAGAGAATAAAGTCTATTAAGACCAGGCGGCTCCATCTGTGTGCAGAGACACTGCAGAAAGGGGTGGGGGGGTGGGGGGGAGAGAGGGATGTTCCCCCTCACCTGCAGCCTGCTGGTATTTTGGTGACTCCCCGAGCGCCGCAGTAGGTGAGCTGGAGTCAAGCTTAATATCAGATTCTTATCATGGAAAAATCTGACATCCAAAACAGCCCCCCCCCCTCTCCTCCCCTCCTCTCCCCTCCCCTCCCTATGCATGAGGATGTCTGTACGAGATCTCCCTTCAAACTCGATCAGATCTTTCCGGCAGTACTTGAAGGAGGCAGCCGGGTTCCTCCACCGCTCTCACTGACTCTCAGGGTTTTACAACTGCGTCTCCATCACTGTCATTTCCTCATTTTGTCAGTCGAATGTCTTTGTGTCTCCTGAGCGATCTTACACAGTCCTCCTTTAGTGATCTGATGTGGTCCGGGCTGTGCTGGATGCAGTGCGACCACATCTCCTACCCTCCAGCTGACAAACGACAGCGCTGTATCTACATTACAGTGCTAATGTTTCCATACACCGCGCCGCCGAGATACAGGTGCCATTTAAAACTAATCTGGCTTGTCACATCAGACGGCCATGTATACCTAAGACCAGACCACGGCGCGCGCGTTAATGCGGCCTTCAGCATGACAGAGTGCTCCGCCATGAATCATGTTAATGATTCAGAGAGGCAGCCGGGCGGATTCGGGCGGCGATCTGTTCGTATGGAGGAGTGGATGGGGAAGAAAAGATGATGTGATGGGGGCGGGGGGGGCAAAAGATGGAGAAAAAAAAGGAGGCCTTTGGATTCTTTTGGTCTTACTTGATCTCAGGTTCATAGTCCTGATAGCTGAGGAACAGGACGAATCAAAGAAAAACAGAAATAAATCAGATCAGAAGGGATGGACGAAACAAAGGGGGGGGGGCTCAAAACACAGGATTAAACAGAAAGGGGGGAACAAATGGTTGAGACACAGACATTCACACATTCGGAGGAGAGGATTTGAGGAGGAAATAGACAATAATCGTCCCGGTCTACAGAAGTATCCAGCGCCCCCTCATAAATGCTGGCGGACCTTCACATTTAAGCCGTTATAAATGGGCCAGGTGTGCGGGAGAAAAAATAAATGATTTATGAATTCACCAGGGCAACCATTAAACATAATTTTCCCAGGGCTGTCTTAATGACCTGGCGGGAGAGGTACTTCATCAAAGCGATTGCCCCCAGATTGGACACAGAAACACGAGAGGTGGGCACAGACAAAAAAAAAAAGAGAGAGAGAGAAAAAAAAAAGGGAGGGAATCATTGTCCTCTAACTAGTCCACACGAAGGGAGGCGGGAGACCGGGGGACGCGGAGGGGTCATCAGGGCTGCGCGAGGAGAGCGGACGGGATATGAAGACGCCGCTTATCTTCGGCTGGAGTTATCAGATCAAAAAAAAAAAAAAGGAGGGCGATTTGGAGGGGGCTGCTCGGAAGGAGCCTCGGGGCGAAAGTCACGGCTCACTCGCGAGGGAGGCTGCCGCGTTTCCAGTCGCCTCCCTGTCAGGATCGACTCGTACAATACCACTTACTGATCTCAGATTCTCTGCGTCATTAAGTCCGACATTGTTTATGTTTGAGTATATTTGGGAAAGCACATCCCCCCCCCCTCTTTCTGAAAGATTACTTTAATTAAATGTGTTTTTCTAACTAATTTAAACTGTCAAATATAGCGTAGGAGCTATTTGGGTGCTTCAGCGCTTGTCACGAAAATGAACGATCCCTGCGATTTGCTGCAGCCGACAGCTTTCAATCTCAGAGGCTTTATTCTGCTAATTGTTGCTAAAATGCGCCCCCCCCCAAAAAAAAATCGAGCAATTTTGCCTCCTTCGGCGTGACGCTCCAGATTACCTATTCGGCTCCAAATGACTTCATTTGCTGGAGGTGTCATTCACGCGTTATTTATGGTGGAGATTGCGATCGGTCAATTCAAACCTGCTTTGCATCGGCACAAAGTCGTTTCGCAGGCAAGCTTGTGGGGGAAGAAAGGGAAGAGGAGGTGCTGTGATCGTCCCAGCAGGGTGTTAATTATTTAACCAAAGGTAACCGAGAAACGCTAACTGCCTGGAAAAAAAGTAGTGAAGACATCAGTCGAGTGACATTTCTGATGCGAGCAGAGACGCGCGGGTCTGCAGCTTCGGAGCTCGGGTCTTTTTTTTAAAGCGTGCCCGCATGCAGAAGCGCGCCTGGCTGCAGAGAAGTCATGTTGCGGCGCATGAATCACGGGGGCCAGTGGCAGCCGCTGTCTCCATTACGGGGTGAAGAGGGAAAAAACACATCAAACACAATATCAATTCTACTCTACACCCTCTGCCGAGAGATGTTGCATCTTACCAGTGCCATTCTACAATAACACATCCATCATAATAACGGTAGCTAAAATGAAGAGGGGGGGGGAGAGAGATGGGAGATGAAAAACAGAAAGATGTTAAAGATAAACACAGCATAAGATAAAAAGGCAGGATGTGAGTGCTAATCAAAAAAAAAAGAGAGAAGCAGTGAGGAGAGAAAGAGAAACACAGTGGAAAAAAAGAAGAGATGAAACATTCATTTTAAAACAAGGCAGAATGATGAAATCTCAACAGAAAACGTGACATCAAACCGTAAAGAGGACCAGAAAGGCAGGAGAGATAAAACACATGACAAACATGCTTCATTAAGCCGCGTTACATGGACTTAATTACCCGGTGCTATCATGATCATCAAACCAGTTCACCTTGACAAAGCATCTTGGGGAGAAGCACGTGTAGAGAAAGATGATAAAGGGTCGAGAAACAGTGACGTTTGGTGGTTGGATCACTTTACAAACCGTTGCTACCACACACACACACACACACACACATCCCACTTTGATACTTGAGCCTCGCAAGAACCAATCAAAAGAACTGTACCGCGATCCAAGTTGCGTCAACTCTTTAGCGATCAAACAGAGGAGCCTGTTACGAGTTAAAAAGAAAAGAGTTTAAGCAGCGTTTAGCCAATGATCCCCCATCCTGTGCTTCCACTGGATTGGCCGGGCAACGTGTTGCGTGGCGGCGTCAGAGACCGCATCGATTGAGCGCTGACAGAACCAGCGCCGTCCCGGCTATTTCTTCGCCTTTCCAAAGACCCTGTGAAAACGCCGCAGCGTGCGCCGGGCCCGGCGGTCAGGGGGTCAGCTGCTTGGTACATTTAGGGGGCCGCGGTGTGATAAATCACAGGACAGTGCGAGGCCCCGGCAGTCAATATTGTTTCTGCAGAACAAACTGCACGATGCATCTTGCTGCAGCCACGGACCGGAGAGAGAAACGTGGACTAACGGACAAGGAGGATGTGGAGCCCCCCCCGCCCCCCTGTCTCCACAGCAGCTGCAGTGTTAGCAGGTTTGTTGTGGTGTGATCCAGCCTTGGCCTGATGCTTCATTAAAGAGCCGTTGAAAGCATTGGATTTTCCACGTGTTGTATGCAGACACGGGAGGCAAAGGACTCCATCGGGGGTCCGAGCGGGCGGCAGGAGGCGGCGATTCATCCTGGCTCTTTGAGATTGGCTGTGTGTGTTTACTCGGGTGTGAACATGCGGCGCACATGCCTCTGATTCTGAAGCTATTGTTAAAGGATGTGGGCTTGTTTAAGGAGATCCGCTGGTGGTCAGAACACAGGCTGTGAGCACAGCTGTCTGATTTCAGAGGGGGAAGTAAGCGCACGGGGAGGGAGGGAGGAGGAGCGAGCGTGGCGACGTGCACGCGTGAGAGTGGAGCGAGTGCAGGGTGGCTTTCAAATCCTGGACAAACAAATGGGAGAAAACAGCGCTGAAACGATATTCTCACTTCGTCAACCACAAACGATATCTCCCAAAGTTCAGGGCCGATCTTGCGGATCTCGACTCTGATGTACGTGTCTCTATCTCTGTGAGGTTCATGCAGACTCTTAGTTAGCTGTGTTTGTCCTCCAAACAGCTGCACTGGTGCAGCGGATCTCTCGGCTCAATGCAGCAATCCCTGTCGTGTGCAGCAATTCATTTTAAACAAGCGTCTGAATCCCTGCACTGTGATGCAAATCCTCCCATGTGTCATTTTCTTTTTTTTGACTGACTGAAGTGTCGGCGCAGGCAGCTAATAAAGAGCGAAGGTTGGCGCGGCAGCAGCATCCTGCAGTGGATTTGTGGCGTGGGGGAAAAAAAGAAAAAGCCCAACACATTGGCTCACTGCAGCCTGACATGGCACAGCCACCGCCTGCCATCAGGCCCGCCCGAGATTGTTTTTTTATGCGTGTATCACTTGGCTGAGAGGAGCAGGGCAGACAGAGGGGGGTTGGGGTGGGGGGCACTGTGCCGAGACACCACCGCTGATGTGATGCCACGGAAGAAGAGGAAGAAGAAGAGAGAGAGAGAGAGAGGGAGCCATAACGCTGGCCATAAAGAAAACTAATGTGTCCAGAGTGGCTTAAAAAAAAAAAGGGGGGGGGGCAGACAGGGAGAAAACAGAGCGCGGACCCTTATCCATCATAGCAAACAGGCAGCAAAACAACTTTACACCATCTGCAGGAGGAGGCTGCCCCGACTCCAGGTAGCCGGAGAGCCGTCAAAGACAATGACCCAAAATGCTGTGTCATTCGACAAGGAACGGGGGGGCTTGAAAAAAAAACACAACAAAAACAAACAAAACACAACTTTTCCAACTCTCTTTGTGTGAGGAACTTTTACAGGTGCAGCTGCACCGGTACAGGACATGAAATAATGCACTGTTGATGCCGCTCTGTGTCCCAAAGCTCTGCAATACAAGTTCAGTGAAAGGTAATGCTGTGCGGCT
>JAUESF010000057.1:4214984-4233698 GCA_032274765.1 Malacoctenus tetranemus
TCGGTGCCGTAGCTGCGGTAGTCCACCGCGGCCGACACGGCCACGATGAGCGCGGGGACCCCGTAGCCCACCAGGTAGAAGTAGCGCCGGCGCGAGTGCTCGCTCTCAAACACCTCCACCAGCATGATGTAGAGCTGCACGCCCTCCAGGAACATCCACGTGAACGCCGCCAGGAAGAAGAAGTGGAGCAAGGCGGCGAAGACGGCACAGGTAATCTGGGAGGATGGAATGAGAGAGATAACGGAGGGGGGGAGGGAGGGAGGGAGGGGGGGGGGACAAAGACGAGAGATTTTGAGAATTAGGGCTGAAGATGAATTTCAATCGCTCCGGGGCATTGTAGTGGCTTCCTGGAGGATTACGTGTCGAGCTAAAGGGCAGAACATGACGAGTGGAGTGTGTCGCGTGGGCGACTGCGACCGCGTGGTGTTTTCTGACCTCGCGGGGTTTGTGTCTTTCTAACAATTAGCATTGCTCGGCTTCGTCTGGCTGCGGCTGCTGGACGTTTGCCTGAGGATGGCCCCAGCGATATTGTCTATGAGGTGGAGTCTGCTGCCGTCGCCATGGCGACATACAGCGGATGGGCCAGGAGGTGTCTAAAGCTACACCGTGATCAGGTCCACGGCATAATGCGCTTCAGTGCAATGCATACAGCACGGGGTGCTTTTACATGCAAGCGCACGGCAACACCGAGGAGATAAGATGCACTACTTGTGCGGATTGATCTAATTATGAGCACAGTTGAACATAACTGGCGTATTTTGTCACTGAAATGGATTCAATTAAATAACTAAAAGGTTGAGTGGAGCCTAATTGCAGTCCAGGAGACCGATCTTACAGCCGGGGCCGTGATTCATGTCCATAAAACGTTATGGAAGGGAGAGGTGTCGGGCTCAAGTGTTATCTTAAACTTCCCAGCGAGTTGGTTTGCTGCTCAAACGACGGCCTGTAATTTTTACTTTTTCAGTGACGAGGACTTCTGACCAAGAATTAAATGCCGATGACGGCTCTGGTACGAAAAGTCAGATGTAATAGTGTTCTTTGTAAAAGCAGATTATTCATTATAATGCGATGCATTTATAACCCCGCTGGTAAACAGTATGTGCATAGTGATATGATATAATTAATGTATATAAATAGCTCAAATTATTATAAAGATATTTAGTGATAATGAGTTTTCCAGGGTCTGACCTAGAAGTGCAAAGTTAACTGTGTGCGCTGCCTCATTAGCGAGCACAAATAGTGTGATTGCGAGGGGCTGTAGGTGGAAAACAAGCTCTTGGTAGACCTGTAAATATGTAATGGCTCCGTGTTTGTCTGCGGTGCGAGTGTGGAGCACACGCACACACACACACACACACACACACACACACACACACACACACACACACACACACACACACGATTGGAGATGACTGTGCAGTGACAGCATGCCTCCACCTGCTACCGCAGCTGAGCTCTCACGGCAAAGTAATGCCATCCAAACCACTCTTATTATACAGAGGGGAGGGGGAAGGGGAGTTTTAGTGTATTGAGCAACTTAATCCAGATTAGACTGAAGTGTTTGCAAATTGAAAAAGTGCATCAGGAGGCGGTGGCAGGGTGAACGGGTGAAGTCATGTCAGCGAGTCCCAACAATATACCAGTGATCTCGAAATAGGAATGTGACTGTGAGTTGGCAGGTGTTGTGCTGCGCGAGTATGTGAGGGTAATCTCAAGTATGTGCTCGCCTCCGCGCGAGCATGGGAGGGGAGCTTCTCTGGAATAAAGAGCATCCAATTCTGTTCTCTCACTATTTCGTGTCAGCGAGCACGGCGGAGTCTAAAGAGTCCGAGGCCACCGACTCTCGCTGGGAAGCAGCACTCACGGCGCAGCGGGACTCCAAAGGTTATATTTTCTCAAAACACTTTAGGCTCTCAAATCTGGAGTCGATGGTAGACATTCTTCAGGGGATATTTATCTGGACACACGGGGCGCAGCCATTCGTGGCCGGTCCAGTGAAACACAGGAAGTTCTCGTTGACCACAGAGATGAAGTTTCTCACCAAAACTGAAACCCCCGAAACAATCCCAGGTTTTAAAATCAACAGTCTTTACACCGCCGGAGCGGGTCTCACCGGCTGGTCGCCCCGGTTGATCCCCACCAGGAACAGGGACTCGGCGATGAACAGGCTGATGCACAGGTTCTTGTGGATGGTGTTGCGGTCGCTCTGGAGGCCCCGGAAGAAGCAGAAGGTGAAGAGGCTGATGAACAGGCAGACGAGTGAGAGGAGGATGCCCACCCAGGTGATGACATCCAGGAGCATGTCGTGAACCGGGTCTGTGTTCTGCAAGAGGGGTGAGGAGAGACAGCAGTCAGTGGGAGTCACTCGTACTGGGTGATGGGGCACGATGACGGATAAAACCACTCTTTTGAAGTCTATTCTCAACAGTGGATGCTTGTGGAAAAATTAATGAATTAAAAAACTATTTTTTTCTTGATGAAATTTATTGATATCATTTGATTTTTAAACTTAAAAAAATTTATTTATTTTCTTGAAATTCATGATAAAGTTGCTGCTTTATTTTGTGAACGCATTCCTTCCTTTATTTGTCGTTACTTCTTTTGTGCACACTTTATATTCTCTGTTACAGTCGTGTCCAGACTGCGTCCAGTAAGGCCGCCCTCCTCTGCTCCAACACACCTGGTTCTAATTAGTGTGACGTCATCCGGCTCTGCAGCAGCCTGCTAACGAGCTCTCATTGGATTCAGGTGTGTTGGAGCAGGGCGACTTCCAACAATCTGAGGAGGCCGGCCCTCCAGGACCAGAGCTGGACACGCCTGCTCTATACTGTCACTGTACTGCTGCAACAGTGCAGAGGACTAATAAAGGAATATGTTATCATCGCATCTCAAACACACGTGGTTGTGAAACACAAAACTGCGATTTATCAATGATTCATGCACTTGACTGCGCACTGACCAACGTGATATTGTTTAAACCACAGTGTAAAGAAAAGATAATGTGTGTATTTCATATTCAGGGATTGTTGTGAATAAAAAAAGAAAGGGAAAAAAAATCAATCATAAAAATAAAACCATAAAAATAAACCACCCTTTTATCCCAGCAACAGTCCTAAAGCTTTTATTTTTACGATTGTTTTTAGGGCCAAAGTGCGTCGGCCCCGGCCGTCCAGTAAACCACCACACGCCAGCCACAGGTGGCAGATATGAATCATAAATTAGTCAGAGCGAATCAATTTCAAATGACCCCCCCGTTGTTTCATTTTGGTCGGGCAACAAACTGGAACAAAGTGAGCCGCCCAACGGGGCCACAGGTGGCGGAGACCAGCGCAGCAGGAATTCAATCTAACACCAACATGGTCAATAACTTTCACTGTTGCTTTTAGACAATTCCCCCCTTTTTTTTCGGAGAGTAATTTGCCACCACAGCCAGTTTTGGGCACTAAAAAGCCTTTTGCCCACAGTAAATTTGTGGCTTTACGGCAGAGATAAGAATCAACAGTTATTCCTCTGTAGCCATGAAAAGAGAATTTACATCAGTCCATAAAAGCCAAGAGCACATCGGGATACTTGGGCGGGAGCAGGGGAAAAAGGCTGCGCGGCTTAAAACAGCCGAATCTGCAGAATGGCTGGCTTCTTTGGCCTTGACCGCATTAAAATAACACAAACAAAGCAACATCAGAGCCCACCCTGGGTAAACAACATATGTATCATGTTCTGAAGTGCTTTTGCTTCTTTTCATCCCTGTTCAGCAAGAAGAAAATCCTCTACAATAGTGGATTTGAAAAAAGGGCTTCTTTTTTTTCTGACTCCTCGGGGGACATGGAGATATTTCATGAAATAAAGATCAGTTTGATTTAACATCCACAGAGTGAGCGAGCTGCGACACCTGCACATTTCTCAGTGGCGTGAAGAAAAAAATGTCAGCAAGAACAGAGTGAAACTCTGAGAAGTAATAAATGAGCGTTTACAATAGATATCCTGCGGTGAATGACAAAACCAAACAATGGACTCAAGAGGTCCAACTTCAGATGTAACAAGTGGATTGTCACATCCACTGTCACATAAGTGAATGGGTGATCCAGGAGCAACCTCGAAAATACCATTCTTACAGGTTAGAGAATTTTTTTTCGTTCTTCGAAAGTGCATCTCGTGACAGATCGGATCATTGCACTTATCTGATTAGCCTGTTATCAGATTTGCACGGCGATTCAAATGTCCTCTGTGTCACGTTCAGGTGAAAATCAGAAGCTATCTATATGTTAAACAAGAGGATCAAAAAGAGACATCTTGATTTATTAATGAAACATAATCACTGCATTCAAACACTCTCTACCTCTAATTTCCCAAAGGGATTGTCCTCCTCTGAGTGCTGGCCATTGATATATTGTATGCCTAAAAAGAAGGTAAATGGGTCATTTTCAAGGAACATCATTGCTGATCAAAAATGAAACGCTCATTGACAGGACGGTGAAGTGGCAACGATAAAAAGCTAAGCTCGTCTTTAACCGAGGGAGCTGGCGTTGCTGTGCAGTCGTGCTGTGCAACATCAAATGGGAGGGCAGCTCCGGCCCGCGGGAAATAATATACGACTCGGGGCTGTAGCGCAGGACGAACCCAAGAAAATATTTGCATACATTGAGAAATAACCCCACCGTGCATCTAATACCTCTCTCCCACCAGCACCTCTTTAAATCATACTCTGACCACAGTCAGCAGTATTTCCAGTGCAGGAAAAACAGAGACCATCAACAAACAGCCCCGCCCCGGTCTCCCCAGTCAACTCTTGAAACTTGGAGGGGGGGGAGGGGGGATGAAGCATCGCACAAAAAGCCTTGTTTAGTGGCAGCCCGGCTAGCGCTAGCAGAGAGGGGAACAGATGCTGATCATTAACGGGCTCTGGTACAATAACAGCCGCAGTGCTCCTCGAGTCTGGGGAGAGCGCTCTTTTGATTTTCCTGCCTGATGAGCCGTTGTGTATACGTTGGAGGGGAGGATAGGGGGGCCGGCAAGATGTTGTACCGAGCCGACATCTGTGTGCGCGCGCGCGTGTGTGTGTGTGTGTGTCAGCCTCCATGAAAGTAAGTGTTTACTTTAGAGCCGTGCCTTTGCTGTAGGTTGCCGCGGACTGTCGGCGTCCGTTGCCGGCATGTACCGCGGTGTGCGGCGCGTGTGACACATTAGTGCGTTTCAGCCTGCCGCACGACGGAGCTACCGATACGGTGGGTGGTACCGGGCACGGCGCTCTGAGAGAGAGAGGGGGGGGGGGACCCTGAGGTCCCTTCCCGCGCTAGCGAGCTGTGCAGTGGCTGCAGGCTCGATCCATCACAATCTCACCTTCAATTGGCGAGGGGCCAGGTCAGAGGCAAGGAGACAGCGGGAGAAGAAGGGAGGGGAAAAAAGAGACAAAGCTTCAGAAAGCAGCCGAGGAGAAGGGCAGGGGAGTGTATCTCCACCTGGGTGATGGATTCACTGTGGGATGATTTCTTTGTTCTGGGAGGCGGATGATGGCTGACACGTCTCCAGCCACAGTGTCTCTGCTGAAAAGTTTCCTTCATACTGGGGGTGGGGTGGGGGGGTGGGGAGGGTCTGCCTGGGCAGAATGGCAAACGACGTGATGTGCGGGGCCTCGCCGCCTTACCTCGCACCAGCAAGCCTCCGAGATGGAAACCCGTGTAAGGGTCTCCAAAGTGGGCAGACGTAATTTACTCTGAAATGCACTTGCGGTGTCGCGAGGGCGGCCCAGTCATACGGCATCCATGTTACTTAGCAGGGCGAGGCACATTTGTGCACATTCGATTTGTCTTCCAATCTTTCTCTCCCTCCATTTTTGTTCTCTTATTTCTTAAACACACATATTTTTCATTCCAGCCGGATGCCTGAAGAGATTGGCTTTGCCCCTGTTCTGCGAACACACAGCACAAAATAAGGTTTCTGGGCACTCAAGCAGTCTGAGGAGAAGGAACCGACGTGGCAAGGAGCCCACTTTTTCTTTTTTTTCCCCTGGCCAAGCCATCTTAACCTGACATTACATCATATGCACTTAATTACCATAACTTCCTTTGTCTAAAGCCTGAAAATCTCCCAAACCAGTCCTCTGAGATGTGGAAGGAGGGTGAAGCAGTGAGGAGTGTCAATTCTTTCTACCTCAAAGAAGCGCTCTCAGCAGGGGGCCATGAAGCCAATCCAATTAAAATGCATAAATCTCCCTATATGCCTCCAGAGCGGGGCTTTGACTCATGAAATACGGTCAGGCAGGGGCAGACAGTTGCGCTAAGGGGTAGTGGCCCACTGCAGGGAGTCATGTGACAAGTTCACCTCCGATACGCCCGGGGATTTATGACGTGCGCGGGAGGGACGGGGAGCGGTCGGTGGCGAGGGCGCATGAATCAGGGGTCCCGGCGAATTCGTCACATTCAAAAGGGCTGCGAAAGGGAGACCCCCGCTCGCTAGCTGGGGGTTGACATTCAGCACATGCACCGGCTGTCACTCTGTGTTCTGAGCTACAATAACTAAGACGTAGCGTCGACACGCGACTTTCAGTTACGGTGGCGGCGAACACGCTCTCCCTCGTCTTCATCGGTGCCGAGAACTTGAACGGGGTTTTTTAGCTGCTGCGCGGTACTTTTAAGGTTCCGTCGTGAAATACGCGCCCGACCTTGACTGTCCTTTCTCATCATAGTTGCTGTCTGACGGTGCCAGCGTGGAGACGTCCTATAAGGACAGTGATGAATGTTACCCAAATATCACCCTCTCCATCATCCGGTGGGATGTGCCATTGATTTATACTTACTGGTCTGTCGGGAATCGCGCCACTTACCAGTAGCTCAATGCCTCTCTGGGGCCCATCTAAGCACACACATCCACTACGTAAATAATGGCCTTTAGGTGGAACCAGAATAGGATATTTCTTGTGTTCTGACACGTGCTTTAACCCACATTCAGAGGGACTTCCATTTGAATCCCAGCAACTACGAGCCCAGTGTTCAAATTGAAGACCTAAATTCAAAAGACAGGGTTAAATAAATAGCTCTGGGTGGTTCATTGAGCACAAGCCATTAGGGAATAGTGAAAAAAATGCATTTCAAACAGCCCCGATGAATCTCTCCTCAACCACGGTGGGTGTGTTGAAGTGTAAAAGCAAGACCTGAAAAGGTCCATGCAACGGGGAAGTCAATATGTATGCCATAAAAATGTGGGCATCCCCCGCTGCGCTCCAGCATTCAGGAGGTCAAATGATTCCATTTGAAATGCTCATTGGGAGTTTTAAGAGCTAAATCCTGCCTTTCAGTCGGAGTGAAACGAGTTCACTTCCGATACATAACAGGCGTCTTTAATCACAGCGACATGTCTACAGGCTCAGCGATGGGACATCTCGAGGTTAGAGTCATCAGCGCTCCTCACTAAATGACATCAAAGCACACCCACTCGCATACATCCCTCCCCACCACCCCCCAAAAAAAGAAAAAGAAACCCTGTTTGCAATCATTCCGAAAGATACGCAAGACGTATAATCTCTCGCACGCAGCTGCTGTCTGTGAGTACAGTTTTTAATTTGTTTATGTGGCCGACGGCGCTCTGCCACTCGGATGGCAGGATCAGTCAAAGGCATCAGCTCGCAGCGAGATAGCCCGAAATTAGCAAACAAAGGACTTGAGTGGCGACGCAGGCGGCGGCGACGACAGCACTCGATACCCTTGCGATGGTCTCGGCGGCAGCCTACCTGACAGACGTACAGAGCAGATATGTTTGTGGAAAAATGCAGCACGCTAGACTTTTTTGGAGTCTAATTTGGTAACTCAGTTAAGAGCAGTATATTAGAAAGCCAGTGAGGCTCCAGACGACTTTGGGTACTCGCTCGGAAATGCTCAACAACATTCGAACAACCACAACGTGCGATTTGAAAACTATTCTCAGGAACTAATTGACTTCAAACATAATTTATCCCAATGAGACACTGACTGAGGTTCCTCTGCTGCTCGTGTAATCCTGTGTACAGTACAGCACTTCCCCTGCTCAACACTTATTTTTTCACTAATATGAACGTGTGGGCAAAATGTTTTTACCCTGTCAACACTTATAATCAATGTCAGTTGGAGCGTGATTACAAGGTGTTGTGAGCCTTGCGGTGGAGAAAGTTTAGTTGGCAAGACCTTTACCATCTTAAACGGGAGCTAAATGCAGTAAAGACTGTAATACATGTCAGGTGTGATTGCATATAATTAGTGTGTAATGATTGTTATTTTGAAACAATGCATCATATCCAGCTCGGAGAACTTTACTGCCTCCAAACAAAAACTTCAACCAGCCAGCGAGTTTTACAGTCGTAGAGGTGGTTGGTGAAAGGTGTTCAGACACTCAAACCAACCGCAGAACAGAAGCTTTTACCTTGTCAAAGATCATGTCGGTTCATGTAGCATGAAGATGTCACACCTAATGCTATGGCTGTTGTAACGTCTGTGAATTTTCCATTCACCCACATATAGATTACCGACGCGCTGATACTGTGGAGACTCTCCAGTCTTGAAAAAGGACATTTTAATTACAACTTCAATATCTTTCCTCTCCCCTCTTCGAAAAAAAGAAATAAAACCTACACCGGGTAATAAACAAGGCTAAAACATAATCTGTTGCTCTGAGGGTAATGAGTAATAATGACAATGTTGGAGATGAGCAATGGTACGCTCTGTTGCCATGGCTACAAAAACAGATAGTCTCCTCAGTTTATGAAATTTAACACACACAAACAGCACGGAAAAAAATGGATAGAAAAAAAAGCCCCCTCCCTTCATTTGGCCCGTTGGTTGGATTCAACATGGTGACAGTTCGTCAAATAAAAAGCCTCCATGCTCCCCATTCAGACGCCGCGCCACTGGCCGCCTTTTATAACATCCAAGTGGAGGAGATAAAAAGAGACGGCAAGGTGGGAAAAGAAACAGCACCATCACTCAGAGCTGGTGTGTAACTACTGTCCACTTTGCAGCGCTGAACGCGGCGCCACAAGCAAGCCGAGCTTTTCAAAACGTTACAGATTGGCTTGACTGAAAGAGCTCCTTTACTGCTCCCCCCCCTGCCCCCCGCCCCTCCCTCCTTCTCTCGCTCCATGTCTCCTTTTTGGGGGCTACTTTGCTTTCATTGCGTGAAGGCTTCCATTCTCCGTCGCTCCCCCTCTCCATTCCAGACACTGCTGCAGCCCTGCAGGGAGCTCGCTGGGTCCAAAAGTCATGCTGCTGAGTGACAAACAGTGGCTCGCTCTGGATGGGAGTAAACCACACCATTCCTGCCACCAACCCCCCCCCACCCCACCCCCCGACCAGCCCCCCGTGGGATCGTACGTGTCGGTAGAGAAAAGGCTTAAAAAAAAAAGGCATTTTAAAATGTGTGCATGAATGTTTTTCACAATTGGGTTTGAGCATTGTGCTCCATGGGAAAAAAAAGCAGGCTGGGTCCAGTGCTTCTGTGGACAAAGAGCAGCTTGAGACGGGGCTCAGAGAGGCTGCTTCTCCTCCCGACGCTTTCAAAGGAAAGACTCCAACGAGACAAATGTCATAAGATACTGGGAATAAAACAGAAATCACTGTGCTTTGCCAGCAGCCAGCTCCTCCAGCTCCTCCAGCTCCTCCTGACAGCCGTCTGTCGGTGTCAAAACTAAAAGCAACCGCACTTGGAAACCAGAAGACTCTTTCAGCTTCCTCCAGCTTCATGCAGCTGTTTTTTATCCCTCTCACCTGAAATATTGTTTCCAACAGCACTTATTCCATTTAAATACGACAGCTGAAATCATCTGCTTTTTTTTTTATCGTTTAACAGGGAAGTTGTTAAGCTAAGCCAGAGTTACTCACAGCGGCTACATCGAGGATCCATCGAGTTGTTCTATTTCTCGTTTTATTTTATAAAGGTGCGTATTCTTGAAA
Organism: Malacoctenus tetranemus; assembly: GCA_032274765.1. Classification (NCBI taxonomy): domain Eukaryota; kingdom Metazoa; phylum Chordata; class Actinopteri; order Blenniiformes; family Labrisomidae; genus Malacoctenus; species Malacoctenus tetranemus. The sequence continues at coordinate 4,224,899 of JAUESF010000057.1, forward strand.
AAAAATAAAACCCACCCAAAAACAGTTAGAGAAGTGCGGCTCGATGCTTCAGTAAAGTGTTGAGCCGATACCTCTTTGGTTGAGGGGAGCGAGCACAAGGCCGGGTTGACCATTCATAGATTTTTTTTCAAAAAAAGGTGCGAAGGCCAGAATGAATCGCGAATTTACTGAGGCTGGGAAAAAAAAAAGAAAAGTTTCTAAAGCTGCTGCTCTGGAACAGCTGTGTGCAGACTGGCTCCAAACCGGAGCCAAGCATATATTTGAACTACAACGCTTTAAGACGGCCGCAATCAATACACACTTACACGAGGGGGGTCGCTGTTGAAAACTATACAAATACGCCGCTTATTGGCACTTTAAGTGCTCGTCTGCAAAGTGATGTGAAGGTCATAAAGCATTTCAAAGACTTTTTTTTTACCTTTTGGATGAAGAGCCAAGGGGAGCACAGCGCATATACTGACAGACACTGACGCAGTCTCTAACTGGTTGAACTTGCCAATCTCAGTGAAACAAGCCTGCAGCTTTAACCCCGGGGGGGATCAATGCATTTTCATTTTCTCTAGACCGCGTTTATTGAACTCGACGTTCCCACGGAGACGCGCCGGGCCTACCTTGACATCCACGTGCGCCATGAGGACGGCGAAGTTGGTGAGATGCGTGCAGGAGCAGGTGGTGTGCGTTCGGTTGGTGCCGAGCAGGCGGCAGTCCTGCGTCGACCAGTATCCGGTCATGGTGCGCTTGGAGTAACTCCAGAAAGAACAGTTGGGGTTGAAGTTCTCCTCAGATTGCTGTTAGCGGAGAGGAAAGATAAAAAAACAGTCATCAATAAATGAGCAGAATCGCACAGAGACCCCTCACCACGTGCGACGCAGGGGTCTGAAGTTAATCGCACATTAGCTCGGTCCATTTCTGCCTCCCTTTGTTTGCGGGGTAAACATCCTCGACAAAACAGTGGCTAATTTCTCTCTGTGGCAATCCATATCCGTTCTAAGAGTGAATAGCAGGTGCTTTTACTGTCATAAAGCATCAAGCGGCCTCATGCCTGCTTTTTTATTGTGTTTTCTGACCTTTCCCTTTAACTTTCCCGGTGCGACAATGGACTGCCCCACTGTTTAATGGGCACCGCTGCTGTCTGCGCCGGGCTAATGACACACACGCCTTCGCCGCGATCCTGCGTGCCATTTTTTAAAAAGTCATCCCTGACTGTGGGGTTGGCAAACACACGGAACAAAAAACAAAACAGAAGTGCCGATAAATAAACACATCAACAGCTTCCCTCCTCTGGAGCCCGTTTCCTTCTGTCGCTACAGAAACAAACAGACGACACCAGAAACCTTTATTTCTCAGCTTTCAAGGTTGAACGCATCGGCTTTCTTTTGCGATAAACACGGCGAGGAGCCGCAGTTTCTCATACTTTCACACTCGCTGTAGGGTGATTACCCTAATAAGGTTTATCCTCTGTGAATGTAAATGTGCCGCTGATTGAGTTTCCCCTTCACACACCCAAACCCCGCGTACTAAAAAAAAATAAAAAATCACGCCACGGCAAGGAGATGGGATGACCCTCCGTCCCATTAATGGCTTTAATTGGTCCCATTAAGTGGCGAGGCAAGGAAGCGAAACAATAACTAGAGGACACATCATCATCCCAGAAGACCAGTGATCCAAAACCTCACAGTTGAGCGGGGAGCCTTCGCCGTGGGAAGGCTGACACGCAGGAGGAAGCGCCGCAAACATGGCTGACATTCATTCTCAAGGACAAACTCCATTCAACACACCGCATGCAAACCTTTCCATTCAGTACAGAGGATGTATGGAGGGTTTCTGCTGTGTTTGTTTATGTGACTCAGTCGAGACGAGTAGCACTGTTACATCATCGATTCCGAAATAGGACAAACCATTCATATATAAATGCAGTTGAGACTGGAATGTTCCCTGTCCTCACAAGTCAAACTATGGAAGCTCGTCTTAAAAACATGCAATCATTTAACTCGTTTCCTGAAAGAAGACCGGGCCCCTTGATTTGATGCTCCAGTCAATATCGTGTGTCAATATTGCATCCAATCAAGTTTAATTAATTGAAGGAACCAAAATCATATTCACGATCATTACGTGATTAATTATGCAGCCCCTAGTGTACACAAAATGTACTCTATATGTAAATGTCTGTGTGTTTATGGCTCTTTAGCATGAGGAAATGAGAGCGGGGCGGCAGCTCTTCTGGCACCTTCCCGGGTCCCAAGTGGGAGCGGCTTTATCCAAAAGGGCGCAATCTTTATTGAAACGACTTGATCCGAGAGGAAGGAAAAACGGCATTAAAACAAAGGAGCCCAACACTGGAGCAACAGTTACATTAGCCAATCGACGGTCCAAATTGCAAATTGCGTTTAAGGCAGGCGAGTCAGAGCGATAACGGCGCTGACATCGCCCTCCTGACATTTTCCCACCATTTCGTTTTTTTAACACCTATAAGCTACCGTCCCTTTGCCTCCTTCTCCCAGGCCCCCCCCCCCGCCGCCCGCGCCCACGCGCCAGACCCGCCGCAATCCTCCCACGGTGGTTTCCGACATCTTTGATAATAGCTGACGGCGCCGTTTGTAGACAAAACAGGGATATTCTGAGGGGGCATCCGAGTGTGGAGAAGATAATGGAGTCAGGAGGGAGAAGTCACGACTCCCCGCGATGACGGAGCAGCCTCCGGTGGGCCGCGATGCGGCTGGTGTTTGTTCAGGAGATCGGGCTGCTGCTCAAGCTGATAAACAACTGCAAGCACGCCCCCTCCCCCCCCCTCCTCCTCCACCCACTGTCACCTTGTGAGCAATTTGGTTCCCCCAAAATTAAATTTTTCGCACCTCTCCTGGAATAAAACCTCTTCATTTTGACTTAATTTTCTTGGTCTGATGAGGGATTTGCGTGTCTTTGTCGCGCTTCAGGGAGAGAGAAAATGATGATGAAAGGTTCCATCAAGAAAGTGCATGTGCTGGGGTATTTCCATGTAAACAAGCAAGGAGAGGCAAAGAGCGCATTGAATGCGTGAGCAATGACATCAAAGTGAAAATGCAACACACGCCGACACACACACACACACGGGATTACCTGTAGATGTTTGATGGTGTAAATGACCGGGTCAGAGAGATAGACTTTGTTGGAGTCCTTGTTGATGGCTGCTGTGATAACCGGCGAGTTCACAATCACAGAGTAATTGGTCGCCAAGGCTTCGCCGCCCAGCTTCATGCTGGCGTTCTCCGTGGACAGGTAGACCCCGATGTGTTTGTACAGGACGAACGCTATCCGGATTTCACCTGAGAGAGAACAATAGGAAGGGAGGGAGGGGTAGGAGTCAGTAACAATGGAGCCGGAGGGCCTTTCAGGAGGAGACAATGCAAGATGCAAGATGTGCTTCTGTTCAACCACTAAGCACATTAGTGATTTGGGGGCACTGGTGGGACCTGGGTGGGACGGCTGTTGAAAGGAGGGGGGGGGCGTCAGTTTTGATTGTTGCATCAGATGTTGGCCAGTCGACTAAACTCATATTCAGACAGCAACCAGCTGCTGCCGCCGCCTCTGTTTGCAGCTGCCTTCGAAGATGATGACGTGTCAACTTTATAGGATACAGCAGCTAATGTCACCAGCTTAGTCTTATAGGCTGAGGTCTCAGAAACTCTGTCACTGCAGGGAAACAAACAGCCCCCCTGAGGACGGGCTGCATTTATCACCAGCAGGGGCAACATCTACTTTTGAAAAGGAATTATGGTTTCAGGTTCTTGCCGAAGGAATTGCAGGTTTGTGCAAATTCAAGGCATTTGCCTCTGAGAGTGTTCAAAAGCGGGCATTTGTGTCACGTTCGATCCCAATGAACACTTCTCCTGCAATTGTGGTCTGAAAAAAGAGCCGCCGAAGAAGTTTGGTTCCACGCTGTTCGTATGGTTTGCAGAGAGGATTGATTTCAATACAAATTGTCGGTGTAATAACAAAACGAGCCCTGAAAAGAATCCTTTTGTGTAAACATTTTCAGAACTGCATATTATAAAACTGTCAAAAAAAATGGGACAGTGTCAAGTTGACTAAAATACTTCCACAAGAGGAAAAATCTCCCTTGCATCAATAAACAGTTACTTTAATACGCCTCCCCGAAAATGTGTTTATCACTTTCCTATTGGCGCTGACAAAAGCAAGCATTTTTCTTCTTAATAACTTCCACCTCGCTCTATCTCACACACATGCCTGCTCTCCTCCTGCTATCTTGCTTGCGGAGCACTAATATGAAAAGAAAAGTCGCCTCCTGCTGCGAGAGGCGACGGCTCGCCCCGATGAAAGGGAACCTATTTGGGGTGCCGGAGCCGGAGGAACGTCTGCCGCCCCTGCCGGAGCGATCCGCCCGGGCAAGCGGCCTGGACGGCTCCGTCCCTGATTTGCATGAGCTGATAATAAAGTCGAGAAATGGGAGCGCGTTGCTCCCGCGCAGAGAGCTCCCGCATTGTGTCTACCTGCCTCATTTACAGTTTGGAGGCGGCGCCTGGACGGAACTAATTCTACATCCTGGGCATCGTTTTGAAGCCCGCCGGAGGAGCCGAGCGCTTTATATGCAGACCAACAAAGCGCTTGGATGGCAAATTGAAAGCCATTCACTAACATCTGTAATGAAATTCCTGTGAAATACAGCACCATGCAAAAGCAAAAAAAATGAAAAGAAACAAGCAACAAAAGGGACGTTTGATTAATTGCGTTCGATATCAGAAAGTTTCTGAAGGAGCGCGACCACATTTCTATTCAAAGTCCTGGTTTGTTCAGTTAAATTTATCACAGCTTCATGGATGATTATGATGCAAAGGGACCAGAGAAGGGCCCGATTGGAACGGTTCGGCCTCCTACCGTTTCGCCCGTGCTGCTTCAGCGTGTTGGCCGAGAGGTGGATGGAGTTTCCTTGCTCTCCGGTCTGTGGGAACTTCAGATCGGGCAGGTTCCCGTCCGTGCTCATCCTCGCCACCTCCAGCTCTGCGCACAGACGCCACAAAGTTCAGTCAAACCCAGAGGAGACGCTTCATTTCGGGACGCGGAGTGACTTTGCAAGTCGAAGCAGCTTTTTTTTTTGATTCCTCAGAGAACATAAACACATCAGATGAAAGTCAGACACTCAAAGTCGTACGAGCGTGTGTCACTTTTATTTACATCGAGAACAGTGTCCAAAGTGTTCTGAAATTGGAGCCGTTCTTCAAAATTAGTACATCTGTACAGCGAGTGTGTTTTTCTCACCACCTTGCGTCACATCAATAAGCAATCTTACACAGTTCTTCTACCTTTTTTCGAGCGTTCTTCCCAATTGAAGCCGAGCGAAGTTCGAAACTTCTGAACAAAGCGATTCTGGGCACACCGAACCCACTTATGTCATTCAAACTTCATTTTTACAGATGAAGCATCCAGTTTTGCGTGACGCGACACCACATCCATTGTACAGCGCGCAAACAGACCTTTGATTGCTATATTGTGGCTCTGAAGGCCGCCTGCTCCCATTGTGAGATCCTGCGAGATCTCGAGTGCCAAAACAGGTGCGTGCATCGGCGCGGTGCCTTTGATCACGGCGCATTGTGACCTAAACAATCCGAGGCGAAACAACACGGAGACGTCGACCACCTTGAAAGGAAACCGCTCGAGCAAAATTGAAGTATTTTCCAAAGAGAAAAGAAACAGCAGCATGTGTCTCAGATCAAGCTTTTCCCCCTCCATATAAATGATATGAAAGATGCTATAAGGTGGCAAAATGGAGACTAATAACATGGTGACTATCTGCAGTGCTGCAACCAGTTGACGTCCATTACTTTTGGTCAGCTGTTTGTTTTTTGGGGGCGACGTAGGATCTCTGTGCTTCAGTGAGCGACTCTGGGGAATCACTGAGACTCAGCTGTCTTTCAATCAGCATTTATCATAAACAATCCCGATTGCAAGCAGAACCCGTCATTATTTCCCGAGTAAGAGACCTAACAACAGCGGACAGGAGCCATTAGCAGACATCAAAAGCAATCCCAGCAGCCCTCGCCGACTCAAAAGGCTACCTTCATGTAGGGGAGCAGGTTTTATTAATCACAGTATCTCCAAAGAGCTCTAAATGCAACACATCTTTTCTTGATTCGCGCAGCTTTGAAGGACTGCCTGGCTCCTATTACTTAGCGAGCAGGGGAGGTCAGCGTCTCGCTATAAATGACGATCAAGAGTGCAGGTGACATTGTTTTTTTCCTCCGACTGTAAGAAGAGAGGTTGTCTGCGGCGTGTCGGCGAGAAAAGAAGAAGAAACAAGAGCCGAGACAGCAGCGAGCGATGCAAGGGGGAGATAAAGACGAGCCGGGGAAGACGTGCCTGCTTCTGCCGCCGCAGCTCAACAGCTGTTGTGTCTGAAGCCAGCTCCTAATTTATGGTTCAAAGATTCGGGTGTCATACAGCGGAGGAAAATGAGCTGCTGATAGGAGCGCGGCTGAAATGAAGCGCTCGCTCCATCAATGCTATTATGGCGGAGATACTACCGGGCTTTTTTAATAAAGCCTCCCGTCCGCTCGGGCGTCGAAGAATCCGAGCCGAATTTCCCCGAAGGACCTTATAGGATCTATGGTCTCAAGGACCACTGACCTGTGGGAGGAGAAGGTGGGAGGGGAGGGGGGGGGTTAGGGCCGGGATCAGTGCTTCATTAGGGACACAGGTGACCTGCTGGGGCGCTGCCGAGAGGTCAGGAGGTGAAGCCGGCCTCCTCACCTCGTAAAATATGCACATACATCGAATTGTGTTGCTGCGTTCCTCCTCTAGGAACTCCAGCTTTGCTTGATTGTGAATGATTTGTTCCTTTGACCCAGATTCCTCTGGGCGCTTTTACTCCCCAGGGGGGACACCATCCAGTTTCAGTCGAGTGTTCCGACGCGGACAAACATCCGCTTTCACAGGAGCCAGCCTGCAACTCCACGTGGTGATCGTTGAGCCCAATCAAGCCAAACATCGACCCCTTTGTCAACAGCAGCGACACTCTGCCACTCCGAGGAGGCGGCGATTGTCGCCAAACTAAACTTGAAAACCAACTTGATCGAGTACACAGCTCCCGCCCCCTCCCCATTAAAAAAAGAAACCCATGACCTTAATTAAGCCTGATAACGCATTCAACTGATGATCTGATGTCAGTGGACTGTGACACCTCTGACTTTGATAAAGGTTAGTGCCAATGGAAAAAAAAAAGCTACAAAGAGGGCACATTTAATCCTGCCTTTGTATCAGCTCTCACACCGAAGCTTCCCATAGTTTCTCTTAACGGAGGAAAAAAAGGAAAATCTTTTGTCTTAAAAGTCTCTAGTGCTTTTGTAAGGGCCAGAGGGTTTGATATTCCTATTCAAGTTAAGTAAGACAATACCCAAGATAGCTCTCCATTCCCTGGATTCCAAGCCTGCCTTTTGAATAAAGGGAGCATTTTTCTTCTCCCTCTCTCGCTCTCTTTTCCCCGGTGCGGTTGTGTAAAAGAGCTTACGACAAGCTTTGGGGAATTTCTTTGATGCCATAGGAGTTGCCGGACCCAAAGGCTATACCTTCAAAGCCGGTTTAAATAACGCGCTAATCGGCAGAAATCTGTTCATAAGATTATCATGCGGCGGGGCGAAAGCACACCCTCGTGCAGACAAAGCCCTCGATGAGCGCATGCGGTGTGACGTGTAAACACAAACACAGACACAATGGCAGAGGAAATATCCTTCTTTGAAAGCGAGGGAGGGAGGGAGGGAGGGAGGGGGGGGAGAGGCAGATCTCATTATCAGCTTGGGACCGAAATTGGAGCGAGGCTTTTTATTCCGATGGTTCGGCTTTCTCCATAAAGCCACGCGACCGGGGTCGCCCTGACCGGTGAACGCAACATGCCACCAGGCGTGTCGGAGATACAGCACATATGCGCGGAGAAAGACCCAAAGAAGGGGGGGCGATCGATAATTAGCCGCTGCAGTGATTACCAATGTTTAAGAGGGTCTCCTCGGCTCCGTTTAACTACCCTGGCCTTGCATGAGGGATTGCCGCAGCCAACTGGCTGAAAAAAAAAATAAGCCAAGCAAGCAGAGAGATAAGGCCTAGTAAACATGTCACCCGCACATAATTAACCAGACGACCACTACGTGCAATAAAATCTCACTCGAGTGGTGCCGGCATCGTCTCATTCGCCTCCCCCCAAACGAGTCCAGAATCTCCTTAATACCCAGATGGATTGTGTGCCAGATACAATAAAACCCCTTTTATCAATTCCTCTTACGCGCGCTTCCCTTTTAAGTCAGTAGACCTATATTTTTAGGTTGCCATAGCAGCAGGGGGGGCGGGAAAAAAAAGAAAAAGGAATCCCACATGTTCAGAGGAAAAGGCGATTCATCACGACATGAGAAATTTCCATTTCCTCCTGCCCCACGAGCTGCGAAGGAAAACTTACTTCATTTAGTGATGCTCGCTGCTTTGTAAATGGCGCTCTGAATTTCCACAACTGATGCATCCGTTTCCAAAATCCCCATCAGGGAAAAACTGTAATGACACAAGTTCTATTATCTGTGCTCCGGCATGGTATTTATGCGCTGAATAATGAGCCGCTGATCCCTGATCTGCACCACTAGTGGTTAATTCCGGCTAATAATCGGCGCGACTATAAACACAATCATTCCGGATAATTGTCAGATTCACAGCTGACTGCCGTCCGCCATAAGCAGCTCTGTCAGACTTCACCTCCTGCAGGAAGGGGGGGGGGGGGTTAACTTAAAAACGCAGCTCACACTAAGATCCCCACCAGGGAGGCCCCTTCCTT